>MU226106.1:1803491-1860289 GCA_018584345.1 Thuja plicata
GTAATAAGTTGTAGAGGTTATGATTGCAATATGGCTTCTAACACAAATGTCAATACTTGAAGCATCATATTATAGCTAACCCCTCTCTTGGATTGGCACATTGAATTAATATAGATAGAATCATTAACATTTATCTAGAAGAATAGAGGTGGTGGGATGCTATCCTATTTTGTAGGTTTACAGGGAAAGTATAATAGTTCATAAAAGCAGAAACAAACATAAGAAGGCTTGAGAACACATCAATGCGAGGGTAAAACATAAAAGGCAATGGCAAGAAAAAACAATGGCATGACCACACAAAAGGATAGCTGAAAGAAAAAGAAGATACATTATTTCCAAAAAATAAGGAATTATAATATGAAACATTGATCAGTATTTATGCATTGTAAAAGATGGGTATGCCCATCAGCTCGATATATAAGAGCGATGTAATCAGAGTAAAATAAAAAACCATGTTCTGAATCATGGAGATATGCCTCCACTAACTTGTACTAGAAAGGGAATGCCCTTCTCGTCTCCCTCAAAGGGAGTTTGTAAACCTACGCTTGTAGGAATTCTGTACTTGATAACATTTTCTGGACTAATGTCCTGAGCCAACTGGAGGTTTTCTTCCCCGTTCTTTCCTACCAGTGCTCGCATGAACGGAGGAAAAATGTAAATTTATTGAGAATTAATATAAGAAAATCATGGCCTCAACCGTTTACTGATAAAAAAAAAAAACATACAATAAAATATCACTTTAAAAAAAAAATACATTTTTAATAAATACTAAATACTTAATATAACTTTTATAAAAAAAAAATTAAATATTTATAAAAACTTTGAAATAAAACAAAGTTTAAATGAAACTTCTTTTAAAAGTAAGAAGTAAACATAAAGTAAAAAGGGGTACGTGGGGGAGGTGAGGACCCCACGTGGTCCCCCTCTCCCCTACTCCCTAGGGAGTATCATGCGCTTGTAAAGGCATGTGTTGCCATAGTGCGTGGGGATTTGGGGAGGTGGTGCCCCCCATATCACATGCAATAATAAATTTTTTTTTAAATTTTTTTTTTAAAAAAAATTAACAAATCAAAACTAGTTTGTTTTAACCCTTTTTTTTTTAATTTTTAATTTTTTATAATTATGAATTACGGAATATAAGAGGACAAATAATCCAAACATGAAAATTTTCAACTAAATTAAATTTGCCAAGCATAAAGTTTTTTCCTCAAACCTCATTTTGACTTTTTCTAAGTTTTGTCTCATTAGTTTTTTTAATATTTTCTGTGTAAGCATTTTTTTTTTTGTATTGATAATAAAGTGTTCAAAAAGACATTACAGTGAAGAATCCCAGAGTATCAAAAAGGGGACAGAACCCCAACGGAAAAACAACTCAGAAGAGCAAAACAAAAGGAGTTCCCAGTGTTAATAATAGTATGCAAAAAAGGTACACAATATCTTCTAATGGAGGTGACCATCAGTGATATCAACCCAGGTGGTCCAGCCCTGCTCTCCTTCCATCCAAGCAACTTTTTTCTTGTTCTGAATCTTAGCCAGCATGGCTAAGATGTCTTTCTTGGAGTTCCTGTTCCTGTAAGCATTTTTTTGACTAAATATTTTGCCCAAATTAATATTTTGCCCTCCAAAACAATTTTTCCTCCATAGATATAATTAATTTTTTTCTTCTCTATAGTTTTAACTATAGACAATCTAATTTATCATTTTCTAGGAGTTATAGGAGGAATTTTTCTACGAAATTTGGACAGCATAACTGTGCTATGCCAAGTAATAACAAATAATAAAAATAACAGATCTAAGGGTTTTCTAAATACCCAAAAACACATAAATTAAAATAACACCTTTAAACCATAAAGAATTGACATACATCTAATCAAACATCGAAAACCTCAGAATTGCAAAATTGAAAACCATTTTAGGGATCACAAAACCTACCTCAAATCCAATGCAAGAAAACTGAGATTATGCCTTTGAAGATTGCAAAACCCTGAAAACCTGCAAGCACAAATCAGCCACAATCTGGAAACCATGAAGATCCAAGTACAAGCAAATCACAAAAACACACAAATCTCCGATCCAAGATGCAACCACAAGAATCCTCAAATTCTTCCAAAAGCCAAGCACACACCAAGCTCTCCCAAAATTTCTAAAAACCTGTTATCCCCAAAATGAAACCCCAAATGCATCCTAAAGGAATTCAATTTCCCCTAAACATGCAAACCCTCATGACAACACACTAGTTAACTCCTAAAAGGACTCCACTCCAAAATTGAAAGAAAATAACAATTAATTAATTAAAACATCTTTTAATTCCACAACTCAACTTTGAATCCTAAAATTAATTTGAAATCTTTGAATCGAAATACTTTTTCAACAAAATCATGCACATGTAATTAATAAAATATTAAATTAAATAAATTAAATACTTAAATCACAATAATCCATGCAACTTAATATTTAATTATTTAATTGAGCATAAAAGTATATTTACTCTAATTTTCAATTAAATATTATTATTCAATAATTGCACTTTAATTAACCTTTTAATTAAACATAGGTATTTAATTTAACTTTCAATTAATTAAATACCCTATACTTAATAATTAATTACAATAATATTTAATTAAATAAATAACATGATATAACACACAAATATCCAAATCAAGCACCTGAAATCGAACACAAGTAAAATCAAACATGCTCAAGGAAAGGGATACACGAATTCCTATCAACTATATGAATTTGGTAAGATAGCCAAACAGGTACTTGTACACTAATTAGGACAATTAGGTTTAGGATAGGATTTGGACCTGAAAACTATCTCCCCTCTCTTACCATTGAGATTATTGCGATAGGGCACGCTCACTCCTGCCAATTCAGGGAAGACGTAGCCTGGTACCTGCAAACCTGTCATCACAAAGATGAACATACATGCATATATAATATGACGAACAATGGTTGATACTAGGTTATCGCGTGGATCTTGCCGAATCAAGTAACTACGACTTTGTCCCATACCATACCAAACACATCAAATAGTAATGCAAAACATACAATGATCCATGTGCATACAAATCTAGGGTCAGTATTGTCAGAAAACCATAATCGAAATGAAATCCTAACATATACATAAGCATCATTAAATAACCATAAATCATATGTACACAGAAGATATAACATACAAAGCAATGGATCAATAACATAATGAAATGTATTACATAAATATCCTCAAGATCAACTGAAATAATCACACATACATAAAAATGCCTAAAAGAGTTTGACATCCAAAAACTGAAAAGCAAACTAAGAGGTGGGTATTACACTCTTGCTGCTTCCTCCAAATCAAGAAGTTCTTGAATTCTTCTATCTTGATGAAAGCATCATCACTGAGGAACTCTTCTTGGTGGAGCTCTCTCTCATCTTGACATAGCTGAAGGGGTAATTCTACTTCTCCTTGTACATATTTTTCCAATTTCTTCCCTTCTCTAATATTTTTTTCTCAACTGGTGGTGATACTTCCTATCACCAGTAATCAGGGTACTTACTTTATCCCTCTTCTTTCCCTGAGTTACTACTTGAGAAGGCTCCCTTGATTCTACTCTCTGTTTCTTCCACGGGGGCTCATTTGTTGCCTCAGTGTCAGGGACCTCTGTAAGATCCACTTCCATGCTCTATTTTGTTGTAGGTGGCTGATCCATAGGAGGAGGAATATGAATTGGGTAACCTCCCTCACTATCCTCTTCATACTCCGAGGAAGAGTGCTTCTCAGGACCTCTTTGCTTGTCTTCAATTAGACCTTCTAATTGGTTATACAAAGTATTATATGACTCAATCATCTTTGCGAGTCTCTACAAATAGGGCACTCCTAGGAAAAAACCTCCAAATGAAATCCCTTCTTTCTTCATGTTTTTCTCCAAGCCTATCAAATCCAGATATTGTTCAACTCTTCTTGCCACTTCTTCATCCTCCAAGGTATTTCTAATGAGGTCTTCCTCATCACATTCTTCATGCTCTTTGATAGCAGTTATGCTTGGCATTAGCAACTTCTTTGCACTCTTAATAAAACCTTCTAGGTCTACATACCTATACAAGGCTATGCTCATTCTATACTGACCCAACCACTTATTCATTGTATCTATGACTCTCTTCCCAATTGTGAAGTTAGAAACTTTGAATTACCTGGGAGTGAATGTTCCTTTTCTATGAGGAGCCAGGTGATTCTTATCTGTCGAGATCAGTTTCCAGATGAATTCTATAAATGTCACTCTTGGAGGTACATACTGTTGGAGATTTGCCTTTGTGAAAATAGTTGACTGTATGTTTGTCATTGATGACAACATATAGTATACAACAGTGAACTATATTCACTTTTTAGTATGGATATGTGGAAGCCTTGCGCGGTTGTTTTTATGTTTCAGACATAGATACTATACCATGTGCATACACGCAGATTCAAAAGTTTAGTAATAGTTGAGTTATGTTACTCCATTTGCCAGCCACAGTTTCAGAGGATTATTTTCAGAAAGCTGACAATAATTTTATTAATTTTTCAGTTGTGCCTATCTATGGGATATGCGTGTTTAGATTCATGTTTAGTTATGAGTCAAAGATAATTAACCAAAGGTGCTAATCGTGTTTCATTCGAAGTGTGACGTTTGGGTAATTTTGGTGGAGCCGACTATGTGAAGTGATGTGACTATTTATTTTGAGTTGCGCGGTTCTAATTATGTTGCGTGCCTTGTTTAGCCGACAAGAGAAGCATTGAAGGGATTCCTACAACCAAAGTGATCATATCTTTTAGAGAAGATATATATAGCAGTTCACTTGTGATCACTAAGTGTGAATGATAAGAAAAGAGACAAAAAAGAAACAGAGTAGAATGTTAGTTATTTTGGGACAGTAAAGCTATTTCATTCATTAGACAAAGATCTATGTGAAGAAGCAGTGAGTGCATACAATACATTGGAACTGATCAAGACAACAGGTCTACTCAAATAGTTCATTATCAAATATAGTGTATATCTGTTTTACTAAAGGTTGTAGCCTTCATCATTTTAGCAGTGTGCTTTTGGATAGTGAGTCCTCACCCCTAAAAGGGTTATTTGTAAAAGACTCCTAACAGGGTCAGACCCTTAACCAGGTCACTGTACTTATTGCATTGTAAAGGTCAACTCCTAATAGGGTTGTAATATCTTTTAATAGAGATTATTATACTCAAGTACCATTATTTGTGGGTGCTAATTCCCACAGGGTTTTTACCTATTTTGGTTTCCCCGTAACCAAAATTATGGTGTTCTATTTTGTGTTATCTTAATGTGTATATGCTTAATGATATTTTGTACTTAATTGGAGAAAAAGAATTAAACTAGCTGATAAATGATTCACCCCCCTATTAGTTATCCCTTGGGACTATTCCAACAAGTGGTATCAGAGCCAAGTGCCTTAGATAGAAAGCCTAACAGCTTAAGGTAGATCAAATGGCGTACTTCAGGAAAGAGAGTCCTAAGTTTGATGGAGAGAATTATCTTGACTGGAAGAACAAAATGATAAAACATCTTTAGTGCGTTGGTTTTGAGATCTATGAGGTTTCTACTCACGCAATTGATGTTCCCACCTTGAAAGACCTTGCATAAGAAGACTCTACTAATAAACAAAAGAAAGTATTCACCCAAAATGCAATTTCCAAAGAAGCCCTAATCAGTGCCCTATTTGACAGCGAATTTTCTGAGATCAAGAAGGCAGACAAAGCATATTCAATTTTAAAATACCTAGAAGACATGTTTGAAGGAGACATCCAAGCCAAGAATGCACGCATAAAGATATGGAAGAAAAGATACAGCAATTTAGAGATGCTACCTCAATAAAACATCAGAGCTTATAATCAAAGGATTAATGAAGCATTCTCAAGAATCAGGAACAATGGTGAAGAAATTTTAGAGGAAGATATAATGGACAAACTGATGACTACATTGACAGCAGATTATGAAAGCAAGATAAACATCTTGGATGAAACCATGCAATTCTCAAAGGACTTCAAAAGAGAAACCTTGATAAAAAAAATATCAGCATTTGAGATATCAAGATTGAAGACAGAACCTAAAATAGAAACAACTTTCAAAACCTTAGTCCATGGTAAGAAATCCTTGAGCATCTCTAGTAATATTGAGAAAGAAGAAGTTGATATAGAACTAAAAGAAATCATTTCTATGATTGCTAAGAAGGAAAGGAAAGGTAAAGGAAAGTATGAAGGACAGCTACCATTCAAATGTTTTTCATGCAACAAAGTTGGCCACTTTGCATCTAAGTGTCCTACAAGAGTCAAGACGTACAGATCAGATTACAAACCCAAACATACTAAGGAATGCTATCATGCTGAAGATGGTGTAACTGATGATGATTCAGGAGAAGATGAAATTGGATTCGTTGCAATTAAAGATAATGAAAAAATGATTGATGAAATAGAAATTGAAGATGAAAAGAAAGCACAAGAATTAGCTTTAGTTTCACAAGCTGACATCAGAACAAACTAGATCATAGACAACGGGTGTTCACATCACATGACAGACGAAAAGATAGATTTGTACATCTAGATAAGTACAAAGGTGGCATGGTTATATTTGGAGATAACACTCCCAAACCTATCATAGACAGAGGATCTATCAACTTAGATGGAAAGAACAAAACAAATAATGTTTTGTATGTTGATGGTTTGCATCATAACTTACTAAGTGTTGGAAAATTGCTAGATAAAGGATATCAGTTGGAATTCAAAAACAACAGATGCATTATTAACAACAAAGGAGACATGATTGCATCAGGCTCAAAGACCAAAGGTAATATTTTTTAGCTTAACTCCGAAGTAAGTTGTTTTGTTGCAAAAGTAGATGACAGTTGGTTGTGGCACAAAAGACTTTGTCATATCAATTTTGACAACATAGTGAAGATAAGTAATGTAAAGGCAGTGAGAGACCTTCCTAGTATTGCAAGACCGGTTGATACTATGTGCAGGGAATGTGTGATGGAAAATCATGTGAGAACCTCAATCAAAAGAAAACATAACTCTGGAGAGAACAAATTAGATCTAATACATACAGACTTATGTGGACCTACTCAAACAAGATCATATTTTGGTGAAGGATATTTTATTTTGTTTGTTGATGATTTCTCCAGAATGATGTGGGTTGTGTTCTTGAAAGACAAATCTAAAGCTTTTGAGAGGTTCAAAATATTCAAAGCTAAAGTTGAAAATGAGTCAAGATTAAAGATAAAATGTCTAAGATCTGATAAAGGAGGAGAATTCACCTCTGACAAATTTCTTGAGTACTACGAAGAATATGGGATCAAAAGACAACTAAGTGCTCCTAGAACTCCTCAAAAAAATGTAATTGCAGAAAGAAGAAAAATGATAATACTTTACACAGCGCGCACTATCATGATTGAAGGAAAAGTTGCACACACCTATTGGAGAGATGCAGTCAATACAATAATCTATACTATCAACAAAATTCAACTAAGACCAGGCGCAAAAAAAATACCTTATGAACTTTGGTTTGGTAATGTACCTACAGTAAAGTACTTCAGAATCTTTGGAAGCAAGTGCTACATCAAGGGAGATGATGGTGTTGGTAAATTTGATGCTAGAAGCGATGCAGGTATTTTTCTTGGTTACTCTACTAAGAGAAAAGCTTATAGATTTTTCAATTTAAGGTTGAAGAAAATCATTGAAAGTGCACATGTGAAGATTGATGAGAAGTTCATGATTCAAGAGAGATATTATGAATATGCACCTATGATTGAAGATGAACCTAGACCTATCAATAAAGAAATAGTTATTGAAGAAATGTTTGACTGTATTGATGTATCATGCAACAACCCTAAACCAAGTCAAAATGAATCTCAAATTAAAAATGAGAGTGTCACACCTAAAATCTCAAAATACACATCTAGATACCATTCTAAAGAAGATATCATTGGAGATCAGAGCAGTAAAGTTTTGACAAGATCCAAAGAAAAAGGTTCAACTGTTGATGAAGAGGTATGTTTACTTTCACAAATTGAACCCTTAAGTGTTGAAGATGCATGTAATGATTCAGATTAGCAAAGTCCAATGCAAGAAGAATTAGATCAAATAATTAAGAATGACACATGGGAATTGGTCCCTAGACCTTGTAACAAGAACGTGATTGGAACTAAGTGGATATTCAGAAACAAAATGAATGAAGATGGGATAGTGATAAGAAACAAAGCAAGATTGGTATGTAAAGGATATGCTCAGAGAGAAGGAATTGACTATACTGATACATTTGCCCCTGTGAGCAGACTGTAAGCTATAAAGTTGTTTTTAGCTTATGAAACATTCAAGAACTTCAAAGTATATCAGATGGATGTCAAGTTAGCATTTCTAAATGGTGACTTGAAGGAAGAAGTTTATATAGAGCAGCCTGAAGGATTCAAACTTTCAAACAAACCAGACATGGTATACAAACTAAAGAAAGCCCTTTATGGACTCAAACAGGCCCCAAGAGCATGGTATGAGAGACTTGATGGCTACTTAACAAAGATTGGATTCCAAAAGGGAGCAACATATTGCAACTTATTCATTAGAGAGACACCTGAAGTATTACTACTTGTTGCTATATTTGTTTATGACATTATTTTTGGAGGTAATGACAAGCTTAGCGCAAAATTTGCAAAAGAGATGCAGAGTAAATTTGAAATGAGCATGATTGGACCTATAAAATACTTTTTGGGATTAAATGTAAATCAGACAAACAGAGGTATATTCATAAATCAGTCTAAATATGTAAAGGAGGTATTGAAGACATTCAAGATGGAATATTGCAAGCCAGTAAGCACTCCTATGATAACAAGAAGCAAGCTTTCTAAAAATGATGACTCCACAATAGTTGACAAAACACTTTACAAATCCATGATTGGAAAAATCATATATCTCACTCAATCCAGACTAGATATATCTAATGCAGTTGGCATCATTGGGAGACTTGCAACTGAACCTAAACAGAATCACTTAACGACAATAAAAAGAATATTCAGATTTTCCTTTGTGAAAATAGTTGACTGTATGTTTTTCAGTGATGACAACATATAGTATACAGTAGTCAACTGTATTCACTTTTTAGTATGGATATGTGGAAGCCTTGTGTGGTTGTTTTTATGTTTCAGACATAGATACTATACCATGTGCATACACAGAGATTCAGAAGTTCAGTAACAGTTGAGTTATGTTACTCTGTTTGCCAGCCACAGTTTCAGAGGATTGTTTTTAGAAAGCCAACATTTATTTTATTAATCTTTTAGTTGTGCCTATCTATGGGATATGCGTGTTTAGATTTATTTTTAGTTATGAGTCAAAGATAATTAACCAAAGGCGCTAATCGTGTTTCATCCGAAGTGTGACGTTTGGATAATTTTGGTGGAGCCGACTATGTGAAGCGATGCGACTATTCATTTCGAGTTGCACGGTTCTAATTATGTTGCGTGCTTAGTTTAGTCAACAAGAGAATTATTGAAGGGATTCCTACAGCCGACGTGATCATATCTTTTAGAGAAGATACATATAGTAGTTTATTTGTGATCACTAAGTGTGAATGATAAGAAAAGAGACAGAAAAGAGAGAAAAATGCTAGTTGTTTTTGGATAGTAAAGATATTTCATTTATCGGACAAAGATCTATGTGAAGAAGCAGTGAGTACATACAATATATTGGAACTAATCAAGACAGCAAGCCTACTCAAACAATTCATTATCAAATATAGTGTATATCTATTTTAATGAAGGTTGTATCCTTCATCATTTTAGCAGTGTGCTTTTGGATAGTGAGTACTCACCCCTAACAAGGTTATTTGTAAAAGACTCCTAACTGGGTCAGATCCCTAACCAGGTCACTATACTTATTGCATTGTAAAGGTCAACTCCTAACAGGGTTGTAAGATCTTCTAACATGGATTATTATACTCAAGTACAATTCTTTGTGGGTGCTAATTCCCACCGGGGTTTTTACCTATCTTGGTTTCCCCATAACCAAAATTGTGGTGTTCTATTTTGTGTTATCTTAATGTGTATATGCTTACTAATATTCTGTACTTAATTGGAGAAAAATAATTAAACTAGCTCATAACTGATTCACCCCCCTTCTCAGTTATCCCTTGGGACTATTCCAACACATACTTAGGAAGTATGTCTGGGGGCTGGGATCATCCATAAACTCTGATTAGAGTGAAAGTCTTCTCATAGTATACGTCACCCCAGTTGTGATCTCCTGGCCATTTGTCTACATATTGGCAAGGCCTCAGAAGTTGAAGTGCTTTGACTAGTTGCCTAGTTACATTTAGGCCCAATAACTATAGAAGTGGATATACTATCCAATTCTCAAAGCCACATAACTCATTCTCATTAGAAGTATAATTCCAAACCCTAATCTATAACTGTACGGGGTTTGGTTGGCCCTGGAATTGAGTTCTTTCTCTTAGAAATTTTGTGTTCATACTGTCAATATTGAAATACAAAATCAAATGAATTAGAAGAGAATAATGCATGAACTTAGGATTAAAATTCTTCTGAATGTTGATCAAGCCCTCATGCATTCTGTCTATGACATACTGGATGTAGTCAAAATCTGTGTTAGCATGGGAATTCTGAATATCCAAAATAATCATAAGTCTGCAGGAAACCTCTCAATATGTCCACCTATACCTAAAAACCTACACAACCCATAGGCTATGTACTTGATATAAAAACATAGGTCTTTGAGCTCGTAGGGTGTACCCTTTGAAACAGGCAATGGAGCCACATAATTCATGTTTGATCTAGGCACATGGTATTGGACCAATTTAGTGACTATGGTGACCTCCCTGACATATTTTCTCTATAATTTCTTCAAGTTTATTTCTGTGGCAGAGGCATGATAAATGCCGAAAGATTTCATGAATGATGACCTATCTAAGGTTACTAAGGCTATTTCATCACCTTTCCTTATTGTTTTGGAGGTAGAGTCATACTTTGCAACTAGGGTTATTAATAAGTTGACATCTACATATACATCAGGGACAATTAACTTGGAAAGACCTAACGTCCAAGGGTTTGAAACTAGAATTTGACTATCCATGTTTCTATAAAAGTAATTGATTAAATGAAAACCAGAGCACCCGGGAGTGATGAGATCCCTATAATCAGACATAGCATAAGAAAAGGATTCATTGTCTACCTTTTTATTTTGGTTCATCCCTGGTAATAGAGCAATGAATTCATCTGAGAAGTCCCTATTCCCTTTCTTCTCATCCTCTGCATCTTTACTTCCTTCACTGGTTGAGACCCTGCTAGGTCTAGCTTGACTCATCTTCGCTGATTCTTCTGAACAATTCTCTTCTTAGACACAATTTTTTACTTACAATTTTATCTGAAACTCAAACAATTCTTCACTTTGAAAACTTTGAAACTTATGCAATTTCTCTACTCTGTATTCTGAGAACATTGGTAATCACTGTAACATATAAAATAGGAAGGGGGTTCACTAAAATGTAAGATAAGAAATGGAGATGATGACCTATTGTAGGATAAGATGGGTGTTGTTACATTTAAAATTAGAATGTTTATTGAAATGTGAGGGGTGAATAAGATGTTCCTTTTATCCTTAAATATACAAAGGAAGGATCCAAATTGATTAACCCCAAAAGAAGGATCAATGCACAAATGAATCAATCGATTGGAAATAGGAATAAAGAAGATCTTAAATACCCGTTTATAGATTTGAATGTGTGATAGGTTTAGAAAGATTATTAAATTTAATTGAAATGGATAGGAGAAAAGTACTAACCTTGAGATGTTACAGATCTGAAGAATTCTATTTTTGGGGGTCTACACTTAGTTTCTAGAATATCTGAGACCAGATCTGGAATAGAAACATAGAAACAACCAAAACCCAGAAATATTTTTCTGTTCTGACACAGTTCCTATTTTGACCCTCAAATCAATGTCACCATTGACCTAGAATTTCCAATTCTGACATGTTGACAGGACTTTGTGAGCATTCTTCCAACAGAGGTAAGTTGTCACCGGGTATCGGGGTACTAGCCAACTTCGCCTGTAAAGGTTGTCCGAAGAAATGAGATTCTCTGGGCCTTCAAGCACCTGAGAGTCAGGTCTCGACAGTGCGGGAGCTAAGTTGGGCATTGTGACTGTATTGTTGAGGGGGATAGCTGGTTTTTCTTAGCTTGTCATCTCCGGGGATTTCGGTAGGTTGGGGTTTCCTGCAAGCACTTGGATTATCAAAGAAAATTCAAAAGATATGGCAGAGTTAGAAGATATTCATTCTACTTATAGCTATGCAAATATATTTAAAACATCAACCATGCTCTAATGAACTATACTAAAATACTGAATGCGCACAGAACCATCAGTCATACATATTCAATAGAGAGGGGAAAAGAGTTCATTAATCTACTTAAAACATTAGAGCAAGGGACATCAGAAACATACAACACAAAAGAACGTTAACCCAGAGATCATAATGCTAACAAATTCATTGCCAGAACTCCTTCTTCATTAACAAGTTTTCCAGCAGCACTGGTGCATACAATAATGGCTCCAAGGGAGCATCTATCTACTGAGAGCTTCTAAGAACTAAGGAGCATTGATCTCTGCAACTACTGAGAAAATGAAATGCTGAAATGATATATCTATGGACTGTAAAGTCATCAATTTCGTCGACCCTTGGAATGAGGTTGGACTTATTATTTATACACATACTTTCCCTAAAGTTAACCTAACTTAACTTTACACTCAACAATAAAATATAATTTTTGGTGGCCGGTACTACCCGCGCCACGCCACAACAACCTCAAAAAGAGTAGAGGTCTGACATGTCAGAATAATAAGACAAGAAGAGAAGTATGGAAGAATTAGCATCGAGAATAGTGCTAGAGAGAGAAAATAAGAAATCTGATCTCTGGAGCTCGAGGCTACATGCCTCATTAATGTGAAAATGGCTCACTGTCTCTGATGTGCCAAGTGTTCAATGCTGGGGTGATGCCTTGGGAAGACCATCTGTCAGAATCATCCTGCGAGCTGATGTGCCTTGCTGGGGTCACCTACCTTCCAACACCCTTATTAATTGCCTGATAATGACTGATCGGCTCTGGAGAACTTGGACATGAGTCATCCAAAGAATACAAAACTATGGATTTGAAACTTTGGGATCTGGAAGCTTGTGCTCAAAGAATAATGAATACAAAATGTGCTCTGTTAGTGAATATCTCTGGAATCCGGAGAACCTTATTTCTCTTTGTTGCCTTTGAATGTTTCCAAGAGCTAGGCGATTCCATCTTAATCAATGTCCTTGAGGCTAGCCCGACGGTATCTGGCTGCCTCCACCTGTTCACCCAGATCTGGAGTTTTTTCCTTGAATTCTATGGCCATTTTTGTAGCATCATGTCCCCGGAGCACCATGCAAGATATTCATGACATTACTGCTCCGTCCATTCCTTCCAGGGACTGGTATCGAGCTTCCATCAGCTCATCAAACTTTCCTATGACGTACTCCTCCAGAGTACATGTCTCTATACTAAAGGGATCAACTTGTGAAACCCTTGTAATGAATGCCTTATATAAATTCAAAGAATAATCTATCTCCAAAACTTTGTCCCGCAGGGTCCCTACCAGTTGCTTGGTTACCTCCAATGTGAGGTCAAGTCTGGAGTGCTGGGTCCGGAGAAAGTCAAAGGACTCTTCTCCTAAAATTCTGACCTCGGAGACAATCTCCTCCCCAAGGCTCATGAGCTCTCCTAGCTCACCAATCCAAGCATCATACTTCTTGATCTCCCCTTCCCAGATGGAAATGGTAGTTTTGGCTTGATGCAAAACATTCTCAGCCATGTATAGATCGGGGAGTGTGACCACTAGGAAATGCCAGATGTTTTCAACCTGTTCGGTTACCCATGTGTTGACTTCTTGCACTTTTCTCTTCATGCTCCTTAAAGCATCTATGTCACTCTGTGGGAGTGGTGCTTTGGATGTGGAAGCTTCTAAGGGAATGGTAGTGATGGGATGCACAAGTTCTATCAATAGCCCAACAAGATTTGCGTTCTTTTCTTTCTCTTCTTTGAGCTTTTGGGCCTCCTTCTCATAGTGGGCTTCTACCACCTTGGCTACTTCTTTCAGAAGGTCCAATTCACCTTGCTTTCCTATTTTTCCCAGAGATATCTCCGTGATTGCATAATCTTCGGCCTTTATTGTAGTCGTGTTTGCTTCTGGGGGAGGTGTTGTGACCACTGCAACTATGTCTCTACCTGACCCAGTCCATAGGGTATTGACTGTCCGGGCCTTCTTTTCCTTAGGGGGATTATGTGCTTGGGCCATCATCTCTGCCAAGAAGAGATGGGCCTTGGTCGGTGTTGGGGCCTTTCTTTTTCTTGAGTCCACTAGCCATTGTGGTGGTAGGGGTGGCCTTGATGCCAAAGTTTGTTCCTGTAAATCCCCTCTGGGGTTCTGTTCCGCATTCCCGGTATCCTGTGTCTCTCCAGACTCTTTTCCTATATCCTCGGGTCCACTGGAATTATCCACCTTAGAGGTGTTAGTATCTTCTTCCCCAGGGTCCATGTCTTTAGCAGCGTTGGGCTCAATATCTATATTCCCAGGGTTCTGCCCCTCATCTTGTTGTTGTTGTTGCTGTTGTTCTTCGGCCTTGTCGCCTGGGATGTCCTTCTCTGTTTGAATATCTTCTAGAGATGGCTGAGGTATCTGGCCAAAGTTTGCTTGTGCAACTGCTGAGACTACCTCACCAAATGTTTTCTTCTTCAAAGGTGGCATCTGGAGCACAGCGGTTAAGGTTACGGTTGTCCCTATAGGTCCAGTTCCCTCAGTAGATGCCAGTTTCTTGTTTGGTACCTGCCTTTCCCCTGTGGTGTTTATTTATAGAATCTGTATGTCTGGGACTTCAGAGATGTTTATCTATTCTTGTTCCTTTCCTGGTTCCAGCTGGACTTCCTACTCTATGGAAGCTTATTTTTCTGGGGTTTCCTTCTCAAGAGGGATCATCACTTCCTCTTGGGAAACGATCTCTTCTACTGCCTTCCTGAGATCCCCTTGCAGGTTTATAAGTTCATTTGTCCCAAATATATCATTGAAGTCATTGTGTGGAGGGGACGTCTCTGGGAGATTCTCGGGATGATTATCTGGCTCCAGAGAGTCTGATGAGACAATCTATATTTCAAGGATACCAGGCATCCCAAGCTCCAGCTCCACCTTTGGCTGAGGGTCAACTGTTCTTTTCTTTCTCCTCCTAGTTACTAGTTGGGGAGCTACATCTGCTATGACCGCCCGTTCTTCCTCTGCCCTGGTCCCTGTTACTCAAACCATTAATGCTGCAAGTGATGGGGAATTGGGAGGGCAGACGGGTCCGACCATAAGAGTTGGGGTGGCCAGTAGGGTGATTAACTTTTCTCTCATCTGCTTGGAAGCTTCCACCATTTTTTGTATTTTCTCCACTATGGGAACTATGGATGAAACTTGGGGAGGGGCCCCTATTTTCCTTTTTCCCCTATCCTCGCCCTGCGAGGAGGTTTCGGCCTTGGAAGTTGAACCCTATACAAATGGGCCAACCTTGCATGTGCTTTTCAGACATGCCTTCTTAAAGTACATATGACTGCACTCAACCACATCATGGGTAATTTCCTCTATCATTGGACCCTCTTATGCATCCCAATCCACCGGAGGGAGGGCCATCGTATCTACTCCCTTTTATTTATATTGCGGGTCCACTATGGACCTGGTATTTGAAAATTCATCCAGGAACTTTCGAAGCCCTAGCCGCTTCATCATTCCCATTGTCATCCAGAGAAAGTGCCTGCTCCAGACTTCAAAGTCATCTTGACAATCTTCGCAAAAAATCCTCCAAGTGAAACTCATGTGGGGGAGCTGCCCGGGGAAGTGCCAAGGCTATCTTGCCCAGCGGATCAAAGTTCTTCTGCTCTAGATAAAATTCTGTCAGCCCAAGGCTCTTAAGTTCTCTGTCAGCTTCCTTGGCCACTGCAAGCTGTAGGTATAATTCCCACAAATGATTGCGAATGGGACATTGGTAACCTTCTTCACCGTGAAGAGGGCATGCAGCTCTAAAATCTGCCAGCAGTATTCCAAAAGAGTTATCTTATTCCCATAATTTTTGGGAAATAAGTAGGGTTTCCCGGAGAAGCCGGTCACCCAAATGTATGTATGTTGTTGGTATTGAATGTAATAGCAGCCATAAGAGCTGACCAAATCCATTTCTTCTTTAGAGAGCTAGAATCTGGCATCCCGAGTAGGTGTGAGGAGGTTGTAGTAAATGAAGGCGTCATTCACTCGACAGAAGCTGAGGAAACTAGCCTCCCATTGGATCTATGGGAAATATTCCCATGGAGCATTCTGGCCTACACCAGTCCCGAGCACACCTATTGCAAGTAATCCCCAAGTCATGAGACGCTACTGTGCTAGTGCCCATAAAAAATAGGACGTCATGTAGAATTTGGGGGTCCAAAGGACCTTCTGGAGCTGGGAGTCCACGTGGTTTGCAATTATGGTGGCCCAGTCGAAATTTTGCCCACTGGAGGTGATGCCTAACAAGAAATAGTACATCCATACCGAGAATTCCCAGGTGTGGGGTTCTCCAAAGATCCTGCATAATGAGATGATCCCCATCTGTATGCTATCTTTGAATTCAGATCGGGTGATTTCCAGTTTCATCTTCTTGAAGTCTTTCTTTGGAACTTTGAGCCAGTTGATGTTGAGGTATTTCCAGGCTAGAAGATCTAGCTTCTAAAATTCCTCCAAGGCCAAAGACTAAGTGAGGACAACTACATCATCGAATTAGGAGATCCCCAGTCCTACAGCAAAAGTTGCTATGTCCAGAGACACCATCAGGGTTGGGTATCCAGTGGGGACCAGGGAAGCCAACATGACCACGTGGATGATAGTATTGTAGTGTTCTACCAGAGTGAGGATGAGCTCCAGAGCTTGTACGGAGCATGGGAAACATGCGGCCTTAAGAATCCTGAAGGCTGCAACATTGAGGGCCAATTGATCCCTGGCCGATTGCTGGATGAACATTATTTTCACTAGGGCCTGCATTTTGGCCCACATTTTGACACTTGTGTTGGTGACCAATTTGAGCTTGGAATCAATCTTCGATCCCAGGATATCCTCTCCCTTCTGGTACTTCATTGTGAGTGGGAGTTTTTCTAAGGCCTTCTCGGCCTTTGTTTTGGCAACTACCCTGGTCGAAGTGGTGGGGAGTTCCAAACTCCCTAGTGGCGATGATGCAGATGCCTTAGACATGACTGATGAGTTTGATATTCTGACAACCTGCAAGACAAGACGATCGTCAACACATATATAAAAATATTATATTATTCCAGAGCCTGGATATTTTCACCACCGCTTCACATTTGTTCCTGAAAAGAATGCTAGTTATTGTCAACCCAGGAAATATATATATGTATTAAAATGCCTTGGAATTTGACCTTCACCCTGGCTTCCAGGGATTCTAGCTTCGTGTGATGAAAATAAAAACAATGACCACAGGAGGACTTGAGGTCCAAAGTTTGGAAAAAGAACCATTACAAGACATGACCAGAAATGTGTCATGCTAGGCTGACATGGAAGTATCACGTGGTCACACAGTAATGGAAGTAATGGCATTAACACTGCCAACTGTCTGAACACGTGCAAGAAAAGATGCCGCTTGGGTCAAAATTAAATGCTCATGTGTGGGAAACTTAACCCGTCATTAAGGATGAATTGATGGAGGAGAGAGAAGACCACCATGGCTCAAACCAGTGAGGAGCCGAGTCTGAATCAGGTGGTATCTCTCTCAGACGAGCTCCACATTTGGGGCTTTCGACGCATGGAGCACGATGAGCTCACCCTTAGACGAAAGGATATACAAGAAATATGCACAGAGCCGAAGCACAAGTGAAGGCTGAAGCATGACTCACAGGCTAGCCAAAAATACAAACATATATACAGCCATAAACAAAAATTTACAAAGTCTACAAGACATATACAAAGACTACAAAATATACAGACATCTACACAAATTTACATAATGCACAAGGGCACACAAATGAGCCCTAAATTACAGTTGCGGAGAGGGTGGACAACCCTCTGGCAGAGCCATCCCACCAATGGGAGGTGACCGAAAAGCTGACACAAGCGACATAGCAAAACCAAAAACCAAACGAAAACCAAATAGAAAGAAAGAAAGAAACCAGAAATAGAAAACCGAAGGAAGAGGACTGAGGGCCTACTTGGAAGCATAGGGAATGCAGGAAGGTAAGAACTGGAGGTGCTCTGCAACTGGTTCACCTTCGAATAGCCATGAACAAGTACTGCAAATCACTATTTAATCAACCACTAAGCACGTAGCAAAATGATATTTTAATCACCTAAATTGCCTTAAAATTGCTCTAATCATTCTGAGTGTTTGATCGCGGTAGAAAGTGAAAGTGACCGGTGAAACCTATTTATACCACTAGGGTAAAAATATAATGCATTCCTTTCACAAACTCTGGAACAGACAAACCTCCGGACTCCGGGCCTGGGGATTCCATGCAGCCACGCCTTCTCGCAAGAGAAGACATGATGGCATAGAGTCCCAGAGTCTGGGATCCGACCGGCTCAAAAGAACAAACAAACTCTGGGACCAGGATCCGGAGACAGAAGAAGACAAGAAACAAAAGGAAAACAACCCTCACAGAAGCAAAGCCCGGAGGGAAAACAGAGGAAACAAAGGAAAACAAGGAAAAGAGAAAAAGTGAAAAGGGGGACCCAAAATTTTGCCTACAAAATGTAGGGATGGGTATGTGGGGCATAACATGACCTAGGGAATAATTGACCTAAAAAGTCTCCGACGGGAAATCTATTTTCGGATCCCAAAAATTTTCTGAAAAGGGTATCCAAATCTACACTCTGATCTGCTGTTCCAAAGCTGTACCAGCAAGAAAAATGGATTGTTTTTTGGGGGGAGGGGTTTGCCTTGGTCAAACCCCAGTTTTGGAATTAACCTCAAAGTATAATTGAAATCTCATAAGTAAAACAAAGTAAATGAACAAATTCACCTTGCTTGTAGAAGCCCTTATGGCGGTTTCGAATCTGTGGATCCACAAGTATGCATGCACCAAATGGATGTAGAATGTAGAATGTAGAATGTAGGATTTCTCCAATCAATTTATTTTAGATCTTCAACACAAATATTGAATGGGTCTTTGAATAGGAAGAGGCTTGGAGGAATGTGGATGGAGAAATCTTCAACAAGAGGGCTCCATGGAGCTTGAATTCTTCAATGGCCACTAATGGATCTCCTTGATGAAATGAGTTCTTGAGAAGTTCTTGAATGCTTGAGAATGAATGAATGCTTCAATGGCTACTTGGCTTGCTTCAAATATTTCTTCTTCACCTTTGGATCTCACTCTTCAAGTCTTTGTCTTAGATTGCTCTTGCTTATAGTTCAAGTCTTAGCTTGTGGTTAGAGAAAATGAGAGGAGAAAGCTTCCTTATATATGAATCTAGGGAACAATATTCTAGAGAGGCCTACATATAAGAATTAAATTCCAATTAGACCTATACCCCTAGAAGAGGACCTATATAATTTAAGATTTGTTGTTCTGAAGACCGAAACACCCAACCTGGAAGCAGGAATTAACTCTTTCCAAAGCCTTACATCTGAAAACCCTAGAATTTTGAACCCTAGGTTAGAAAAAGGTTTATTCTGACCTAGGTCAAGGTCAAGGTCAACCTTGAACCAAAAAGGTCAACCTTGACCTTGAGGTCAAAGTCCCAGTTTTTCATTCTGGAGTGTCAGAAATAAGCTGGGAAAAGTGGAAATGGGGCAGAACAGGGGGACAAAGCTAGATCCAATTTAGGGACCCATTCAAGGCACTTGACATGACCCAAAACCACTTACTCAGAAGGATAAACTAGTCTATAATGGAATTGATTCCATTTTCTGACTATACAATCACAATGTACAAAGGATGCATCTATTTATCATTGAAAATTGAATCCACCAATCTAGTCGAGAATTTGGAAACTGTTGCTCAATTACTTCTGCAATAACTCTGCATGTCTTGACATCAATTATTTCCTAGACATGACACTTGAAGTTGATAGGAAATCAAATTTGAATAGCCTAGTTGGAAAAGTCATGAGTGCTTTTTCAGTTTTAAATCCTTATTCTATGCAAAAAGGTTTGACATGCTATCTGATTGGCCAGTTTTGCTTGCCTTTTCATAGCTCAGCAGATTAATTGTACTCTGTCAAAATATTTTGTCTTTAATAGGCCCTATATTTTCATAATATTTCCTTGACATGGCACGAGAGAAAATCCTTAAGATTTTACCCTACTTAGACCGTGGTTTATCTGGTGATCACCCAACTGCTTTATCTCGAAGTTGCCGAGAGTTTTCTTTGACTCAGGTTACATCATGAGATATAGCACCAGCCATACAATATTTTTCTCCATCAATGGTCATCGCTAAGTCGCTAGATGATTTTCCTAACTTCAATTCTATTCTGAGATTACGCGACTAAGGAAAAAGAACAACCCTTCTTTAACTCTGAGTCTATCTGGAGATTCAATGACTAACTAAGTCTCTGAATCACTGAGCATTTCAACTAACCTTGGATCTATTCAGAGATCATGCACATACTGCTAGATTTAAGCCACATCAATGGATCAGATCTTTCCTGTCAGCTCAACTTATTACCTTAACTTAACCTTAAGTCATTTGGAGATCACGCAACTGAGCGAACTTGAAGTCACTGAATGTTTTACTTTACCCTGAGTTTGTTTAGAGATCATGCACAGACCACATGATTAGATCTTGATCTACACCTTGCGCTAAGTCTCTAAATTATTTATTACTTTCTTATTCTTTCTGGATATTACGCGACTACCCTTGATCTTCCTTTTAATCTATGGCCTGCACTGAATCTCCCAATCTTTGGCCTTTACTTAGTTTGTTCTAAGATCATGCGACTAAAGATTATGTCACAATCTCGCAATGCTTAGACTAACTCTGGTTAAGTCTAGAGATTCAAAGATAAATTATATCTCTGAATCACTAAAATATTTTCTTGACCTTAGGTTTATTCAAAGACTTCATGAACACCACAGATCTCTTAGCCACTTAAACACGTGTCTACATCTTATCCATTACCTCTTGATCGCTAAATAATTATTGACTTTTTTACTTCTTCTAGCGATTCAACACCAGACACAAATCTTTGTCTTCATCAACGGTCTAGATTCACCTATGGAAAACTTGACTTGGCTTTGATTTAACCACGGATAACCATAGTTCATTTTGAGATTCAGAGACTGAAAGAATCTTTAAGTTGTTGAAGAATTTTTCTAACTCGGGTTCTGTTTGGAGATCACGTGCTAGCCCTTAGATCTTTTCTTGATCAAGGATCAATGCTAAGTCTCACAATCGTTTTTTACTTTATCAATTCTTCCCGAGGTTACACGGTATCCCTTGATTCTACTTTGATCCAATGACCTGCGTTGAATCTCCCAATCTTTCACTTAACTCTGATTTCCTCTGGAGATCACGCAACTGAGAAAAAATAAACTCTATCTTGATCTCGGATTATATTGTGAGATTACACGACTGCTTTATCTCTGGATCACTGAATATTTCACATAACTCAAGTTAAGTCACGAGATCTAGCGCTAACCACAGGATCAAAATTGCATCCACGGTTGTCGCTGAGTTTTTGAATCCTTGAGACAACTTCATATTTATCTAGTGATCATGTGCCAACCACACGATTAGATCAAGATCAATCGTCTGTGCTTAATCTCTGAATGACTTAGAGCATATTCCATTTATCTCAAGATTAAGAGATATAAGCTTGCGCCAAGTCGCTAGATCAAATGGAATATTTAGTTCTGATTGCGAGATCAGGAGATAAAGGGAGAGGCTAAAAAGAACATGGCTTATAAGACTTAAGTTACTCGACAAAAAGTAACTTCAAATTAGAACCAAGTTATGAATATTTAGGGTTTTTGCATGGATACAACACAAATGACCTAGGGCTTAGGGTTTTCAACCATCTTTGCACTTTATTTCTTAGAAATTAGACATTAGCAGGAAAATTTAATGGTGCATTCGAACGGACCTTGACATTTTAAGCCATAAACTGACACTGGGAACCAAAGTTTTTAGCAAGACTTAGAAAACTAGAAATATACCTAACAGGGCACATGATACAATAAAGAAAATGGAGGCCACTATTCCTCAGTGGTAGAGAGAGATCGAGAAATATGAAGAGTGGAGGGATGCCTCATTGGAGATTCTAAATCTCAGAGAGGACAATGCGGCAACAATAGGCATCCTAGGAGATGAGTCATATGGGTTCCTTAGGACCCAGTATGCCAGACTTGCATTCAAATTAAGAATCGACAAGCAACTGGTAAGGGTATTGGAGGAGCAATTGAGGGCGGTCTGGACCCCATTGGACCTGTATATTTTTCTCATCAAGGAGATTACATCGGCTGACCCTCTCAGCCCCAGGACTTATACTCCCGTAGATTCTATACTTAGCAAGTTTGACAAAGTGGTTGAGGCTCAATTCCAGCCCGATGGATATTTTAGTAGCACTGTAATGGAGGAGCTCTCCCAAATGATGCTTAGATCCCATGACACAGCTAAGGTGGCTACGGAGTTAAAGGAGAAGGTCTAGCATGCCGACAATCACTTTGAAAGTTCCATTGATCGTCAAGACATCCTGAAGGACCTGGAAGAAGATGGTATAGTCCAGATACTAGAGGCATACAAAAAGTTCAAAGGATAGTAAGATTTCCCAGACTCCGGTGATTTATTCACCAGAGGTAAGTTATAGATTCATTCTTTATTATTTGAGCGTAAGCTCCCGGATTCCCAGTTTTGTATTCTTTATGGTGATAAGCGTCGACAACTCTTCTAAGCTAAATGATCACTATAAATGACTTATTTTCAAATCCATGGCCATCCTTCTTGGCATGATGGGTCACTATTAGTCTGAAGGTTCACTGCAGACACCTCCTGGGTCCCAAGATGCCATTCTAGCATTTAATATCTGGCGTACAGAGCATTGCTCGATCACCGAGAATCAAAAATGCATTAATGGGGGTGTATGACCCAAGTCTCTCAGAGAGCACCATGACATCTGCAAGTATAAGGACACTTTTTCTGATGGTGACTTTCCCAGAGCTTCTTTCCTTCTTTCCTCTCTTTTCTTCTCAAATGATTGTATTATATTAGAGTAATTGTGACAGTGCAGGTAGTACCAGTTGTAAATATTTTAATATAATGTAAATAGCTAGCATAGGGTTAGTCCCCTAAGTATTTAAATTTTTATATAAATAACAAGTCCGACGCCATTCCAAGGGTCAAAAATTTGATGATTTAGTTGTCCACAAGTAATACAAGTTTTTGACATTTTTTTTAGCTATCTAGTTTTAGAGTTCAGAGTAGATTAATGCTCCCTTGAAGCCACTAGTGTAACTACCAGTGATGTTGGATTTAAAGTGAATGAAAGAATGAGGAACACCATTCAACACCGCGCTCTGTGTTGTTTTTGATCCTGGAGTTAGTGAACGATTTTTATGTTGTATGCTTCCTTATGTCCTCTGTTCCAGTTCTGCAATGATTTGTTGAAATATCTTACCTCGCTACTAATATATATGTGATTGAAGATTATATATATGCTCAGCATCTGTTATTTATTTTCATATAGAGCATTGTTGATGTTAAGGAGATGTATATCATGAATATAGTTAGAGATTTATACTAACCCTATCCTATCTTTTGATATTTTCTTTGCCGAACATAAAGAATGCTTGCAGGAAACCCATTAACATTGAAGTTTTAGAGGTCAATGAGTCAAAACCAGCTACCCCCCCCCAAAAATAGTCATCCATCCAACTAAGATATCCCCACACCATCGTGACCTGACTACCAGGTTCTTGGAGGTTAGGAGAGCCTGCTCTCCTGTAAGCCTCTTTAGGCTAAGTTGGTTCGATACTATGGTATTTGGTGACAAATCCCCCTATTGGTGAGGCTACCACAAAGTCCTTTATCGAGTTCTTATCACTAAAGGGACATCTACTTCTATCTCTTCTTCTTCAGTAATTGTCTCCAATGGAGGTGATATTGAAGCCCTCTTTCTCTTGTATAACCTTCCCCTTCACTAGGGGTTTCGCATCCTTCTTCCTTCTCCCTGACGTGGAAGGGGTCCTAGGTGTCCAAGATGGAGCATTAATCTGCCTTGCAATAGGAGGTATATTATCCTCTTTTCCTCTCCCCTTGTTCATCCTCTTCTCTATAGGACCATAAGTAGCAGGCCTTTCATGCCTATAAAATGGTCTTTGGCCACATAGGGGATGATTCTTTGAAATTTGGGATGTTTACTTTCTTTCCCCTCTCTTTCTCCAACATAGAAGGTGGATTTAGCTGAGGATTCATGGAAACTGGATCTAACTTGAAAGGCTTCCTCATCCACCTCTTGGTGATCTCAATGACATGCCAAGATTTGAAATCAATAGAATAATTTTCATCTCCACCAATATCTGCATTCACCTTATCTTTATTATACAATGGATCTAATACATCCTCAGAATCTTTATCCCACACCTTGGGAGGGATTTTCACTTCTCATGTATTTGTAGCCAACTCAAGGGAGGTTCTACAATAATCTTGGATCCTGACCTCATAATCATCAATGCAATTGATCATATCATCTTCTATATGAGGTTCATGCTTATAATGCCTTCCTTCTATGTGATTGAATATCCTGATGGGGTCAAACCTGGGCCTTATTAACTTGAGTTCCTGTAGAGGGCACTCATCCCACTCTAGCCCTATGGATTTGCAAACCTTTATGTCTTGTAAAGAGTGGGCCTATATGGAGATAGAAAATTCCCAACAATGCTTCTTCTTTAACCTGATGACTTCAAAGGCATCAAAGAGTTTCTTGTCTATCTCCACTAACACATTTCTATTTGATGGATAGTGCAGAAACTTCTTGGGATTAAAGGTACTCCCAACAACCCAGATGTAAGTAAAGGTTTTGTATTGAATAAAGTAAGCCCCTAGGGATTTCTCCTTGGCTGTAGATTCCTTTGAGAGCCTCTTGGTGTAATATCCCTCAACAGACCACATGATTGTAAATACAAAAGCATCATTTATGATCATGTACTCTAGACTATCATCTTTCAATTTTTATTTCCTCACTAGTTGAGGGTATATAGTGTATGGAAAGAAAATGTGGTCATTGACTAATGCTTTCTTGGTGAGCCCTGGATAGTTGGCTTTGGTAGCGAGGAGATAGACTATATAAGATGTCATGTAGAACCTAGGGTCATGCTTCACCTATCTCAGCTGCAAATCTAAGTTGTCACTCAATATTGTTCCCCAATCAATTCTAACCCTTCTCCCCTTGATGTTTTCTATGATATGTATCATCCATGGATCCAACTGATGTGCTTGGGGGAGACCATACACCCGAGTCAACATTTTTACTGCAGCCTTCATGTCCTCATTCATTTAACCTCTCCTCATATCAATTATTTCCATCTTATTCTTTGGGAGCTGTTGGTTGAGATATTATTGTTGATGTCATAGGCATTCAAAGTACTATTCTCAAACCACCTGATCCCTCTCTCTTGGGTGATTGGATAGAAGTGATCATTTCCCTTCTGCAGATGGAAAACATCTTCAATGGTGTATGGTCACAGATCCAACACAATATCTCTGGCCGTGTTCTTCACCACCTTTTCATTAGATATGTAGTGATGATCCAAGGCCATGATCAAGTCCAATGAAAGAATGGAGACTGGATGCACTTAGCTATATTTACCAGACCCACCAAGACCATTTCATTGTAGTATGAGGACATCCTTGCTAGATTTGTGCAGTGCCTCAAGAAGGAATCCCAATCTAGGTGCCCAATGTCTGTATCCATGATTTTTGCATGTAGGTTCCCCACCTTTGTGAGGGCATTGTATCCCTTGAAGCGGTACTTCCTTTGTAAAGTTTTTGTCTTTTTTGACATTCTGCATGAAAAAGTGCTTGTATGCAATCCATTATTGAAAGAGAAAAATAAATCTACAAATCTAAAGCTAAACAAAGCAAGAAAACCCCAAACTAGAAAGAAACACTAAAAAACTAGAAAACTAAGCGAGAAACCCCTTGGACTCTTCACAGTTTTAGAACTTCACAGTATGATAACATGAACATGGTATGAAATTAGGATACCATAAAGTGTTGGAAAGTTATTAAATCTTTGGCGTATTAGATTTATGAAATTGTTTTGGCATGTGAAAGAGAGAAAGTGAAAAACTGTGAAGGGGCCTGCGGAGTTGGTTGATTTTTGAGGCCCATGGTTCTTTGTAGTTTCAAAGTATCAGGGTGCATAATGTTTTTCAGTGTGCATAACACTGAAATGCTAAAGATGTCTACCTTGCGATGTGACAAAATCTGAGGTGGGGTGAGACTTTCAATGTTTTGGAATGCGTAACTTCGATGATCCCGAAGGAAAGATGAAAAAATCCTAAGGAAAAAACCTAAAAAGCTAAATAACGCAAACCCTAAAAGGATGAGGGAAGACATGAAGAAAAACTAAGGAAACATAAAAAGATGCAAAACCCTACCTAAAAGGCTACAAAGACGGAAGACAACTGCGATGGATGAGCCTTTAAATGACTAATGAGTGCTAGAATGACTCACAATCGGGGCACAATAGAGTGATGAAGGTGAATCGCTGGTCTCAGTCACTGTGATTGGAGATCCAAAAGAAAAATCATAGAATGGACAAAAATAACCCCGAAACTCCCTTTTATAGGCCAAGATTGCATGCTGAAATCATCATGAGGGTTGGAGTGTCAGATTGGAAAAGTCTAACACCCTAACCGTGACTCCTGAGCTCAGACTTTGACCTTTCGGTGGTTCGAAGGTATCTGAACCTATGAAACATTGAAAGTTTGAAAGGGTAAAAAGGGCCTATAGATGGACACTTTAGCCTTTCAGTTTTTCGGAGGTCTAGGGACCTGAAAAATACCAAGAGTTTGAAAGGGAGAAAAACACTAAGTATTAAGGACTTAATGGAAAAAATAAACCAAAAGAGAATAAAAGCTAAAATTCAAAAGGGGCAGGAGGGAAAAAATTACCAATAGGGAAAGCAAGATGATACCCAACTATAAGGAACTTCCTGAAGGTTCCTCAATGTGACTCATCGGATACCCAATCCTGCTTAACCTAGGAGACTCTAAAACATATAAAAAGGAAAAAAGACCCAAAAAAGGGATCCCCATTAGGCCAAGGGGCACAAATGGGGCATGTCTTGTGGAACCACAACAATTAGCTTGTGTCATCCATGGTTGTCTTCATCTCTCCACAATTTTGTAACATAATGCACTTTTCTATTTGATTGGATTATGGAGTTTAATCTTATCTTTGATGTGTGCTCTTGGTATTTTTATGTGACCACTTGTTCTTTTTCAATAGATTTCTAAACATGATGCTAGAGATTGAGATATTTTATTTATCTAGGTCTCTTCAAATAGTTGTATTGGAACCTTAGTAATCTCTAGGCTTTTGTTTTTGTCTTATGTGTCTTTACACATGGTTGTACAAGTTAAGATCCTTTGTTTGGGGGGTTGTGTCCTTAAACTTATCAATATATTATCTCTTTGTAGTTTTCCCATGATCACATCTTCATCTCTTTTTTCTCTCTTTATTCTACTTTACTGTGAGCTCAAGTTTGTGTCATAATCTCTCTAAAGTGAGGGGAAAATGTACCATCCTAAAAAGTTATCACCCATAATTGGATGCTCCTCTAGCCCAATTTTGGAACTTTTGAGGTTTTATGTCTGTTATGCTTGATCCTAGAAACCTAGCTCTTCTTTTTTGGCATCTTGCCTACATCCCATACATCCCATTTTAATTTTATCCTATTCTCCAAGGACTAGAATGCTTGAGGAATTTTGGTCCCAGGGTTAAAATGCCTGAGGTGTTCTAGTCATGTAGATTTGGGCCCAAATTCAAATTGGGGCCCTGTTGTAGTGTTTTAGTGAGAAATTAGGTCCTATAGTAATCCTGGTTCAATTTTGAATCCTAAAATGCATGAGAGGTATATAAACACCCCATCTCTCCTTATTTTGGTAACCATGATCAATATTGGTAAGCCATAGGAAAATTATTTAGAGCATCCAAGATCTAAAATTTCTTCAAGCATCCAAGTCTTCAAGCCTGCATTCATCTCCTTCATCAAGCATTATGGAAAACTACAACATTCATGGTGCAAAATCTTGTCTTTCACGATTTCCTTTAAAAAAAATTGGAGTTCAAGATATTGCATTAACACTTATGATTACATCAAAAGAATCATTGCACCATCAAAGTATAAGGTAACTTACAATTCATATCTAGCTTCTATTTCATATCAACAATCTTTCATTTTTACAAATTTCATTTTAAATTTTTAAGGTTGATTCCTAAACAAGGGTTTGACCAAGGAAACCCCTTTCCACAACCTTTTCCCCATTTTCTATGTGTAACAATAGGTGGTGCAGCTAATTTTCTAGATTTGAGAAGTACGAAACCTGATAGATTATCTTGGTGAATTTTAGACAAACTTGTAGGGACTACAGTAGGTGAGGCATTCTGGTCCCGAGACTACAATGGGTAAGGTTTTCTATTCTCTCTAGTTTTGCATCAAATTTAAATTGCAAGTCCAATTCACTCTCTGGTTTCTGTTTCAGGTCTTTATAGTCGTCTGTCTCTTTTTTGTTAGTCTATAATTTCTGAATCTTGTCACTCATCCATCAATTCAACACATTCAACGAAGGATCATTACACTCACTTACTTCTTAAGTCTAACTTGAGCCTATTGAGTCATCTTTCTTTCGATTGTGCATTAGGAAATTGGATCTACACTTTGCTTCCTTTTCTCTACTGTACAAGTAGGTTTATTAGAAATTTTTTAATCATAAAGTGATATTTTTTGGTAATTTTTGAGCCACCTAAAATCTCCTCTAGCACACTTTCAAAGTAGCTAAACCTTTATCCATATTTGTTCTATTGGATTAATAAAAATAAAATAAATTTTTTTTCTAAATGTACGCTAAAAATATCTTGCATTGACATATACAAAGTTTATAAAAAGGTGGTTCATCATTACAACTCACAAAACATACTTGATGATTACTAGCAAAAACAAAATTTTATTTATTCTATTTTATAGACATATGAATAGATTTTGATCTTCTATTACTAGGTTTTAGCATCTTGAGATAGTGAATAAATCAAGGTATTTTCAAAGATAAAATTATGATAGCTTGGTAGTTGAAATAATGCTATATTCTTTATACATCAATACTTATATACAAGTATGATTAGTTATTAAAATCTCTTATCAAGTGAAGGACACATTTAAAAGGTTTAGTCAAGGCTTTTTCAAATTCATCAAAAACTTAAGCAATGGTTCTTGTACTATCATTAGATTAGAGGAATATGGTTCAAATTCCAATAAGTATCATGTCATTGCATAGTGAGGATTTTAGTATTCATTAGAGGATTAAGTATTTTCAATGTAAGAGTCACCTCAAACTCTCAAGTTAGTCATGCATATCTTGTTATTTTTTACAATGATCATATCCAACAATGACTAGCTATGGTCACCTAGTATGTGAATGGACAAGGACCTAGTTTTAGGTTGTTATAGTTATATTTTATTATTATTTTAGAATAGATGTTGTTTTAATATTTTTTATTTCTAGCTTTTTACAATATGTGCATAGGTGTGCTTTAAATTAGTTCTCTTCCAAATATTTTAGTTTTATTATTAATTCCTTGAAATCTATTCTATGTATCTTATAAATAAGTATTTTTGGTACATAACTTCTTAATAAATTGATAATAGAAGTTGTGTTTATATTGTGTTCTTGTCTAGGGTTTCAATAAGTAGATTATAGTTTTAAAACTTTGTATTAATGCTTGCATTCCATCTATTTTGTATTCTTGTATAATGTTTCAATAAGTAGATTATAGTATTAAATTTATGTATTAAAATTTGTCTTGCATCTATTTGTAACCTATAAATAAGTGTTTTGAGTACATAAACTCTTAATATTGATAATTAAATTTTTGTTTCTATTGCACAAGTTTTTATATTGTGTTCTTGTATGAAGTTTCAATAAGTGGATTATAGTATTCAAATTTTGTATTAACACTTGTCTTTCATCTATTTGTAACCTATAAATAAGTGTTTTGAGTATGTAAACTCTTAATATTGATAATTGAGGTTATGTTTACGTTGCAAAAATTATTATATTGTGTTCTTGCACAAGGTTTCAATAAGCAGATTATAGCATCAAAACTTTGTATTAACACTTGCCTTTCATCTATTTGTAACCTATAAATAAGTGCTTTGAGTACATAAACTCTTAATATTGATAATTGAAGTTATGTTTATATTGCACAAATTGTTATATTGTATTCTTTGTATAAGGTTTCAATCAATGGATTATAGTATTAAAACCTTGTATTAACACTCGTCTTTCATCATTTGTAACCTATAATTAAGTGTATGGAGTATATAAACTCTTAATACTTCTTTCCATCTCTAATTTATGTTGATCTACTACTCTCTATTTTATATCTTATGATGTCGTAACCTTGCACTATAACTAAGATTTGATCCTTGGTGGATTCATTAAGAACCATTCAACTTCACCAAGACCAATGACTCATTAAATAATTAAGAATCATTCAACTTCACCTAAACCAAAAACCCATTAATAAACAAATACTTTTTAAAACATAAAATTCAATTTCTAAGTTCAAAGACATTATTCTATTTTATAACGTCCTATACTAATCAAATTAAAACGCCAACAGACATTAATGAGAGTAGTTCGCCCCACATATTCGATGGCTGTGGTAACCACCACTGAAGAAAAATAAGATATGAGATATCATAAATGAAGCAAATGTGATGCATAAAATGACGCGCTCTTGAAGATTCGGAGAAGGTATCCAGGGTGGAACATTCCTACATTCGACTCAGCATCAAGCCCCGATGTTTTTTACTTTGAATACGTCTTCTTACAACACAAAGCATCCCTAGAACACGTCTTTTACCTTCTCATCTCCATACCAGCTGCTTTTCCATTTGGGTCCGGTCGGTCCATCCTCCCCAGAAACCTCAGACGGCAATTTAACACATCCCACTAATCCTGCACCCGCATATTTGATCTTCGGTCCCCATTTCCTCCCATAATTCAACCACACCGGCTCTTTAACACTTTCCCCTCTCTCCATCCCCTTCAAATACTCTGCTCCCACTATTCTATACTTCATACTCGTATCCACAAAATACTTACTTTTCTCTGAGTAGTTTGCAATACCCACTCCAAGTTTTTGGCTCCCCTGAACAACCACACCTGCCCTAGAAAAGCAAGCATGCCCATTTCTGGATGAATAAACCACACATTTCTTAGTCTCCGCCATGTATTCCAAATCCCCAGCTTTAGCCCACCCTCCTCCACTGTGCTGAGACAAATAAACTCCCCACAATTCCCCCGTGAAGTTGTTAATCCTCAACGTTACGTGTTCCCAGTCACCCACATGCTCTCCAATTCTACCCAGCGGTATTGACACTGCTTTCAGCAACACCAGACTGCCAGCCCCATTGAAGGGGTAAAACACCCACATTGCAACATCTGTAAATGTTCCTCCTATTACTGATTTCACATGTGCATACGCCTCTGCGCTCTCTAAATCTCCACGCCTCACCATTCTAGCCTTGGCTGAGTCTTTTGGCAGGTCAATCCAGTACTCTCCGTCAGCAGAGCCGCCCTGTGGGAGATTCGATCCGTCTTCTGCAATTGCTTCGGGCGTGGATGAGTCCCCCTTGTATAACAATGCCCCATTTTTGAAAAACCATGGAACAGATGAGGGGAAATATGTCTCCTTGGGATGGCAAAACACAGTGGGTCCATACTTGCCTATAATTGAATGCACTTCTTCCAGACTTGGCATTCCTGTCAGTATGGAATTCGCGTTTATTAGACAAGAAACTTCAAGCTCGGAGCTTTCATTTTTGCTACTTTTGGTGCAAAAAAACGTCCCTGCGAATACCCCATTTGCTTGCTTTTCTGGATCTGGCATTGCACTCAAGAATTGGATTGAAACGCCGTCTTTTTTGTCATTCCATATGCTGCTGTCAGTCTTACAAACTCCAGTCAGGTCTGATCGAACGCATCTGAGCTCTTCCAAAGATGGTTTTTCCTCAACTTTTGTGACCAGGTAGCCTAGAGCTTTGTATCCTTGAGGGGCTAGTGGTCGCCAGAAGAAGCCATTTTCCCCCTTTTTGTCTTTTCCTGATTTGCTACTCCACACCAACGTGTAGTCCACAGGTTTTTCTAGTGGGGGAAGGGATGAGGATACATTCATGTCCTTTTTCTCATTTATGTCCTTTACCACAACAACCCAGCCCTGAAGGAAATCGGTGTTACTCTCACAGTGATGACCCAGAATAAAATAACCAGGAGGAACGTCAACGGGCTTATAGAATGCAGCCCCTTTCTTATTCCATATCTTTTCCAATGCTGAAACATGGTGGGCTTCAATTTCTCCAAGCGAGATCCTCCCTTTTGCAAATCCAGTATCTGCAAAAAAAATCATTTCACCTACTATGAAATCTAATATTTATTCTTACTATGGATTGCAAAACTTAAGAATTCTCTGTTCTAACAGGTCTGAGTAATATTGTTCAACGTTATTATATTCTGTATTAGACATTTTCTTCTTCCAATGGTTATTTCCAAAAACACAATGTTTTTTTTCAATGTTTTTGTAGTTTTTGAAATTTGGTTAATATTGCATTTTGTAGGGAGCTACAGATTTTATACAATTTTTTCATCAGCATTTTAGATTACACTTAATAATCTATTATAAAAAATAAAGAAATTGATCATAAAGTAAACTAAGAATGATCTAAAATATTAATGAAAAAATTAGTCAATAACCATTAAATATGACAGAATAACCAGGGCAATTACCAGTAGGCCATGAAAGTTGGACAGCAGGCGCCATGTATTGGATTTCTCAATTCACATCCACAAAAAATGTCTGCTCTGTACACTATTTCCTTCACGTCTGTTCTTCGTGTACATCGTAATCTAATTTATAACGCAAAACAGAAGGAAAAACCACAACGTCTCTGATTACATTGACTGGATATTCCTTTTGAAAATGGAAGCCAGATAAGATACAGCTTTATGCATGTTTTTCTTGCCTTCAGCTAATCATTTTTTTTTCTGCGCATGATTAAACCACGAGAAATAGAATCTGTTCTTCAAGCTTTGAGCGATTCAACTATTGTCTCATCTTCAAATTTGTTGGTAGACTATTTTATAATAATTAAGATAATACTGTTTATCTACAAAATATAGACTTTTTCTATGACACGTCAAGGTGAAAAAATCCTATAGTTGAGTTGGCATTTATATAAAAAATTCCTTCTTATATAATAATTTTTATAGGAGAGAGTTACGTGTAATAAGGAAAATGTTTTATCATTTTTAATTGTTGTTGTCAAGTTCTCTTTGTGTTTATTATTATATTTTTTTACTATAGTGTTTTTCTTGTTTGTAATGTGTTCTTACTTTATTATGGTGTTTTTCATGTGTCTAATTTATTTTCTCTTTAATAAAGTGGAATAGAATAAGTTTTCTATTAATTTAAATAATAAATAAAATAAATAATAAATTATATGTTATTGACTAGATTGTGCCCATTTTAGAGTCCAAGAAGATTTTTCCTTTATCTAATCTAGTCTAGTTGCCACATATTTATCTTATGTTGATGTGACATATTTTTTCATCTTATACTTTTGAACAAGCACTTGTGTTGAAAGTAAATTGGGGCATGTTCTAAAAAAGGGAAGGTTATTGACTTCCTCAATCAGAACCAATATCCTCTACAAACAATACAAAATCAAAGACATGATAAGATAACGATGTAATCCTTATGATATCTCCCTCTCGGGACATCTTACCTTGGAGTTGGTGTCTCCTTCTTGGGACTTTAGGGAGTTTGGTTTCTCATTACCCTTACCCGTTAAGTCCTGAGCGGAGTGTGGAATGGTTTTTTTTTCCCCAAATTTGAATAAGGAATTGATGATGTGACAGAAGAGTGTTACTTATGGGAGAGGCACAACTAGCGATGAGGTTTATTACTATTCATGGTGTAGATGTCTGCCTAGGTGGTTCCTATGTAATCATATTGATTACTTTAGTCTCAATGAGTATCGTAAAATGATGAGATGACTTTGTGCAATTAGCATGACCGAAGGCATTTGTATTCATCTTTACCCTTTGTGTAATAAATGGTACACTATTTATGCCATGTTGAAAAGACTCCTTCCTATGGGAAAGTACAACTTGCATGAGTCTATTTTCTTGGGAGGATGGTTAAATTATTTTACCCAACTTGATAGATAGGTTTTTTTCTTCCCTTAAAATGTTTGAAGATAACGACAACTTCTCCTTGTCGTATCTAGAGATGCAATCCTTATTCTAGTGTTGACTACCCTACATATTTTGTTATAGTTATAGGGTGTTATCACAATTGCATCGAGCCATTAAAACTAGATGAGTTTAGGAATGACCCCATAGTATGACACATCTGCAAGGAGGGTGGGTTTTCCAATTATATCAAATCCATTAAAGAGTGTGATATGGGACTTTCTGCCCAGTTTGCTAGCTCCTAGGATAACAAGAGGGTTTCATTTGGGGTCATTTCTTTTGAAATGAGTGAAGAGGTCATAGCTAAGGCCATTAGGATTTTCAACAAGGGCAAAAAATGGAAGAAGACCAACCACTTATTGGTTAATGACAGTCTGAATAGGTTCTTTAAGGGCATCAAAGATCTGGTAAATAAGTAGGGTGGATACGATAGGGCAGAGATGTCTCGTCCTTAGAACCAGATCTAGTTTATGATCATGAGGTATTTTACACTAGAAGGACATTTTAAAGAACTTACTAATTTTATCACATGCCACTTCTTAATCACTTTAAGAATAAAAACATTACCTGTTTCATATTTTTGTTATTGAATTCCCTTGAGTCATCTGTGTTTGATGCCAAGGATACTGCTCATCGGCGTAAGAAACCAATTTATTTACATCAGGGCCTCATTTGTAGGCTATACAAGTTTCACTTGGCCTCTTCCCTCCTAGAACTATCATTGTCTATGATGCTCCTCTATCATAGTCTCCCTCGTCAGCTAACCTCATTGACATGCCTGGATAGACTAAGAAAAAAGGTATTAAAAATCTAGGGGCTACTAAAATTGTCGCCCACCCAACCATGCAAAAAATTCCAAACTTTGATGCTATTGTCCTAGAGATTGTCATGAAAGGAAAAGATTGTTTGCTGAAGACCTTGAAGAGGAAAGACAAAAACCCTCTCCTTGCCAAAAAAGTTAAATTCTTTGTTCAAGAGGTAAACACAGATAATGATGAGGAGCTCAAGAGGAGCATAGTACTCCCTGAAGATCTAATATATTAGCCAATTGATCTATGAAGAAAGGAATAAAGATACTTATGGATTCTAATTCTTAGGAAGACACAAAATATGGGAATCAGGCTTCTGACGAGGGACTAATAAAATTAAGAACAAGAAGTAGAATATAGTATGGAGACTGATAATAGTTGTAGCTCGAATAAGCCCATCTCAAATAGCTCAACCCACACTTCTAATAAAGGGAGAGAGGGACCTGCTAATCCTAGTACTATCATGAAACCATCTAAGGAGAAACTAGTTCTGTCTAGCTTTGATGTGGCTTCGACGTTGGATTTGGTTAACTTGTGTAATGAGATGGACAATCTTAAAAATAGGGTGAGTGAAGTTGAAAGGAAGCTTGCTAGCATCTCCTGATTTAGTCTTTGTGTAATAAACATCTCTGTGACCTCTCTCTACTTTCTTCAATATAAGATTCTTCGTGAAGATGAATAAGAGGAAGGTAACTACAAGGATTTATTTTAATTTTCGCCCACCCAGCCACGCAAAAAATTCTAAATTTTGATGCTACTATCCTAGAGATTATACTCAAAGGAAAAAATTGTTTGCTAAAGACCTCGAAGAGGAAAGACAAAAACCCTCCCCCTCCCGAAAAAGTTAAATTCTTTGTTCAAGAGGTAAACACAGATAATGATGAAGAGCTCAAGAGGATCATAGTACTCCCTTAAGATCTAATAGATTGGCCAATAGACATCTGAAGAAAGGAATAAAGATACTTATGGATTCTAATTCTTAGGAAGACACAAAATAAGGGAATCAGGCTTTTGATGAGGGGACTAAGAAAGTTAAGAGCAAGAAGTAGGATCCAGTATGGGGGTTGATGATAGTTGTAGCTTGAATAAGCCCACCTCAAATATCTCAACCCACACTTCTAATAAAGGGAGAGAGGGACCTGTTGATCCTAGTACTAACATGCCACCATCTAAGGAGAAACTAGTTCTGTCTAGCTTTGATGTGGCTTCAATGTTGGATTTAGTTAACTTGCATAATGAGATGGACAATCTTAAAAATAGGGTGAGTGAAGTTGAAAGGAATCTTGCTAGCATCTCCAGATTTAGTCTTTATGTAATGCACATCGCTGTGACCTCTCTCTACTTGCTTCAATGTAAGATTATTGGTGAAGATAAACAAGAGGGAGGTAACTACAAGGATTTATTTGAATTGTCACCCACCCAGCCACGCAAAAAATTTTAAATTTTGATGCTACTATCCTAGAGATTGTCCTGAAAGGAAAAGATTGTTTGCTGAAGACCTCAAAGAGGAAAGACAAAAACCCTCCCCTGCCAAAAAATTTAAATTCTTTGTTCAAGAGGTAAACACGGATAATGATGAGGAGCTCAAGAGGAGCATAGTACTCCTTGAAGATCTAATAGATTGGCCAATAGATCTATGAAGAAAGGAATAAAGATACTTATGGATTCTAATTCTTAGGAAGACACAAAATAAGGGAATCAGGCTTTTGATGATGGGAATAAGAAATTTAAGAGCAAGAAGTAGGATCCAGTATGGAGACTGATGATAGTTGTAGCTCGAATAAGCCCACCTCAAATAGCTCAACCCACACTTCTAATAAAGGGAGAGAGGGACCTACTGATCCTGGTACTAACATGCCACCATCTAAGGAGAAACTAGTGCTTTCTAGCTTTGATGTGGCTTCAATGTTGGATTTGGTTAACTTGCGTAATGAGATGGACAATCTTAAAAATAGGGTGAGTGAAGTTTAAAGGAAGCTTGCTAGCATCTCCAGATTCAGTCTTTGTGCAATGGACATCTCTGTGACCTCTCTCTACTTGATTCAATGTAAGATTCTTGGTGAAGATGAACAAGAGGAAGGTAAATATAAGGATTTATTCAAATTTCTCATTGATGATTGGTCTCATGGTTTGTATCAATCAGTCCGTGACACAATATCTTCACACAAGGTCTAGCAGGGTTTGGACCCCTTACCCCCTTTGGGATTTCCTATATTTCTTTTCTTTCAGCCTGATTGGCTCTTTGAACTCTTGTTGGGTGTACTACAACCTCAGCTATATTGGTAGGACGTTGGATAATTTTTTAGTTTGTTCTCTTATGACTAGTACTACTAAGTACTTTGGTACTAACATTCATGGGTATAGGCTACGGTTCTATGGGCTATGTTTATCTTTTTTAGCATTGCTCTACGTGGCTTTTGATGTTTATCTATTGTTAGTCTGTTGTATCTATTAGCCTTTGGGTTGTTTTGTTAAGGGTCAGCACCCTTATTTTTGCTAGTGATTAATATAAAAAACAATGAAACAAAAGATTTTTCCAAAACCATGTGAATTTGATTAAATAAATTATATTATTTATTATACATTAGATAATATATAAATAATATAATTATGTAATGCAAATAAATTATTTATATACTTATGTTACATAGTAAAAAAATATAATAAAAATTTATTACATTTTATTATATATTATATTTTTATAAATAATTTGTATGTTATATAATACATGAATACTATATTATATTATATATTATATTATGTATTATTTTTATTATTATTCATATCGTATATTATAATATATAATACAATACTTATTATATTTAATTATATTATGTTTAACTTATTAATTGATACTAAAATTATTTGAATTATATTAAACTTTATAAAATAATTTATATTAAATAAGTATTATTTATCATAGAATAATAGTACACTTAAATTATTATTCAATAATAAAATTTCACTTAATATTACATAATATCTATATATTTTCATATCTTCAGATTTTAAAAAGTATAAATCTTATTTAAATGCATCGAGATAGCTACATTTATCCATTGATTAGATATTTCTATTACACATGTTGTAAATGTTATGATTTGAAAAAAATGTTTGTTTTCTTGAAAATCTCATTGTGTGCTTAATTTGGAGCAAAATCCCATTTTTCTAAAACCAAAAGCGAGGAAAGGAATATTTTTACCCAATATAAACTAACTTTTTGCCAAAAAGACAAAAAGGGACTAAAATAAAATCACTTAAATTAATTAAACAAAAAGTATAGAATTCCCAAAAAACCCTCAAAAATAATTTAATCAATTCAAGTTAAATGAAATTCAACTATGGAAAATTAGTTGGTAAATAAAATTAACCCCCAAAACAACTAAATCAAAATTTAATCTATAGCTGAACATCGACAACTTTCGAAACCCTAAATGCACAAACACATATACTGGTCCAACACAACATGAAAATGAAGTCCGAATTTAGCCACACGTAGAGGAGGTATAATATATCAATTATGGATACATCAAAAAAACATGAAATAATCATAGTATTAACACTCGTCTTTCATCATTTGTAACCTATAATTAAGTGTATGGAGTACATAAATTCTTGATACTTATGTCCATCTCTAATTTAAATAAGTGATTTGAGTACATCAATCTCTGATTTATGTTGATCTACTACTCTCTAATTTATATCTTATGATGGTGTAACCTTGCACTCAATAAGACTTGATCTTTGGTGGATTCATTAGGAACCATTCAACTTCACCAAGACCAATGACTCATTAAATAATTAAGAATCATTCAACTTCACCTAAACCAAAAACTCATAAAATTATATTATTCCATTTATAACATCCCATACCAATCAAATTAAAACGCCAACAGATATTAATGAGAGTAGCTCGCCCCACATGTTCGATGGCTGTCGTAACCACCACCACTGAAGAAAAATAAGATACGAGACATCATAAATCAAGCAAATGTGATGCATAAAATGACACGCTTTTGAAGATTCGGAGAAGGTATCCAGGGTGGAGCATTCCTACATTCGACTCAGCATCAAGCCCCAATGTTTTTTACTTTGAATACGTCTTCTTACAACAGAAAGCATCCCTAGAACACGTCTTTTACCTTCTCATCTCCATACCAGCTGCTTTTCCATTTGGGTCCACTCGGTCCATCCTGCCCCGCTATCTCAGACGGTAATTTAATCGACCCCACTAATCCTGCACCCGCATATTTGATCTTCGGTCCCCATTTCCTCCCATAATTCAACCACGCCGGCTCTTTAATACTTTCCCCTCTCTCCATCCCCTTCAAATACTCTGCACCCACTATTCTATACTTCATACTCGTATCCACAAAATACCCACTTTTCTTTGAGTAGTTTGCAATACCCACTCCAAGTTTTTGGCTCCCCTGAACAACCACACCTGCTCTAGAAAAGCAAGCATGCCCATTTCTGGATGAATAAACCACACATTTCTTACTCGCCTCCATGTATTCCAAATCCCCAGCTTTAACCCACCCCCCTCCACTGTGCTGAGACAAATACACTCCCCACAATTCCCCCGTGAAGTTGTTAATCCTCAACGTTACATGTTCCCAGTCACCCACATGCTCTCCAATTCTACCCAGCGGTATTGACACTGCTTTCAGCAACACCAGACTGCCAGCCCCATTGAACGGGTAAAACACCCACATTGCAACATCTGTGAATGTTCCTCCTAGTACTGATTTCACATGTGCATACGCCTCTGCGCTCTCTAAATCTCCTCGCCTCACCATTTTAGCCTTGGCAGAGTCTTTTGGCAGGTCAATCCAGTACTCTCCGTCAGCAGAGCCGCCCTGTGGGAGGTTCGATCCGTCTTCTGCAATTGCTTCGGGCGTGGATGAGTCCCCCTTCTTGTATAACAATGCCCCATTTTTGAAAAACCAGGGAACAGATGAGGGGAAATATGTCTCCTTGGGATGGCAAAACACAGTGGGTCCATACTTGCCTATAATTGAATGCACTTCTTCCAGACTTGGCATTCCAGTCAGTATGGAACTCGCGTTTATTAGACAAGAAACTTCAAGGTCGGAGCTTTCATTTTTGCTATTTTGGGAGCAAAAGAACGTCCCTGCGAATACCCCATTTGCTTGCTTTTCTGGATCTGGCATTGCACTCAAGACTTGGATTGAAACACCGTCTTTATTGTCAGTCCAGATTTTGCTGTCAGTCTTACAAACTCCAGTCAGATCTGATCGAACGCATCTGAGGTCTTCCAAAGATGGTTTTTCCTCAACTTTTGTGACCAGGTAACCCAGAGCTTTGTATCCTTGAGGGGCTATTGGTCGCCAGAAGAAGCCATTTTCTCCCTTTTTGCCTTTTCCTGATTTGCTACTCCACACCAACGTGTAGTCCACAGGTTTTTCTAGTGGGGGAAGGGATGAGGATACATTCATGTCCTTTACCACAACAACACAGCCCTGAAGGAAATCAGTGTTATTCTCACAGTGATGACCCAGAATAAAATAACCAGGAGGAACGTCAACGGGCTTATAGAATGCAGTCCCTTTCTTATTCCATATCTGTTCCAATGCTGAAACATGGTGGGCTTCAATTTCTCCAAGCGTGATCCTCCCTTTTGCAAATCCAGTATCTGCAATAAATTCATTTCACCTACGATGAGATCTAACATTTGCTCTTACTATGTATGGCAAAAGCTAAGAATTCTCTGTTCTAACAGGTCTGAGTAATATTGTACAACGTCGTTATTAAATTCTGTATTAGACATTTTCTTCTTCCAATTGTTATTGAGGAAAACAATTTCATCTCTGGGTTATCAGAATAAAATGGGTTATCATAAAATAATCTTTAGATCACACTCAATAATCTATTATAAAAAACATAAAAGAGATTGATCACAAAATAACCAGGGCAATTACCAGTAGGCCATGAAAGTGGGACAGCAGGCGCCATGTATTGGGTTTCTGAATTCACATGCACAAAAATGTCTGCTCTGTAGACTATTTCCTTCACGTCTGTTCTTCGTGTACATGGTAATCTAATTTATAACGCCAAACAGAAGGAAAAGCCACAACGTCTCTAATTACATTGACTAGATATTCCTTTTGAAAATTGAAGCGAGATAAGATACAACTTTTCACATGTTCTTTTGTCTTGACCTAATCATTTCTTTTTCTGCGCATGATTAAACCACGAGAAACGGAATCTGTTCTTCAAGCTTTGAGCGATTCAACTATTGTTACATTTTCAAATTTGTTGGTACACTATTTTATAATAATTAAGACAACTGTTTATCTACAAAATATAGCCTTTTTCTATGACATGTCAACGTGAAAAAAACCTATAGTTGATTTGGCATTTATATAAAAAATTCCTTCTTATATAATAATTTTTATAGGAGAGATTTACGTGTAATAAGGAAAATGTTTTATCATTTTTAATTGTTGTTGTGAAGTTTTCTTTGTGTTTATTATTATATTTTTTACTATAGTGTTTTTCTTGCGTGTAATGTGTTCTTACTTTATTATGGTGTTTTTTCTTGTGTCTAATTTATTTTCTCTTTAATGAAGAGAAATAGAATAAGTTCTCTATTAATTTAAATAATAAAAAAATATGTTATTGACTAGATTGTGCTCATTTTAGAGTCTAAGAAGATTTTTCCTTTATCTAATCTAGTCTAGTTGCCACATATTTATCCTATGTTGATGTGGCATATTTTTTCATCTTATACTTTTGAACAAACAGTTGTGTTGAAAGTAAATTGGGGCATGTTCTAAAAAAGGGAAGGTTATTGACTTCCTCAATAACAACCAATATCCTCTACAAACAATACAAAATTAAAGACATGATAAGATAGTGATGTAATGCTCATGATGTCTCCTTCTCGAGACATCTTACCTTGGAATTGGTGTATCCTTCTTAGGACTTTAGGGTGTTTGGTTTCTCATTACCCTTACCTGTTAAGTCTTGAGTGAGAGTGTGGAATGGATTTTTTTTGAATTTGAATAATGAATGGATGATGTTACCGAAGAATGTTACTTATAGGAGAGGCGCACCTAGTGATGGGATTTATTCGTGGTGTAGATGTCTGCCTAGGTGGGTGACTATGTAATCATATTGATTACTTTAGCCTCAATGAGTATCGTAAAATGATGAAAGGCATTTGTATTCATCATTACCCCTTGTGTAATGAATGGTACACTATTTATGCCGTATTGAAAAGCCTTTTGCCTATGGGAAACTACAAATCGCATGAGTCTATTTTTTTGGGAGGATGGTTAAATTATTTTACCCAACTTGATAGATAGGTTTTCTTTCTTCCCTTAAAATGTTTGATGATAACAACAACTTCTCCTTGTTGTATCAAGAGCTACAATCCATATTTTAGTGTTGATTGCCCTACGTATTTTGTTACATTTATAGGGTGTGATGACAATTGCATTGAGCTCGGGAAACTAGACGAGTTTAGGAATGACCCCATAGTATGACACATCTACAAGGAGGTTGGGGTTGCTGATTATATCAAATCCATTAACAATTTTGATGATGGAATTTCTGTCTAATTTTCTAGGTCCTAGGATAACAAGAGGGTTTCAGTTGGGGTCATTTCTTTTGAAATGAGGGAAGAGGTCATAGCTAAGGCCATTGGGATTTTTAACGAGGGCATAAAATGGAAGAAGACCAACCACATAGTGGATAATGACAGCCTGAATAGGTTCGTTAAGGGCATCAAGGATCCAATAAAGAAGTAGGGTGGATACGATAGGGAAGAGCTACCTCCTCCTTAGGACCAAGTCTAGTTTATGATCATGAGGTATTTTGCACTAGAAGGACATTTTAAAGAACTTACTAATTTTATCACATGCCACTTCTTAATCACTTTAGGAATCAGGAAAGTATCTCTTTCCAATTTTTCCTTTATAACTCCCTTGAGTGTTCTATGTTTGATGACAAGGATAGTGTTCATCATGATAAGAAACCAATTTATTTACACCAGGGCCACATTTTTAGGCTATACAAGTTTCACTTGGCCCTCTACCCTCATAAAACTATCATTGTCTATGAGGCCCCTCTATCATAGTCTCCCCCTTTGGCTAACCTCATTGACGTGTCTGGCTTGACTAAGAAAAATGTATTAAAAATCTAGGGGCTAGTAAAATTTCTGCCCACCCAACCATGCCAAAAATTATAAACTCTGATGCTACTATCCTAGAGATTGGCGTGAAAGGCAAAGATTATTTGCTGAAGACCTCCAAGAGGAAAGATAAAAACCCTCCCCCTTGCCAAAAAAAGATAAATTCTTTGCTCAAGAGGTTAACTCAGATAATGATGAGGAGCTCAATAGAAGCATAGTACTCCCCGACAATCTAATTGATTGACCAATAGATCTGTGAAGAAAGGAATATAGATACTTATGGATTCTAATTCTTAGGAAGACACATAATAGGGGAATTAAGATTTTGATGAGGGGACTAAGAAAATTAAGAACATGAAGGAGGATCCAATATGGAGATTGATGATAGTGGTAGCGTGAATAAGCCCAGGTCAAATAGCTCAACGCACACTTCTAATAAATGGAGAGAGGGACCTGCTAATCCTAGTACCGATGTGCCACCATCTAAGGAGAAACTAGTTTTGTGTAGCTTTGATGTGGCTTCAACATTGGATTTGGTTAACTTGTGTAATGAGACAAAAAAACTTAAAAAAAGGGTGAGTGAAGTTGAAAGGAAGCTTTCTAGCATCTCCCAATTCTGTCTTTGTGCAATGCACATCTCTGCGACCTCTCTCTACTTGCTTCAATGTAAGATTCTTAGTGAAGATGAACAAGAGGAAGGTAACTACAAGGATTTATTCAAATTCCTCATTGATGTTTGGTCTCATGCTCTATATCAATCAGGTTGTGACATTAAATCTTCACACAAGGTCTAGTAGGGTTTGGACCCCTTAGCCCTTTTGGGCTTTCCTATATATATTTTCTTTCAGCTCAAGTTGCTCTTTGAACTCTTGTTCGGTGTGCTACGATCTCAGCTGTACTGTTAGGACATTGGATAGTTTTTTGGTTTGTTCTCTTCTGACTGGTACTATTGAGTACTTTGGTACTAACTTTCACGGGTATAGGCTATGGTTCTACGGGCTATGTTTATCTTTTTTAGCATTGTTCTAGGTTGCTTTTGATGTTTATCTATTGTTAGTGTGCTATATCTATATGCCATTGGGATTTTGTTTTGTTAAGGGTCAGCACCCTAGTTTTTGCTACTGATTAATTTAAAAAATAATGAAATAAAAGATTTTTCCAAAACTACATGAATCTGATTAAATAAATTATATTACTTATTATATATTAGATAATATATAAATAATATAATAATGTAATGTACATTAATTATTTTTATACTTCCGTTAGATAGTAAAAATATATAATATTACATTTTATTATATATTATATTTTTATAAATAATTTGTATGTTATATATAATACATGAATACTATATTACGTATATTATATTATATAATACAATACTTATTATATAATTATATTATGTTTAACTTATTAATTGATACTAAAATTATTTGAATTATATTAAAATTTATGAAATAATTTAAATTAAATAAGTATTATTTATTATAAAATAATAGTACACTTAAATTATTATTCAATAATAAAATTCCTCTTAACTTTACATAATAACTATATATTTTCATATCTTCTAATTTTAAAAAATCATAAATCTTATTAAATGCATTGAGATAGCTACATTTATCCATTAATTAGATATTTCTATTGAACACATGTTGTATATGTTATGATTTAGAAAAGATGTTTGTTGTTAATGAAAATCTCATTGTGTGCTTAATTAGTTGATTAATTTATTAGTTTCATGATGAAGACATTTTAGGAATATGATTGTAGCTTCACCTTATCCCTCTCCCAGTAATGAGAATATTGTGATGGAAAAGGTTAATATGGTTAATAGTTCCCCTTATAACACTTTACCTTCCATCCATTGTAATGTTCTAGAAGTAAGTTCTATAGTTGAAGTTTTAATGAACAATCCTTGTCCATCTGCCAAAGATTATCTCATTTACGAGAATATTTCAATATAAGAAGATCAGTTATCAATAAATTTCTCTAAATGATCTCTCTCTTAGCCCTATTTGGTTATAGGAATTGACCTAGAATTAGCATAAACAAATTCTGCTTTTGTCAAATCCTCAGTTTGGCAGTGCAAAACAAAATTGGAAGAGGGAGATGTATATGCTCATTTTGACCCAAAATGAGCATATGCATCTTCTACTTGAAAAGGTGGAATTGGAATTTGAAGGCCAAATTCCCATTTTTTCAATCCTCATTTTGAAACCATTTCGGGTCCACATGTAAACAAATAAATATTTGGGGTACGCGACAAATGGCTCGGCTTCAAAATAATACAGTTATTTTCTGCTACCTAGGCCATTGCAATTTGAAGCAATTGAACCATCTCTTCTTTAATGTTAAAGCCAGATGTGAACTCTTTCCAGAATGCCTTATAGATATGTGGTCTCATGAATGAAAATTTCTACAGGATTGCACAAAATGGTTTTATTGAGTGGCCTTAGAAACTTTCAAGTAATTGCAATCAGCCTTTGTAAAGCTAGATTCAAAAACCTTTATATTCATCGATGTCTGTGTGGTAATGGAGGTTTGGAGTGATAGATGCATGGGTATGAACAAGCTAATACAAATGGTGGGTGTTCCACCAAATTCAACAAACTGTGCTAAGATTCTCCCTGCGTCGTATATAAGAAATAGTCAGAACAGTGTGTGGATAAGCATCAAAGCATTATAACAACTTTTAAGCATTGTAGTTGCTAGCACCAAAAGGGATTTTTTATGATAAAAACTCATTCAAAATGGAAGTATGATGCAGGATTATATCTTTACACAAGCATATGGTTTTCATTTTAGGTGAAAATTCTTTCATCCCAAATCAATACAGGTAATATTTGACAGAATGTTCGTTTACACTTTTGGTTGAAATTATTTCCACAAAGGGCAAGGTTGTTAAAATACATGAAGGAAATGATTTCCTATAGGCTATTGAATAGTGACACTTTCAAGAAAAGGCAGAAATATTAAAACTGGGTTTTTCCATTATTGGGTGTAGTAACACTACATGATGGGCATGTGAAAATATTTTAAAAAATTAGAATTCTATCTAGCATAATGCTTTCTGTCCAATATTCTTAAAATAATGTTTTTCTTACATATTAGAAAATGTGATGCAATGTTTGTTAGAATCTATGTATAAATGGTGGGTGCATGCGTAGACTACAGTAGAGTTGGATCAATCTACATCCTTGGAGGGTGGGGAAGATTCAGTTGATGTTTTGAGATGGGAGATGCAAACAACCCTTGGTACTACTAAATGGAAGGTGTACTGAGTTTGTTTAAAATTATGTCTTTTTAACTAGACGATTGGTAATTTGGTAACTAGGTTATGGGTAGGATAAGGTCGGGTGCTAGATTTTTTCATTGGTAAATTGATACTAGTGCCCGTGGGTGAATTCACCTCCACCTTCTTCATGGATATGTGAAATGTTTCTAGCTACACCCAGGGCAATCTGCGTTCTAGTCTCCCAGTTCCAGTTTCAAATTCCAATTCTAGTTTCAAAATGTGGAACCAAACAGAGGAAAAACATCTTCTCGCTCATATTCTGAGTAAACCAAACGGTCCAAACTATATTCTAAAAATGAAAAATCAGAATATCAAATCCATGATTTGACCATTTCTAGCATTTGATCAAATTAGACATTTTCTAATTCCTGCAACCAAACGAAGTGTTAGAGATGAAGCATTAAAGAATGATGATGATTCTTCTCTCAAAACTTACCTTCCCTATAAGAATTCTATAGTGCAAGAGGAATATTTCTTAGACATTGATAATGAAAATATTAACACATTAATAGACATGGATGCCTATTCCTCTCCTAGAGACTACATTACATATCAAGACATTTCAATCCAACATGATGTTATTAAATTCCTTAATGATATGTCTCCTAATATTACATTACCTGTACACATAAGATGTTGAAAGATGAAAACAATTGTTATACTCACAAGAGAAACCTAATGAAAGAAGACTTTGTTACCTCTCAAATAGACATGAATGATGGTGATAAAATTTGTATCCTCCCAAAAGGATCAATCATTATTTATCTATTCATGTTTTTAGTATTTCAAAATGTTATTACACTACCAATTTTAAGAAGTTTTATGGTGAAATTCCTTCCCCATTTGGGTTGCATTCACATTATAATGAATTGGTTTTAACATGCTTCCTCATTCACATTACAATTCACATTATATTTTTTGATTACATAACATGAATATGTATATTTGGGAAGATATTCTTTTGAAGAACCAAATCCTGAATCAAGTGGAACTCCCTTAACTTTCCTCGTGACACTCACAAAGGTGTAGTTTTGAGCTGAATTCTTGAGCTTTTAGTTCCAAACTCTCAAATCATAGACACCTAATTATTTTGGACAAAATCCTCTAAATTATCTCTTGACCCTTAGAATGGTGACAATTCTTGATCACAGATTTGTGAACTCTCTGGATAATCATCCATACTTAAGCTCTTCACCAAACCCCAAACCCCAAACCTATCTCTAAATCATAACCTTCACAATACATATTTTCTTAAAATCTGTTAGAAACAAAAAATAAATCATAGAAAAAACGGAAAAAAAAGCTTCTTATACAAACACCATCCCAAAGCGAGAAGCTAGCTAGAAATAGTAGAAATTCCTCTAGCATCCAATAATTACCCTGGTATACTTTATTCATTTGATATTTTTGATGAGTTTCTAGAGACTCCCACCATCTTCCTTGAGATCATCCTCAATGGATCCCCATACCAAGAACCTTTGGTCGCTCTCCACCTCACTATCAAAAAATGGTCCTCATTTCTTGACCTTGCAAGACTCAAATATTTATATGAAGAGTCCATTGCAGTCTTGCTTGAGCTTGGTATTAATAAATCCGTAGGTGAGGATGAAAAATTAGTTTGGGGCTTCTTTGTCCTCGGTGTGCGGAGTAGAAGAAATTACTTCAATTTTCCATGGTTAAACCCTTTCTGGTCGAGTGACTCCTGATATTTCATCCCACTGCACCTTGAGAGATCTCCAATTTGAGACATCTTCAATGCAGACTGTCTTCTACTGATCTCTATTGCACATTCATAACTCTATCACCCATGTCCGCCTTTTTTTCACTCTATCGTGCTGGTATGCCTATCACAAAAATTGCATCGCTCCTACTTCTCTGATACCATATAAAATTCTTAATATCGTTATTGATGTAGGGAGGATTCCCACAATGAAATAACATTTTCAAGTATATAATGGTGAAATAATAGAAAAACTACATAACGGTGAACCAATGATGAATAACGGTGATTAGGCACCAAACATCGAATAATGTATATTACGCCAACACATGTTTCTTCTTTTGTGCTTATCGTTGCATGTATGGTCACACCACTTTTGAGTGTAGAGCCTTTAAGGAAGAAGGTAGAAAACTCGTTGACAATTTAGTAACATAACACATGAGATTGATCTTTTTTATTCACTTAGTTTCTTATTTGTAACTTTTATCTTGCTGCTCATTATGTGACATTTGTATTTTATCATCGTCGTGGTGGTGGTGGTGGTGGTGGTGGTATAATATAATGTCCAATAGTACTTGGGTAGAAACATAATAGACTGATTTAATTACCCAGGTCTATATATTAGGAAAAATGGCATTTAAAAACATAGTTTTTTAATAAGGATTTGTTTTGTCCTTTTCGGAGAGGTATTTTTTATAAAGATATCCTTCCTTGCAAATATTTGTGTGTCCTTTCTAAGTATTTCCTTCTTTCTTGGAAGTAAGAATCTTGATTAGGGCCTCTTCCTTTCTTGAAAGTTTATATTCTTTTAATAAAAGATATATCTCCTCGCCATTGAAAATGTGCATCCTTCATCAAGAATCTTCTTTCCTAGCTCTTGAAAAGGTGTGCATTCTTGATAAGGATCCTTTTTCCTTATTAATGTAGAAAAGGTAATCTTAGTTTGAAGATATCCTTTCTCTATGGAGGTACACATCCTTAGATCATCATCTCCTCCTCTCCCTCTTTTCCTTTCCAATAGTTGTGTATTCTTAATTTAAGGATCCTTTTACCCTTGTAGCAAGTTTTTTTCCTTTACAATGATATTCCTTGCTTGAAAATTGCAACCTTCATAAGGATCTTCTTCCTATACTAGACACATAATTTTTTGTTAAGGATATGTCCTTGGTGTTGAAGGTCTTTATCCTTGAATTTTTATAAATAAACGATATCAATAGAGAAAAGTGTTGATATCTTAAGGTGGGGGGCATAGGGCCCTTCATGTTTCATGTTGCATTCATTGATGTACTCTTCAAGTGGTGGTATTGTGTTGCATAATGATCCCTAAGGTATGGTTATCAATCCATCTCTAGCAACCCAACCTTTGTTTGAATCATAGAGTATAATGTTTCTTACTAGTTTGATCCTTGAAGCATTGATGATCTATGGATAATCTAGCATAGCATAGCTTGCAAGACAATGACATTTAGATGACTCATCCTATTCATCCATCATAACACAATTGTTAGATTTATTGTTTGTTTTTGTTTACACTCCCCAAGGTATTCATTACATAGTATAACAAGGCTTTCTAGTATAATAATTTGATTGCACTACACAAATCACACAAAATAACAAAACTTGTTGGCTATTGGAATTCATGGCTTCTTGATTGACCTATAGAATAACACAACATGCTAGTTATTGTACCACATAATCTTCTTATCATCTAAAATTGGTGTATGCTCATTTCTCTTTCTAGAAGTCTACTTGTGCTCTTACAATAATTATAATGGAGGAGACATGTTGCATCATTATATTGCGCGTGAAATAAATTTGCTCTTTTATCATTTGGATCATATGCATGGATAAAGTTTGCTGGAGAAATAATTATAATGGAAGAGACTTATTGCATAATTATTTTTTGTTAGAAATAAGACAACGATCAATTTTGGAATAAAATAATGAGGTTTAGAAAACACAAGTCTTAAGAGTACACAAACAGTCAATTCAAAACCACATTACTTTGGTCAATTAAATGCGGAAGATTAGATCCATGCCAACCGGAATCAATCCTACAATACATGGATTGTTTCATTGAATTATCATAACCATCTATTTTAAACTTCATACTTTTACTTGGCTAAGTGCACAAATATGGGGGACCAAAATGATGCCAATTATTTTTTTGGTCCCTCAAATACGATAGGGTGCACACCCTATGTAAAATCAAACATTAAAAAAATAGTATTTCCAAATGCCATTTTATCATTTCTAGCCGCAAGTCAAGAAGGGTTTGGAGTTGCAGAAGGGCGAACGTCATTCTTGGAGAAATTTTTTGTTTGTGGGTTGAGTAAATTGTATCAAAAATGTCTCCACCACGTCGAAGAGGTTGAAAAGGCGGAAGAATTAATTTGATTTACAACCAATGCCTCTTTTTTGTTGAAATTTAAGATTAATTTGGGTTTTAAATCGAATTTATTTCTCAAAGCATCTTTTATTAAAATTTAAGTTCAATTAGGGTTTTAAATTTTTTTTTTTTTTAAATTTCCAGGAAAGAGTAATCCCTCTTAACCAAACCCTCCACCATCTCCTCATGAAGAAGTTGATGAAGAAACTAATGAAGAAAATGTAGCCCAACCTCCTCCATCAATCCAGAGACCTCCACTTGGAATGCAAGATAACTTGATTAACCAAATAGAAACTAGAAAAACTAAATTAGTGGCTTTGATTGGGAGGTTGAAACAATTTATTGATACAAACCCTAGAAGGGAAACACTTGCAAAATCATTGGAATCAATATTGACCAACATAGGCTCAATTAGTGGGCGGTTTAATCTATTGTCAAAAAAACAAGATGAGAAAAAACAATACCATGTGGATAAATTATCATACCAAGATATAAATAAGAAAAAAAATAATCAAAGATAACTGTTGTAAGCTCTTTACGGATCCTAGAGAAAATGAAACTCTAAATTATAGTAGTAAGAGAATCCCTATCCACTGGTGCAACCACAAAGAAAGCAATTATTATTTTTGGGATAGATGGTGGATGGTTTTTGATAGCCCTCCTTGTATCAATCATGAGGTTCCCTTATATTTTTTGAGGAAACTCTATTGAAAGTTTGTCCTCAAGGAGATCCCAAATTATTTTGACTTTCTAGAATGTCATGGTAGAGGTGGGGGGTCATCATATGATAGATCGGGGGTACAACACGACCCTAACATAGTTAAGGTGCCCACTGGAAAACCACATGTCAAGCATGTTAGTCTTCCTTCTGTTGTGAAGGAACATGTAGAGGTAGACACACTATGCACAATTAGTTCTCTAACATAGACTCTCATACAATGTGCTTTTCCTTTAGTCGAGAGTGAGTATGGACAGTCTTCGAGGTCCCATACATGTCAGTCATGTGGATCCTTATGCACATATGGTGATGTTGACAGATAGGGAGATGATGATGGAATGATGCCTGATGATTTTCTCAATGTGACATTTGGCATTGATACACAGGTAAATATTTGCAAGTTCATTTAATCCATTTGATTATATTTAATTTTAAATGAATGAATAACTAAATTCAAATTTAATGATTATGATAAATATTTAGGGTTAGAGTGTTGACGGCCGTGGTAGTGCTCCCCTGACCCCTTTTACACGACATCATCAAGTGCACATGGATGTATATAATAAAGCATTGCAATTATTAAATGTGAGTAGTAGCAATTATATGAGTGGTTGTCTCATAAATTATGGTGCATGTGCATTAGTTTACTTTTGCGCTCTTGACATTCACACCACACAGTGAAGGAGACCGTTCCACTTTGACGAAGGTATCTTTATTTGCATCTTAATTTAATTTAGTTGATTATATTTAATTAATGAATGAATGAATGACTAATTAGTAAAAAAAATATGATCAAAATTTAGAGTCAAAGTGTTTGTTATATATTTAATTTAAAGCATTATAATTATTACACAGGAGTAGTACATTATTATACATGAATGGTTATCTTATAACTTACCATGTACGTGTGCATTAGTTTATTGTTGGGACCTCGATAATGATACCACACATTGAAGGATGCCTTGGGACTTTCATGGAGGTACTATTTAATCATTAGTGGGGTTGTAAAAATATATATGTATTCTTGATAACTACTAATACTCTTGTTGTTTCATTTTTAGTTATTGACCATAGATACTCCTTCTACCGTCTGTGACTCTCTGGATCATGGGGTTGTTGTAGCTTTAGCAAGTTCTGAAGCATTGAATGAGGTTTGAAAGAGATTACTTAATTTTAATTGTTCTTTTAATAGTTTGTATTGAAAATTTTAATGATATTCATGTATGTATTTTAATTATTATTTTGAAATTGTTGTTGTAGGGACTTGATACTCCATATCATCAGCATGCCCCTCCTATGGATGAACATAGTGACTAATTGTTAGCGGTAAGTGAATATTCTATTGTATGTCATCATATAATTAAATTTTGATGTATATTAGTTATTGATGTTTAGTACATTTGATTTTATCAGCTGGAGCTGTAGAAGAGTCTATATAGGAGGAGTGAGCACACTCGAAAGACTCCAGCATCCACTGTATCTCCATCCACATGATGTTTGAAGGCAGCTCATGATTTTTTTTCTTCCCCTTGCGGGAAAGGACTAGATTAGGGATATATTGTATGCCTATATAGTATTATTGGACATAATTTTTATATATTTCAGGAAGCCAATTGAGTTGTATTGGATACATTACATGTATGTCATTATTGAATGTATATATATTTGGCTTCATACCCTACAAATGTTTATATTTTGTGTTTTAAGTATGCAATTTATGTCTCTTCTGTATTGATGTATACTACTTCATGTTTATGTGGATGTATTATGCTTTGTAGATTTCTCATGTCTTATATTTATGCTCACATGTATCTATGTATATTGTTACTGAATGATTCATACTTTATGAAAATATGTATGTTTCATTTTATACATATTCATACTTTATGAAAATATACATATTCAATACCACTACTTTTAGCTCAAATGGTTTATGTAGAAGGTGATTCAATGTACATCAATATATGACTATCTAACATAATATATTATTCTTTGTTGGATTTGTAGATCATTGTTTGTTAAGGAATTAGTTGGACAATCTTGCACGGTTAATGTAGTTCCACAGTAGTCATTTGATACCGAAGTCCTAGAACCACAAAAACTATCATAAGAACACCAAGGACTGATCAGACATAGTGGACATGGATGAGGCTACCGAGATCTGCCATTTTTTTAACTAGAGGGACACCTCACTTGTAACCAAGGTATAACAAGGCACAACACAATCGTAGTGCTTTGGAAATTAGTTAATTTTGAATACTCTCAACATAAAATGATAAAGGGTAGATGAGGCTCATTAGACAACCCAAGGGAACCATTCATACAAACCCAACAAAATATTCTATACCATTTGCTTTGTAGACTCCAACTAGGAAACTTGAGCCAAATATTGCAACAGACCTTACCTAGGCTTGGGACATGGAATTTATGATTTTTACAATCTCAAAAGACCTTAATCCATTCAAAACCACCATTAACACAAACACATCAAACCATTTAGTATCATTTTTTTCAAAGTGACAATTAAGCCTTGTAGCCCTATTCAAAGGGTTTTTTGACCATAACTTCCTACCCTTTGACCATAGACAAAAATAGAGACCCTTTTCAAACACCATTTTGGATTTTTTTAAACATATGTAAAACTTGGCATAGGGTCCTTTGACACAGATTGGTCATCTTTTGACTGATCATATATTTTGGGGGATAATTAGGCCTCTTTTACAAAGAGACTACCCTCAAACAAGATCTCCAAACTGAAACAACACTTGGAGCATGTTTCATTTGTCTCCAAACTAAATTTTCCACCTTCATTTACTTCCTAAACCACTAAAAATGACACATCACCACCTACTTGATTCCCTAGCCATAGTAAAACAATGATTTTCATGGTATAGATAGTGCTAGGGCATCACATTTCTAACAACAAACATGTCCTCCTGATTTGAGACCACCATAAACATTTAGAGAATTAAAATACCTTCAAAATCTCAAAGTTACAATTTTTTTTAATGGTGAAACATATCCCAAATCATCTAATTTCTTCACAAACCCTTGACTGTGAGGGTTTATTAGCAGTTTTGAAAGAAATACCTCTAACATCCTTATTCATCCATGGAAAGGGCTCAATTAAATTTCAAATAAAAGAATATTCACCCTCCTTAAGTTCCTTGCAAGGTTTGGACCAAAGAAAAGCAATATGAATCATTCAAAAAACTCGTGATCAACAAAAAAACAATCACCTTTTTCTCAAAAATTGGACTTTTATTGATGTTTCTTCTTCCCAATTACCATCAACCCTCTAACCTTGACCAAGAGAGGTTTTAAAAAAGTTTGAATCATGTTCCAATGGTTGGATCCAATTCCAACCACCCCAACCATTGGATTAAATCATTTTGCACAATTTTTTATTGACAATATTTGCGAAGTTGCAAATGTGCATGCAACTTTTGCACATTTTGCAAATTTATGAAACACAAATTATTGTATTGACTCAAAATGACTCTAAATAACCTATTATGACCTTAAGACACCCAAATACAACCCTATTGCTTCAAGATTTATAATTTGACTTATTTTGACCCTTAATGGCCTTATAGGCCTACATGACCTCAATGGCATGAATTGCCTTACGATTTGGATTCAATAGATGGAATGGGTCCTTAGGGCCTTATTTAACAAAGAAGAAAAGAAATAAAATGGCCTTATCATTGCCTTATTACATGAATTAAACAAAAATGCCCAAAATGGTCCAGTCACTTCAAGGGAAACTTGGTGCTCCTGAACCATCATTGAAGACTCAATTATTTTGAACATGCCTTTAATGAAATTTTGAATCATTAAGGGTTCTTAAGGGGTCATCGGAAATATTAATGTGTTCAAAGACCCCTTATGACTCATTACAACCCTTTAGGACTGCTAATATGTATGGTAACAGATCCTAAAAAGGTCCTAAGGGATTAGAAGGGGTCCTAGGAACCCTTATGACACCTTAGGACCCCTCTCTCTAAAAATTAGGGGTCATAAGGAATTTTAAGGGGTCCTAGGACACATTAATGTGTCTTAGGACCCCTTATTAAATAGTAATGTATGTTAAGGGGTCCTAAGGGGTCGTAAGGGATCTCAAGGGGTTCTTAGGATACATTAATGTGCCCTAGGACCCCTTATGATCCCTTAGGACCCTTTAGGACCCCTAAGATGTATGGTAAGGGGTCCTAAAGGGTCCTAATTTATCACAAGGGTTCCTCGGACACATGCATAAGGGTTTTAAATTTATTTTCTAACTAATGTTGTAGTTACAATTGTCCCATGGTTTACTAATGTTCGTTATGTTCATAACATGGTTTATGTCTAAGGAGGAATCATTAAATTCCAAAAGATATAAGCTAGTAATCAATTGGGGTCGAGGGGAATCATGACCTACGTCAACATCCCTCAACTGGTTTACTAATAATAGTTATAACTAAAAGACCATATTAAAAGGATGTAGTTATCTAGAGGGTTCAAATTTTAACCCGATTTGCAAGAGGGGTACATGGTTGCTTAATTTAAATCACCTTAATTAAGTACCCCGATAGCATGGTTAAATGATGCATTGATCTGATTTAACTTACATAGACAAATTGATTATCTCTAATTGAATTAATGGTAAAATGTCTTTTAATAGGGTTCACTTTATATTACTATACTAACTGAATTAAAATTTCTCATTAAGCTAAACATGTTCGAACACAAATAGACCATTAAAAAGTCATGGCGATATTATTTAATTAATTAATAATGATTAATAATCTCCCTTTCTTGATACTTAATTTAGACGATGTTCTATGTAAATTTCTTCTATTTAATATAATTTAAATGACATGTCTCAATAAAATTATTACACAAACCAATAATAAACAATCTCCCCTTAAGGATGTATAATTATTACCTCTTAATATAGAAAAAAAGAGGATGGAAATATAAAATGTCCAAAATATTCAATTATTATCTATGTTTAACAAAATCCATCTTAAAATAATTATCCTAGATTTTTTTAATGCCACAGTCAAAATAATTTCCATCAACAAAAGCTTTCCACTTAAATAGAAATAAGATATGATAGTTTTGCTAACAAATTCAATTCTTAAATTTAAGTGGAGGGGAAAGTGA
>MU226106.1:1861154-1902456 GCA_018584345.1 Thuja plicata
TATATATATATATATATCATGTAAAGAAAAGGAACAGAGTTATACAAAAAAAGAAATAAAAGTGCAGGATCAACTAAAATGATATTAGATTATTTAAATAATGGATATTCTCAGCTCTAGTTAAAAAAAAAATAGAATTCATCTAGTTGCTTCAATCTTTGACAGAATAAAAATCTTGTATGAGGACACCAATGTAATTTTATTTTTAAATCTGATTATTTTTCTATTATGTGGGTTACACAAAGACAAAGAAAACACCATTTAGTAGAGTAGTTTATTATCTCCTAACAAATCTTCTAACTCAGTAATTATTACTGTTCTATATCTTTCTATGGTATATTTCTAATATAGATTTTATAAATGTTATTAAGTTAGCTATATGACAACATGATTGTTATAAATTATCACTAGTTCAATGATATGCTCTGAAATGTCTTTACTACTCAAGTTATAACTTCATAAGACTTTCTAATACATGTTGTTATAATTCAACCTTCCAAATTTTAGTCTTTCAAACTTTACAACAAAACTTTTAAACTTGCAACTTGACATCTAATGAGCATTTTAAATTCAAACTAACAAGATGAGGAAAATAAAGAATTTACTAAAAAAATCTCATTGCGAGAATTTAAATACTTCCTCTAAAGTTTCTTTCTTAAATCAAAAACTGCATTTCCAAAATAACATTTACAAGATATTCCTAGTTGTAATCAATTTTGAAGGAAAAATACAGCCAACAATTATTGTTCTCTTTTTTTTTAACCAAAATGGTTTGATAAACTTGAACTATTACAACAAGACTTCCATTTCTAAAAAAATTATTCATTTCTTCAAGGGTACAAGTTGAAAACAATAACCTACAATAAGATTAAAAAATGACCATGGGATGCTCACCTCCTAGCCTAGGCCTCTAAGAGGCCACCCCTGAGCTTGGGGAACCAAGTGTAGGTAGGTTACATGTATTCAAAATAGAAAATACAAGACAAAAAAACTCACAAAAAGACTCCCAACCAAGGCTCCACAATGGGTCTCACAATGATCCTAAAAATGGGGTGAAGGTGGACCAAGTACCCTATGGGGAGATAGCCAAACAAGAATGTAATAACAATGCCTTCACAAGGATTTTAAAAACAAATTTTCCTTGACACATCATCAACCCTTATGGCCCCCAAGGAAACAAGCCATAGCTACAACCCTTATGACCCCCAAATGTATACAAAGAAAGGCATCATGGAGCCCATACTCCATGCTCTCTCTCTCTCTCTCTCTCTCTCTCTCTCTCTCTCTCTCTCTCTCTCTCTCTCCTCTTTGAGGAGTGTTGGGGTGCAAGTTAGAGGGTCCAGGAATGGAATGTCCAAACATACAACCCAAAGAAACAATAGCGGAAACAACCAGTAATACAGAAATATAATCAACATATGAGATCTATTTCCATAAAACAACAATTACATTCAACATGATGGGCTATAAGGGCTTCCCAGTTACAACCAATTAGAAAGATATAAATCCAAGATCCAAAATAGATCTTCTCCAAGCATCTGGCCATTTACCTTCTTCCCAAATATACAACTCAGATCCAATACTTAGATCCTTAGATCTGCTCTCATCTAATTCGATCCCATTCTTAAGCTAAGAACATAACAATACTTAAATAGAAGAGGAAACCAATAGGCCGGCCACAAAAGCTAACATAGGAGATGCAAATGACCCAAATTTAGGTCCATAAAATCCCCAATGAGAGATTCAAATTAAATTCCATGCTAGACATATTAAATGCATCAAGACGACCTCCCAAATTTGTTAAGAAGACTAGTTAGAAAGCCAAACTATCGAGTGTCAGCAAAACTGCTGAATGCCAGCAACACACACAGGCTGAGAAAACCAGGCATTTCTGAGAAATCATGATGACTGAGCACCATAGGCATCATCAAGCAAGTTCTATCGAGCACTAGTGTTTGCTGAGTTCTTGAGCGATTGAGCCTTCCTTCAATGATCGAGCCCCTTGACCAACACTACAACTGAGCAACAACAATCTTCTTCTTGATCGATTAAAAATTCACCAACTAAGATGAAAAAACAAGTAGTCTCCAAAACAAATATATTTTGGTGTGATACAGGATTGCAAAGAATCCTAGGATGCTCCTGCATCAGATACCCTAGGTAAAGAAGATGTTCCCATAAAGAAAATCATGAACATCTTAGGGGAATCAGAATAGGTATGCCATATCTGTTCTTAACCCATATCTCCTCTTGTACTTCATTCCATGTTGTCTTCACTTTGTCCATTGTTCCATTTGGAAAGTTCATCTGCCTTGTAATTTTCTCATCTCTCCTATTTTCAGCTGACAACAACTGACTTTGACCATCCTCTACCTTGTTGATACCATTAGTATTTTGGTGAGCCACATCCTCACCAGAATTACTAATATACTTAGTATTATTTGCATCTCTCTATGTCACTAGTGTCATCATTTGCTACACTACCTTGGTTAGAAATGCCATCTGCCTCTTAATCTCTACAAGTTCCTCACATATGTCATTCTCTTTTCCCTTAAAACTCTCCTTCCTTTCATCCATAGGAATAGGATCATCAACTCTGCCAATGTCACTTGGACAATATCTTAGAACCTCACATTTCTTAGCTATTTATTCCTACTGCAAAGATACCAATTTATATGCGGATCCTCCATTCCTAACCACATAGGTATTTGCACGACCATCAAACATACCATGTATGTCATATTGCCAAGGTCTATCGAGCAATAAATGAAAAGCATCCATAGGAATTAAAACACACAATATCTCCTCATAATAAGATCCAATATTAAAATTAACAAGGCATTGGTCCTCAATCCTAACCTTAGACACATCTTGTATCAAATTAATCTGATTCTACAACATTCACTTGACTCTCCTCAATAACCAGGTTAAATCTCTTTTGAGGACATGAATAGTATTTATGCCTCTTCTCACCACACTGAAACAAGTACCGATGAGATCACTTCTCCTTCTTCTTCTAGATCCATGATTGTAATCCTTAGTGGTTTGACTACAGCTAGATCCTACCTCAGTCTACTTAGGATTCTCCACCACCTTACTCTCAGCAGTTGTGTCATCAGTCTTAAAACCTTGATTTCTATTATTCTGCTTACCTTCAAACTTCTTATTTAGATTCTCCTAAATATTCAATGCCATATGATATGCATCTCCCATCATTTTCATCTGAGAAATAAGTAACTCTTCTTGTATACTAGGTCTCAAACCATAGATATATGTAGCAACCTTCTCTTTATCTGCTTCTAAATGACCAGTCCTAATCAAGATTCTGTAAAAATCCTCGGTATACTTTCACCGAATTGCTTTCCTACCTTACACCTTGCATCTTCTTAAACATCTCCAATTCATAATCCACCAAAATGAATTTCTTCTTCAACTTCTCAACCATTCGGTTCCATCTGATGATCTTGTCTTTACCTCTTTAACTTATTTCCAATTGAACTTCTCTCCACCATATGTTTGCATGAACTTTTAGCTTTTCTTTGCAAATTGAACTCTATCAGGATCATCTACTTCTCCATACTCAAATTATTCATCCATCTCATTAATCTAATCGATCAACTCTTCTGGCCTAAGGATTCCAGCAAATGTAGAAACTTCGATCTTAGTTCTTTTCCCAATTTTAGATATAGCTCTCATAAGTATAGCCTCCTCTAGATCTCTAACATCTTCTAGAGCTTCTTCAAAATGATATTCTTCTTCAAACTCTTACCCATTATCTTGGTGTTCTTTAGACGCATTCTTTGTTTGCAACTCCTCTTGCAGATCTCGCACCTACTTTTGCAAAGCTTGGAAATATTCAAGATTGAACTCCACCTTAGGTTATTCTTCTGTTATCTCATGGTTCTCTTCTAGAGGCATCTTCAAGATCTTTACAAACCCTCTGCAGAAAATCACCAAATTTCTAACCCAAGGTCCTGGTGCAAGCAACCTCACCTTCGGCGATTTGTCCACACACTCAGGAACTTCAAGCTCTGAGACCACCTAATGGGGTGTAGGTTGGAGGGTCCAAGAATGGACTATCCAAACATATAGCCTGAAGAAACAACAATGGAAACAACTAGGAACACAGAAATATAATCGACATATGAGATCTATTTCCATAAAACAACAATTTGATGACATGTAACTGATTGAATGTTTGAAGATGTTAAGTTGATCACCGAAATGTAGAAGGATGATGCAAGACATTAAATCAGTTAATGGATTGTATTTTCATTTATGTCAACTTGATATAATCTAATCAGTTATAATCAAAGTGTCAAAGACTTCAAAGAATCCAAGAGATAAAGATTATGCCTTCAGTAATGCATAAAAGACAAGCATTCACAATGTGACTTCAAACATCGACGGTCAGTGGAAACCAACGGACAGAGATCATTGAAAGTAAAGTTACAGTGATGCACGAGCAAGAACATCAGCGAGCATTACCGAAGAGAAGAATCACAAGCATAACCGACGGCCAGAAACATAGTGTAAACCGACGGAGAAACCCGAGGAGAACTGGAATGTTGACCAAAGCTATCAAAGAATTAAAACACCAAAATTAACTTGAGTTTAGAAATGACAAAATATCTAGCTGGCAGAGCTAAATATGAAATTAACTGGGAGTTATCTTTATTTTCATCGACAAGATAAAGCTAGAGATAAGAAAAAGATTTAAAATTGTTTTGTCCAGTTGGCAAGAAGATCTCTGCAAGATAAAACATGAGTTTTTCTTTAAATCTAATTGGCAAGAATTGTGGATCACACCAAGATCAAGAAAATAAAGAACCTAACAATGGTGATATCATGTCTATAAAGAAGACAACTTAATTCATTACGAATTGGAGTGGGTGAATGAATGAAAAGAGGATGCTGAAGAGAAAATGATGAAGAGCAACTTCATACAGTCCTGATTAATCAAGCCGAGGAAAAAAATAAATTTTTCTGTGGACACCGAGCAACAGAGCATAGCATCACTGAGAAGAATCAAAGTGGAGCAAAGGTATAAAAAGGGATATATTGATTAGATTAGCTTTATGAGATTATAATAGATCTGAAAATTTGCAAGTATAAGTTGTATATGTGAACAAATCATATTGTTTCGATTTAACCATTGATTTAGATAAAAGTCTCTTAACCGAGCAAAATTTAAAGATCCTTTCTATATTGAGATACATACCAAGGAGTATCAAAAAGTTTTTTCACGAAGATAGCATGAGATTCTAGATACCTATTGACAAACCAAGTGAGTGTTTGATCAAGGAAGCTAACATAGAGATGCCCGATATCAAGTGACAGACTAAAATTTTAAATCCTCTAACAAGGTCACACCTAACAGTGTGTTTGTAACCTTTAACAAGGTTGGCTCTTCACCGAGATCACTTCAGAAGAGTGAAAATTTTGGGTTACCAGTCCCAAGTGGTTTTTTCCTAATAGGGTTTCCATGTTAAAAATCCATGTGTCAATGTGTTTATGAGTCATTACTTTAGTGTTTTTCATTACACATAGCTAATTTGGATTGATCGGTATACTCTAGATAATTTAATGTCTTTCGGTAAATTAACAGAATTTTATTTGGTAAACAAACAGTAGAAGGTTTAACAAAGCATTTCGAGCAGTAGTATTTTGATAATAGTATTTGGAGGCATTCATCTTATAGGACTGAAGATAACTAGAGGCTTAATATTATGGTACTAAGTTTTTGGGTTGATTATTGGAATATTTTTGAGGCCATTGATTCACCCCCCCTCAGTTATTACTAAAAATTGGTATTAGAGCTTGTGTGCTTAGAAATGGAGTTCAACAACTCAAGAAAAATATCACAAGATGAACAGACAAGATGTGCCCAAGTTGAATAAAGACAACTTTGCATCATGGCAAAGTAGAATAAGAATCCACCTATCAGGTATTGGAAATGATATTGTTCAATACTTAGATACTAAATATGTGTTGCCTACAGGACCTCACACTCTTGATAAATTAAGAGTAAAGCATGAGCATAACTACATGATGATAGAACTTGCATCATCACTCTCCGATGCTAAGTTTGTAGATGTCAAAAATTGCACCTCTGCAAAGAAAATGTGGGATAAGTTGAAGCTAGTACATGGAGGAGATGCCAATGTACTAAGAGCAAAGGAAAAGATCCTAAGAGGGAGGTTTGATGATCTAAGGATGAAAGAAGGAGAAAATATCACTCAGTATAGCTGCAGAATCAAAGAGGTAGTAAATGATATCCGAGGAGTTGGAGGTGTACTTGAAGAGGAGATAGTGGTAAGTAAAATATTAAGAACCTTACTGCCTGTATATGTTATTAGAGTTTTTGCTATTCAAGAAATGAGAGCAGTTGCAAACAATACAGTTACTCTAGATAGTCTGATTGGTAGACTAATCTCATTTGAGATGAATAACTTTAATAATAATGTCTTACCATCTATAGAATCTGCATTCAAATCTTCTTTAAAGATAAGTAACTCAAGTCATAGACATGCTATTAGAAATGATAATGGAAGTGATAATGAGGATCAAGGACATGATGAGATTGAAGCACTAATGGCAAGAAGAAATCAGAGAGGCAAAGGTAAATTACCACTTGTATGTTTCAATTCTAAATAAGTTGGACACTTTACTGCAAGATGTCCAAACAGAAGAAAAGATGATAGAGGAAATGACAGATCATATGAGAATAAGTTTGATAGAGGTGATAACAAAGATTACCGAAGCAACCGAAAATTTGACAAAAGAGATACCCGAGACTACAAGGACAAAGGGAAGAAAGCTTGTTACCTAGCTGATGATACTGACACCAAATCAGAAGAAGACATCAATATGGTATTTGTAGCCATGAAGGATGATTCAGATGAAGATGAAGAAAGGTATGTAGAAACTGTACTCATATCTAAAGTTAGTAAAAATGATGTCTGGATCATAGATAGTGTCTGCACTCACCACATGACGGTGATAATTTTTTTTTTGAGAATTTTGAATACTATAATGGTGGTTTAGTGAGAATGGGAAATGACACACCTTGTCTAGTCGAAGGTAAAGGAACCATAATGTTGAATAACCTGATAAAATGTGAAAATGCTTACTAGGTCAAAGGACTAAATTATAATTTGTTAAGTGTTTGACAGTTGAACAATTCAGGTCATAGAGTAGCATTTGAAAATAAGAAGGCAAAGATCTTCAATGAATCAGGAAGGTTGATTGGAACTAGTGAGCAGAAAAAATGTAACCTTTTCTATCTTGATGACACTAAAACCACTTGTTTAATGTCTAGAAACAAAGACATATGGTTGTGGCACAAAAGATTGTGTCGTGTGAAATTTGACAACATGATAAAGATAAGCAACAAAAGGAATGTCAGAGGGTTACCGAGCATGACTAAGCCCGAGCATATCATGTGCAAGAATCATCATGGACCAATGAGGACAAAGAGCTACTATGGAAATAGGTATTTTATTCTCTTTGCTGATGATTATTCTAGAATGATGACAGTCATGTTCTTAAAACATAAATCAGAAGCATTTCAGATGTTTAAATGGTATAAAGCAATGGTAGAAAAAAAAAGTGAAAGGAAATTGAAATGCTTAAGGTCAGATAGAGGAGGGGAATTTACTTTAGAAGACTTCACTAACTATTGCAATGAGAATGGAATTAAAAGACATGTTTCTGCACCGAGAACACCACAACAAAATGGAATTACTGAAAGGAGAAACAGATCAATTGTTGACTGTACAAGAACATTGATGATTGAGAAAAAACATCACTCAAAATTAAATCGATCAGATTTCCACAATCCATTGAATTTAGAGATAAATTTTTGGTTTTTGATTGTGTGTGTTTTTAAGCATCAACATTTCGGATCACACCCTGTGATCCATCATAAGGATGAGTAGAGAGAAATAAGGAAAAATAATGATGATGGATCACGGAGTGTGATCCGAAACGTTGATGCTTAAAAACACACACAATCAAAAACCAAAAATTCAGCTCTAAAGTCACTCAAAATTTCTGGAGGGAAGCTGCCAGTATTGCTGTCTACACACTAAAAAAAGAAAAATTAAAGGACACAAAGAAGACACCCTATGAGCTTTGGTATGGTTATACACCCAATGTAAGTTACTTCAGAATCTTTGGTAGTCAATGTTATATTTTGAAGGATGATAGAAATGGAAAACTTGACTCCAAAAGTCACGAAGGTATCTTTTTAGGATACTCAGCCAAAAGAAAGGCTTATAAATGTCTTAACAAGTCATCTAGAACAAAATCATTGAAAGTGAAAATGTGAAAATAGATGAATTTGTAGAAAAGAATGATAAGGAAAGAAAAAAGGAACTAGACGACTACAATAGGTTTGTTTATACAGAACTTGACACTCTACCCAAGCAATAGTGTATCACTCCTGAGCAATAGATCATTGCACCTGAGCATCAGGCTACAATTACCAAAAATCAAAAAAATACTCAAGATGATGTTCTGAACAATGGAGATGAGAATGAAGGTCAAGACGATGATCAAAATGATGAACACAGAGCTGAACCGAAACTTGCCAAGTATGTCAGAAGATATGATCCATAGAATCAAATCATAGGAGACAAGAAAGCTGGAACAAGAACAAGAAGTAAGTCACTAAACACCAGATGTTTAATTTGTGATTTTGAGCCTAAATTTGTTAATACTGCACTTGAGAATGAAGAATGGGCCAGTACTATGAATGAAGAAATAGAACAGATTGAGAAGAAAAGTACATGGACACTCGTACCATGACTAGATGACAAGAATGTCATGGGTACCAAATGGATATTCAGAAACAAGCTGAATGAGAATGGAGAAGCTACTAGAAACAAAGAAAGGTTAGTATGCAAGGGATATGCACGAGAAGAAGGTATTGACTATGGAGAAAAATTTGCACCCGTTGCTAGACTAGAATGAGTTAGAATACTACTTGCTTATGCTGCATGTAAAGGATTCAAGGTCTACTAGATGGATGTCAAATTTGCATTCCTAAATGGAATACTAGAAGAAGAGGTATACATTGAACAACCATAAGGGTTTGTTGATCCAAACAAGAGAAACATGGTATGCAGACTACATAAAGCCTTTTTTGGATTGAAACAAGCACCTAGAGCCTGGTATGAAAGACTTCACTCATATCTCATTAGCATAAAAATTGTTAGAACAAGTGAAAATAACAATCTGTACTTAAAAGAAGATACCAATGGTAATATTCTGAGTGGGATTTAAAGATCCTTTCTATATTGAGATACATCTAAAGGAGTATAAAAAATTTTGTTCATGAAGATAGCATGAGATTCCAGATACCTATTAACAAGCCAAGTGAGTGTTTAATCAAGGAAGGTAGCGTAGAGATGCCCGATATCAAGTGACAGACTAAAAATTTAAAACCTCTACAAGGTCACACCTAACAGTGTGTTTGTAACCTTTAAGAGGGTTGGATCTTCACTAAGATCACTTCAGAAGAGTGAAACGTTTGGGTTACCGGTCCCAAGTGGTTTTTCCCTAACAGAGTTTCCACATTAAAAATCCATGTGTCAATGTGTTTATGAGTCATTACTTTAGTGTTTTGCATTACACATAGCTAATTTGGATTGATTGGTATACTCTAGATAATTTACTATCTTTCAGTAAATTAATAGATTGCTATTCAATAAACATACAGTAGAAGGTTTAACAAAGCATTTCGAGCAGTTGTATTTTGATAATAGTATTTGGAGGCATTCATCTTATAGGACTGAAGATAACTAGAGGCTTAATATTGTGGTACTAAAATTTTGGGTTGATTATTGGAATATTTTTGAGGCTACTAATTCACCCCCCCTCTTAGTTATTACTAACAGGGGTGCAGGTCGGAGGGTCCAAGAATGGACTATCCAAACATACAGCCAAAAGAAACAACAATGGAAACAACCAGTAACATAGAAATATAATCAACATATAAGATCTATTTCCATAAAAAAACAATTACATTCAACATGTCAGGTTGTAAGGTCCTCTCAGTTACAATGAGTTACAAAGATATAAATCCAAGATCTAGCATAGATCTTCTACAAGCATTAGGAAATTTACCTTCTCTCCACTGATGGGGTGCAGGTTGGAGGTTCCAAGAATGGACTGTCCAAACATAATGTCCAAAGCAACAACAATGGAAATAACCAGTAACACAGATATATAATCAACATATGAGATCTATTTCTATAATACAACAATTACATTCAACATGTTGAGCTGTAAGGCCTTCCTGGTTATGACCAGTTACAGAGATATAAATCCAAGATATATCACATATCTTCTGTAATCATCGAATTATTTACCTTCTACCCAAACATACAACTCAGATCCTCAAATTTGATCTGATCTGATCTGATCCCCTTCTTAAGCTAGGAGCATAACACTACTTAAATACAAGAGGAAACCAATGGGTCAGCCAAAAAAGATAACATAGGAGATGCCAATGACCCAAATTTAGGTCCCCACAATCCCCAATGAGAGATCCAAATTAAATGTCGCACTTCACATATTAAATGCATCACATCGGCATCCCAAATCTGCAAGAACACCATTCGGGCCCAGTGATTTTTTTAGTGGCTAATATTCGCCAATTGGCTAATTTTTGAAATTTGAGAATCCAAATTTGGCTAATAATTCAAGATTTAAGGCGACCTAAATCGCCAAACTTTTACAAAATTTTGTTTTAGAAATATTTAAATCGCCAAATAATTTATTTTATAAAAAATTTGAACTCAAATATTTGCCTAATATTTGATAGATGGTTAGATTCAATTCACCTAAATTTTATCAGTTATTATATAAATCTAAATTAATTCACCAATAATATAGCATAAATGTTAGTTATAGTAGGGTTGTGTCACCAATATTAGTTGTCATTATTGATTTAAAATATAATATAGTGATCTTCATTATATTCCATGAGGCAAAAATGTTTTTGATTTAAAAAAGAAGCCAAGACTGGGGGCTGACCCGAATAGAAAACTAGCACAAGGAGTGCCAGAAACCAGCAAACCACCCACAGCAAACCCTCAGCCTATGCCAATTTTGAAAACCAAAAACCAAGAAAGAAAATCAACAGGCCCCAGCTCCAACACAGAGCTGGTAACCAGCCTGGAAGTCCTAACAGGCCCCAACCTCACCATGAGGTTGGTAAGCAGCCCGTGGTAGTGATTAAAAATAGAGTTAATGTTAACAGTAACAAACAAAAGATAACAGTAGTTAACATTAAAAACCAGTCTGGTAGTCTTCACAGGCCCCAACCTCACCATGAGGTTGGTAACCAGCCTGTGGTAGTAATTAACAGTAGAGTTCTCATTAACAGCAAAAAACAATAGATAGCATAAACTATAATTAAAACAAAGATCAAATAGGCCAACATCGCCCAACCGGAGAGTCTAGTCAAAAAGGTTAACCATAGACAAAAGGGGGGCTAATTGGGGTTACCTTCCCCATCTTTTAACAGGAGCTTCAGCCAATTGTTCGCAAGGAACTGGTACAGTTTTTCCTCCTTACACTCACCTCCCGGGTTCATTTTCTCCATGTGAAGGAGTTGGAGAGTGGTGGTAGCCACATGCATTACCTTTACTACAAAATCTGCAATCCTGTTGAAGCTTTCCCTGAGATTATTGATTTCCCCTCTCATTTCTTTTATGTCCACCTTGGGGTCAAATAACAACTCTTGAGTACCAGCATTGCCAATGGGGGTGTCACTCACAGCATCAAGGAGTTTATCCTCTATTTTTTTAGGGTCCTCCAAGGTAATTTTTATAACCACCTAAGGGCTAGGGGACTGTGGGGTTAGGAGCGGGGAGTCTGCTTTCTTCTCCTCAAAGAGTTTTTTCTTGGAGAGGTCATAAACGAGAAGACCGAAACTGGCCAAGACTTGAGAGTCATGGCTTTTCAAAGACCCCTCCACAACAGGGCTTTGCTCCTTTTTTTCCTTATCCTTCTGCTCGACCTTAATTTTCTTTCCCACTTTAGAATTCCCCCTAGTTGCCTGCTTGATATCTTCTTCCTCCTCTGAATCTTCTTCCTCTTTAGTACACCTCTTTCTCACTGCTTTTTGCTTATATCTAGTTTTTGTGGCTAGTCTATTAGATCTTTGTCTGCTGTCATTCTCCTCCTCCTCACCTTTAGAATCATTCATGATTTGGTCACCGTCGGCTGAGCTCTATTTATTTTTCTTGGAGACCAGGGTTTTGGAGGAAGTCGTGGGGTTGGAGAGTGTGACTTGAAGCTCATTAGGGTTCGCAGAGTGCTGTGTGGGGATAAGCAGAGAAACAGTCCTAGGCGGGCAGAGGGATAAATGGAAATTGTAGAGGCAGAGCATTAAGCCCTGATGGAGGATGCAATAATTCTGCCTAGATTTCATTTTTTCTCTAACATCCAGAACAAACGCTTCCATAGAATGGAGCAGGAAAAATGGAAAGGATATGGAATCATTGTACCTAAAGTGGTTGAGGAGAGGGAAATGGTAGTTGTAATAGGTGCCGAAGCGGCCTTCCAGAGTGATGTACTTCATCAGGATGAGGTACATTTCATCCCAAGGTTCGGGCAGTGATAATCTGTTGAATCCTCCCCTAAAACCTTCAGGAATCTCTGCTTTTTTAAAGAAGCATTTCATATGGGTGTCATCACAGCTTTTAGTGATCTTCTTCCATTTTTTCCCCTTTGTGGAGAGACCTGTGGCTTCCACGATAACCTCCTCATTAATCTCAAATGTTATTCCATTAATTGTTACTTTACGCTCATCCCAAGTTTTCACCAACTGCAGCGAGACCAGTTCATCACTGCCGCCCATAGCCTTCATGAATGGGAAGAAACCGCCCTCCTTGAGGTAGTTGAGAAGACACAGATTTTTTATTAAGTCATCCTCGATCCTAGTGGGTTCCACCTGCACCATATCTTCGCCCATCTCTGAGCTGTATTCAGGCAAGTCTTCCTCTTTAGTCTTAACCGACATCCCACCTTTCCTTCCTTTTTTCAGCACAACCCTAACTAGAGCAGAGCAATAAACCCAACAAATGTAGCACTTTTGTCTCCAACCAAAAAACCAGGTGGTAATAATGTCTGCCTTCTCACAGAGTTGGCCCGTACTATTCACATGGTTTGCCGATATGAGTGAATAAGCTTTGCATATCGAGAAATGATTTCTCCTTAAAGGCCATAAAGGCTTGATGTTGCAATTAATCACATCAGTCATTTCATTCTTTCCCTTGCGCGTGTTATGCTCTACATCTTCTTTTAATTTGAAAAAGCTCATACTCTTTCTAAAAATGACATTGATAGCCCATCTTTCAAGCTAGCTATAATTAATATGACCACATCCTGTATCTCTTATAAAATTTGAAATGATGCGGTGCCTCATGAATTTTCCCGCCGACTTATTCGACCAATCAACATCAGCCTTGTTAGACATTATTAAATTTGCTTTCTTTTTCCACAAGCCGAATAACATGCTTGGGTAGGGAGTTTAAGTTTCTCCAACATCTTAAGCTATCCACCGCAAGACCCATGGTTGCCAGCATGTCTTCCACCGCATTGCCTTCACGGTAAATGTGCTGAAGGTTGAATTCATCAAACCTGGGGAGCAACAAACAAATGTCATGCAACACATTTTCCAAAATCCATCCAGTAGTATAGTTCCCTTTAACCAACTCAATCACAATTTTATAATCACCTTCTATGATTAATCTTTTAATCCCTATATCAGATGCCACCTTTAGACCCCATAGGAGGGCAGACATCTCAGCCAAATTGTTAGATCCCTTTCCAAGGTGGACCGCATAGGCCAAGATAAGGTGACCATTTTGATCTCTAAAAATACCTCCTCCCGCAGCAATGCCATTGGAGGCAGCCCCATCAAAGTTCAACTTAGTTATGTTTTCCTCCGGGGGTGACCATTTAGTGTTTAGTCTTGTCAAAATTTTAGATTTGTCCATCATATAGAAGGAAGAGGGAAGAGACCATTCCTTGGCTATCATACACTCTAGTCCCTTGGGGGGGCGGGGGGAGGATTTTCCAACGACAGGTTTCCAGATTTTCCTTCAGTAGATTCACAGTCAGCCGCACTGTACCTTTAACATTACTGTCTTCTCCTCTAAAAATCCTGTTGTTTCATTCCTTCCATAGACCCTAGCAGACATGCGGGGGTAATATTTTCCAAAGGATGTGAATGAGAGGATGCTCAGCAATTCGACCCCAGTTATTAATGAATTGGAGGAGTTTAAGTTTTTCCTCTATCTCTTTTTTGCACTGGAAAATGTCCCTGAACTTATTTTTGCTCCATCTGTGGGCTTCCCTTTTGATAATATTAAGCTTCTTAGCTATTCTGAACATAGCTGTACCTCTAATAGGCATGTTCCACCACCTTTTTATGCAATCTTCAAATTCCTAGTGAGAATGCCACATGATCTCGTAGCAGAATGGTCAGGGTCCAGCAAAGGCTTTCTCCAGCCAGTCAAGAATCAGAGGAGAGTGATCAGACACAGTCCTTGGGAGGTGCGAGAGACCAATCAGAGGGGCAATATCCCACCCACCAGATATCAACCATCTATCCAGCCTAACCTGAATAAGGTGCCTACCTTTTCTATTGTTAGACCAGGTAAAACCTGTACCCTATAACTCAATATCAACCAAATCACTAATCCTCATGAAATATGCTAGCTCTTGCATACTATAAGAATAATCTTGGGACCCTCCTTATTTTTCAGAGGGAAACAGGGGGAATTAAAATCCCCAGCACACTTAACTAGGAAGTCTTGTTCAGCATCAATGAGGTTAGAGATTTCCCCCCAGAGTCTACCCCATTCTGTTCTAGAGTTTGGGGCATAAATGTTGAACATATACCACGAGGAATTATTCCAAGTAAAAAATGCAGCAAGAAACTTATGAGAAGAACCCATAATTTTACCAGATAACTTACTAGGATTCCAGAGAGAAGCAACACCACCTGAAGCCCCATCAGCTTCACTTTATAGGAAGGCCGCGCCAGGCCAAATTTTATCAACCAACGGCTCAAAAATATTGTGCTTCATTTTAACCTCCTTTATGAGGACAATATCAACTTGGAGCTCCATAATAGACTTCTTTAGTGAAAACTATTTTTGGGGGCTGTTCATGCCCCTTATGTTCCATGAGAGGAACTTCATCTTTTACCTTTTTGAGAGTCTTCTAGGGTCAGTTGCCTTCCGCTGGCAATGGCCCTTGCTGCTTCCTTAGCTCTGGTCACCTTGGCAGTCGGGCAACCCACTTTGTTTTCACTCCCTACATCAGCCTTCTTTTTTGATTCCATTCCATCATCAGTCTTCTTGCTTTTGGTTTTCCTTTTGGGTTCTGACCAGTCGGGGACTGAGATCGATGGCGAGAGGGAGGATGATCTCATAATTTCCTCTTCAAAGTCTAAATCGCATTGCCGGATGGAAGAAGTTTCCCTTCAGAGTTTTCCCTTCAGAGCAATTCCAAACACCCGAGTCTTGTTTTCCATGTTAGTATCATAACCATTTGGGCTATTAATGATAGTGTTGGAGACGTATGTTAATACTATGACCATTACTCCAGCTTCAGGGGCCATGCCCATCTCCACTGCAGAGTTCACTCTGAAAATCTCACCTTCTTCTAATGCCTCCACCTTCTCGGCTTCTATGTTCCTTTCTCGCTCTTCCTTTCTCTGCCCTTTTTCTCGGGCTTCAGTCTTCTAAGTCTCTGTGTTTTTTACTGACTCTTCTAACTCTAGTTCACAACCTTGGGAGGGGACTCCATCACTGGAAGGAAGAATAACCGTGGTATTCACCGTAGTCACAGCAGACTCACCATTGTTAACCTTAGGCGACAGGCATGTAATAGGTTGTTCCTTCGGCCTAGTAGAGCCCTTGCAGTTAGTCACCACATGCCCATTTTTTCCACATTTCTGGCAATGTAGTGTGGCATTTTCATAAACAATGGCCTGGTTCCAGTTCCCCCACTTGGACTTAAGTAGTACAAAGTTGGGAAGTGGGTTATTCATCGTGACATTAACACAAAATCTAGCAAACACCAGACGTGATTTTGATAGAGTAACCAAGTCAGCAGTCACATAACTTCTGAAGGAGTTTCCTATCCATCTAAACACTTTACTATCCCAAAATTCCAGGGGGAGACCAGGAAGGCGGACCCAAATCAGAGTAGCTTTTTGCAGATTAATTTTTGGGTTAAATCCAGGCTTCCATTTAGCCATCATAAGAGCATCCTTCCCATAGTACCAGCTCATTGTAGAAACACTACTGAAATCCACCTCAACATTAAATCTGAAGAGAAACAGCCTCTTGGCATAGCAGAAAAAGACAGATATCCTTTAACTTTCCACCTAGCCGTACACCAGTTACGCACCATCTCTATGGTGGGCCTAAAGGCCACAAACCTCCCCACAAGGGCAAGGTGTAGGGCAATAGATATGTCCTCCACAACTCCATCTGGGATAGAAATTTCTGGACCGAATTCTCCCGCCGAGAATTCAGGCATCTCAGGGGTGTCAAGAATCTCAGATCCCAATATTGCCATCTTCCATCCCCCCAATGCAGTAGAATTATCCACCTTTACAGGCTTAAGAGGGGTCCCTGTGGTATCAGTTAAGGCAACAGGCGACTCAACCATCTCAGAGGAAAAAGAGCCAACCCCTACCAAAGGTGGTTCAAAATCATCTCTCCCCGCAAGGACCAGGAATAGGTCCAGACATTCACCTCCCAGCTCCCCCGGTGGAGCGTGGGATGACGCAGAAACAAGCATTCAGCACCGATGTAGAACCTAGCATTCAAACGGGCGGGAGTCAGTTGAAGTTGCAGAGCCGAAGTTGCAATAGCATCTATATGAGGCAAAAATGTTACTATCTTATTTGTAATGCTTATCGAGGCTAAGGTTTCCTTTGGATTGTTGATAAATCAATGACACTGAAGAAATTTTGGGTCCTATTATAATAATAAAAATAATGATACATTTATCTCACACAATACAATGAGGATTATTTGATTATATTTTAAATAAATGGTAGCAACTAGATACTATATAGTTCCCTTAAACCCATCAAATATTTTCATAGTTAGCCTAATAATTTTCTATAAGAACCCTTTTTTCTTTAAATATAATTATTTTCCATGGTCATTAATGAAATCTTGGTTATTGCTTGAGATTCGCCAATATTTTCTACAAAAAATTTGTGATTAAAAAATATTCGCCAATACAAATAATTTGTTTTCCCAAAAAATTGAGAGATTCGCCAATAGGAATTATTTTTTTAAAAATAAAATGAAAGATTTGCTAGGATTTTATATATTTTTCTAGAGGGGGGTTTCTTAAAGTTATCCTTGCATTCGGCAAGACAAACTGCTGAGTGTCAGAAAAACTGTCGAATACCAGCAACCAACACATGTCGAGAAAGCCAGACATCACCGAGAAATCATGATGACCGAGCACCACAGGCATCACTGAGAAGGTTCTATCGAGCACCAGTGTTTGTTGAGTCTTCAACAATCAAGCCTTGCTTTAGCGACCGAGCCCCTCATCCAACATCACAACCAATCAACAACACTCTTCTTCGACTGAGTAACACTTCACCAACTAAGATCAAAACACACCAAGTAATCTCCAAAGAAAAAATATATTTGTGTGATACATGATTGCAAAGAATCCTAGGATGCTCCTACATCAAGGAGAGACTCTACACCCGTGGGCTATCCTAAAACCTTTCACCCCCAAGGTCACTCTTCCCTCCCAACGGTGAGTGTGCCTTGAGACTCCCATACACAATAAAATTGTAACACAATACAAAAGAAAATTCACAACACAACAATGAATTTGACTCAAGACTTCCATTACAACACAAATTCAAGCTACACTAGTTTATACTTCAACAATTTTTACATAAAACAATATGAGCAAGAAGAAAATTTAGAGCCACCAATCTAACTCCAAGCTTAAGGCAAGAATGTTGAGAATAGCTTCTTTTGTCCAAGCCTTCCTTTCCCTCAAAGCTTCACTAATTCTAGCAAGTCTCTAAGATAGAGAGTGAGTGTTCAAACTCCTAACAATGGAGGGTCTTCACTAAAAAAGCCTCTACCCATTCCCCACAACTCTCTTGGAATAAGGTGACTCTCCTATTGGTTTGGTCTTCCCAAAACCTCTTACAAGATTACTAAAAATGGGTCTTAGAAAAGGTAACTCAAAAAGTGGACAAGGTATTTGCATTCTAATGAAGGGTGGTCTAACCAAGACCATGCTTCCAATAGTTAATTTTTGCCAATCTTGAAAATCCAACTTTTGGAAGTGTCTTTTGGTCAACTATGAGTTGTTCTAGGGTTAAAAATTACACTTACCTATAGGTATACCAAGTGGGATTTCTAAAACTGGCTCAAACACAACCTTAGGGGCCTTTTTGACCTCCCAAAAACCTACTTAAAGATTACCCACGAAATTCAAATGAAGTGACCCTAAAAATCTCTCTAACCAAGAGGTTCATATGGGAATCTTATTTGGTACTTACCTAGGTTGGTGGTCATCCAATCCTCAAGTGGAAATGTCATTGCAACATGTACACAATACAAGTGTTAAGTGACATCACACATTTTACACGTCACAAAGACACATTGAATTGTGACTTGAGAATAACACAAATTAAAATTACAATTAACAATTTACTATGCACATACATTCATGCACATACAATTATGAAAAAAGAACATTACAACGAGGTTTTGTCTATCATTAGACGCAACCTTGGCTTGCACTTAATTCACATTGGTATAACCTTGGTTCCCCAATTTATTTCCATGGTCAAATTTTTTGCACACTAAATCCAAATAGTAGTAGTCCAAGGAAAAACCATACATATAATCGATATACATAATGAACAACGTTCAAACATATATCATTTATAACCGATTCCACATAATTCACCAATAATTCCAAAACAATATTCACCAATCAATTCTCTCATGAAAACATAGGTACACATCAAATAATCATACAATTTCAATTGACATCAATTTCTCTTTAGAACGCAATTCACATTCCAATGTAGTTTTAGGTTGTTATAGTTATATTTTATTATTATTATTTTAGAATAGATGTTGTTTTAATATTTGTTTATTTCTAGCTATTTAAAAAACATGCATAGGTTTTCTTTAAATTTGTTATCTTCCAAATATTTTAGTTTTATTCTTAAATCCTTGAAATCTATTCTATGCAGCTTATAAATAAGTGTTTTTGGTACATAAATTCTTAATATTTATAATAGAAGTTGTGTCTATATTGTGCTCTTGTCTAAGGTTTCAATAAGTAGATTATAGTATTAAAACTTTGTATTAATGCTTGCATTCCATCTATTTTGTATTCTTGTATAATGTTTCAATAAGTAGATTATAGTATTAAATTTGTGTATTAACATTTGTCTTGCATCTATTTGTAACCTATAAATAAGTGTTTTGAGTACATAAACTCTTAATATTGATAATTGAAGTTTTGCTTCTATTGCACAAGTTTTTATATTGTGTTCTTGTATAAAGTTTCAATAAGTGGATTATACTATTCAAATTTTGTATTAACACTTGTCTTTCATGTATTTGTAACCTATAAATAAGTGTTTTGAGTATGTAAACTCTTAATATTGATAATTGAGGTTATGTTTACGCTGCAAAAATTATTAAATTGTGTTCTTGCATCAGGTTTTGTATTAACACTTGCCTTTCATCTATTTGTAACCTATAAATAACTTAATATTGATAATTGAAGTTATGTTTATATTACACAAATTGTTATATTGTATTCTTTGTATAAGCTTTCAATCAATAGATTATAGTATTAAAACTTTGTATTAACACTCGTCCTTCATCATTTGTGACGTGTAATTAAGTGTATGGAGTACATAAACTCTTAAAACTTCTTTCCATCTCTAATTTAAATAAGTGATTTGAGTACATCAATCTCTAATTTATGTTGATCTACTACTCTCTAATTTATATTTATGATGTCGTAACCTTGCACCGAGTAAGACTTGATCCTTGATGGATTAATTAAGACCATTCAACTTCACCAAGACCAACGACTCATTAAATAATTAAGAATCATTCAAGAAAACCAATGACTCATTAAATAATTACGAATCAACTTCAGGTAAACCAAAAACCCATTAATAAGCAAATACTTTTTAAAACATAAAATTCAATTTCTTAGTTCAAAAATATTAGTCTATTTTATAACGTCCCATACCAATCAAATTAAAACGCCAACGACATTAATGAGAGGAGTTCACCCCACATATTCGATGGCTGTCGTAACCACCACTGAAGAAAAATAAGATATGAGACATTATAAATGAAGCAAATGTGATGCATAAAATGACGCGCTTTTGAAGAATCGTATAAGGTATACAGGGTGGAACATTCCTACATTCGAACACAAAGCATCCCTAGAACACGTCTTTTACCTTCTCATCTCCATACCAGCTGCTTTTCCATTTGGGTCCAGTCGGTCCATCCTGCCCCGCTATCTCAGACGGTAATTTAACACACCCCACTAATCCTGCACCCGCATATTTGATCTTCGGTCCCCATTTCCTCCCATAATTCAACCACGCCGGCTCTTTAACACTTTCCCCTCTTTCCATCCCCTTCAAATACTCTACACCCACAATTCTATACCTCATACTCGTATCCAGAAAATACTTACTTTTCTCTGAGTAGTTTGGAATACCCACTCCAAGTTTTTGGCTCCCCTGAACAACCACACCTGCCCTAGAAAAACAAGCATGCCCATTTCTGGATGAATAAACCACAGCTTTCTTACTCTCCTCCATGTATTCCATATCCCCAGCTTTAACCCACCCTCCTCCACTGTGCTGAGACAAATAAACTCCCCACAATTCCCCCGTGAAGTTGTTAATCCTCAACGTTACGTGTTCCCAGTCACCCACATGCTCTCCAATTCTACCCAGCGGTATTGACACTGCTTTCAGCAACACCAGACTGGCAGCCCCTTTGAAGGGTTAAAACACCCACATTGCAACATCTGTAAATGTTCCTCCTTGTACTGATTTCGCATGTGCATACGCCTCTGCGCTCTCTAAATCTCCTCGCCTCAACATTTTAGGCTTGGCAAAGTCTTTTGGCAGGTCAATCCAGAACTCACCGTCAGCAGAGCCGCCCTGTGGGAGGTTCGATCCGTCTTCTGCAATTGCTTCGGGCGTGGATTAGTGCCCCTTCTTGTATAACAATGCCCCATTTTTGAAAAACCATGGAACAGATGAGGGGAAATATGTCTCCTTGGGATGGCAAAACACAGTGGGGCCATACTTGCCTATAATTGAATGCACTTCTTCCAGACTTGGCATTCCAGTCAGTATGGAACTCGCGTTTATGAGACAAGAAACTTCAAGCTCGGAGCTTTCATTTTTGCAAAAGAACGTCCCTGCGAATACCCCATTTGCTTGCTTTTCTGGATCTGGCATTGCACTCAAGACTTGGATTGAAACGCCGTCTTTTTTCTCACTACAGATTTTGCTGTCAGTCTTACAAACTCCAGTCAGATCTGATCGAACGAATCTGAGGTCTTCCAGAGAAGGTTTTTCCTCAACTTTTGTGACCAGGTAGCCCAGAGCTTTGTATCCTTGAGGGGCTATTGGTCGCCAGAAGAAGCCATTTTCCCCCTTTTTGCCTTTTCCTGATTTGCTATTCCACACCAACGTGTAGTCCACAGGTTTTTCTAGTCGGGGAAGGGATGAGGATACATTCATGTCCTTTTTCTCATTTTTGTCCTTTACCACAACAACCCAGCCCTGAAGGAAATCGGTGTTACTCTCACAGTGATGACCCAGAATAAAATAACCAGGAGGAACGTCAACGGGCTTATATAATGCAGCCCCTTTCTTATTCCATATCTTTTCCAATGCTGAAACATGCTGCGCTTCAATTTCTCCAAGCGAGATCCTCCCTTTTGCAAATCCAGTATCTGCAATAAATTCATTTCACCTACGATGAAATTTAACATTTACTCTTACTATGGATTGCAAAACCTAGGAATTCTCTGTTCTAACAGGTCTGACTAATATTGTTCAACGTTTTTATATTCTGTATTAGACATTTTCTTCTTCCAATGGTTATGGAGGAAAAACGATTTCATTCTTATGGGTTTATCAGAATAAAAGGGCATGGAGCTTTCACAAAAAACACAGTGATTTTTTGTAATGTTTTTGTGGTTTTTGAAATTTAGTCAATAGTACATTTTGTAGGGAACTACAGATTTTAGATTAGACTTTCTACAATTTTTTCATCAGCATTTTAGATCACATTTAATAATCTATTATAAAAAACATAAAAGAAATTGATCATAAACTAAACTAAGAATGATCTAAAATATTAATGAAAAAATTAATCAATAACCATTAAATATGACAGAATAACCAGGGCAATTACCAGTAGGCCATGAAAGTTGGACTGCAGGCGCCATGTATTGAATTTCTCAATTCACATCCACAAAAAATGTCTGCTCTGTACACTATTTCCTTGACGTCTGTTCTTCGTGTACATCGTAATCTAATTTATAACGCCAAACAGAAGGAAAAACCACAACGTCTCTGATTACATTGACTGGATATTCCTTTTGAAAATCGAAGCCAGATAAGATACAGCTTGTTGCATGTTTTTCTTGTCTTGGGCTAATCATTTTTAATTCTGCGAATGATTAAACCACGAGAAACAGAATCTGTTCTTCAAGCTTTGAGCGATTCAACTGTTGTCGCATTTTCAAATGCTCCTACAATGATAGGTATACTATTTTATAATAATTAAGATAGTACTATTTATCTACAAAATATAGCCTTTTTCCATGACACGCAAACCTGAAAAAATCCTATAGTTGATTTGGCATTTATATAGAAAATTCCTTCTTATATAATAATTTTTATAGGAGAGATTTAGGTGTAATAAGGAATTTTGTTTATCATTTTTAAATGTTGTTGTTATGTTTTCTTTGTGTTTATTGTATTTTTTACTATAACGTTTTTCTTGTATGTAATGTGTTTTTACTTTATCATGGTGTTTATATTTGTATCTAACTTGTTTTCTCTTTAATGAAGAGAAATAGAATAGGTACTCTATTAATAAAATAAATTATAAATTTATTAGAGTTCTGTTGAAAATTAAATAGATGATTAAAGAATCTCTCTCTCTCTCTCTCTCTATATATATATATATATATATATATATATATATACATATACATATATATACATATACATACATATACATATACATATATATACATATACATATATATATATACACACACACACACACACACACATACACACTATTTGACTATGATCAATGGATCACATTGAAAATATAATGATGGATCTATATTGTGGAGCCTCTAATATAATCTAAAGAGAAATTAATATGTTATTATCTAGATTGTGCTCATTTTAGAGTCCAAGAAGATTTTTCCTTTATCTATTCTAGTCTAGTTGTCCCATATTTATCCTATGTTGATGTGGCATATTTTTTCATCTTATACTTTTGAACAACTAGTTGTGTTGAAAGTAAATAGGGGCATGTTCTAAAAAAGGGAAGGTTATTGACTTCCTCAATAAGAACAAATATCCTCTACCAACAGTACAAAATTTAAGACATGATAAGAAAATGATGTAATGCTTATGATGTAAGCATTGATGTCTCCCTCTCGGGACATCCTACCTTGGAGTTGGCGTCTCCTTCTCAGGACGTTAGGGTGTTTGGTTTCTCATTACCCTTACCTGCTAAGTCCTGAGCGAGAGTGTGGAATGATTCTTTTTTTTAAAATTTGAATAAGGAATGGCTGATGTTACAAAAGAGTGTTACCTGTGGGAGAGGCACAACTAGTGATGGTGTTTATTAGTATTCACGGTTTAGATGTCTTCCTAGGTGGCTCCTATGTAATCATATTGATTACTTTAGTCTCTATGAGTATTGTAAATCGATGAGATGAATTTGTGCGATTAGCATGACCGAAGGCATTTGTATTCATCATTACCCATTGTGTATTAAATGGTACACTATTTATGCCATATTGAAAAGACTCCTTCCTATGGGAAAGTACAACTCGCATGAGTCTATTTTCTTGGGAGGATGGTTAAATTATTTTATCCAACTTGATAGATAGGTTTTCTTTCTTCCCTTAAAATGTTTGATGATAACGAAAACTTCTGCTTGTCGTATCCGGAGCTGCAATCCTTATTTTAGTGTTGACTACCCTGCATATTTTGTTACAGTTATAGGATGTTATCACAATTGCACCAAGCCATGAAAACTAGACGAGTTTAGGAATGACCCCATAGTATGACACATCTGCAAGGAGGGTGGGTATTCAAATTATATCAAATCCATTAAAGAGTGTGATGTTGGACTTTCTTCCTAGTTTTCTAGCTCCTAGGATAACTAGAGGGTTTCATTTGGGGTCATTTATTTTGAAATGAGTGAAGAGGTCATAGATAAAGCAATTAAGCTTTTTAAATAGGGAAAAAAATGGAAGAAGAGCAACCACATAGGGGTTAATGATAGTCTGAATGGGTTCTTTAAGGGCATTAAGGATCCAGTAAATAAGCACGGTGGATATGATAGGGAAAAGATGTCTCCTCCTTAGGACTAGGTCTAATTTATGATCATGAGGTATTTTACACTAGAAGGACATTTTAAAGAACTTACAAATTTTATCACATACCACTTCTTAATCACTTTAAGAGTCAAAAAATTACCTCTTTCATATTTTTCTTATTGAATTCCCTTGAGTGTTCTGTGTTTCATTCCAAGGATGGTGCTCATCAGGGTAAGAAACCAATTTATTTACATTAGGGCCTCATTTTTAGGATATACAAGTTTCACTTGGCCTCTTTCCTCCTAAAACTGTCATTGTCTTTGAGGCCCCTCTATCATAGTCTCCCTCGTCAACTGACCTCATTGACATGCCTGACTAGACTAAGAAAAAAAGTATTAAAAATCTAGGGGCTACTAAAATTGTCGCCCACCCAACCACACCAAAAATTCTAAACTTTGATGCTACTATCCTAGAGATTGGATTGAAAGGAAAATATTGTTTGAAGAAGACCTCCAAGAGGAAAGACAAAAATACTCCCCCTACCAAAAAAAATAAATTCTTTGTTCAAGAGGTTAACACAGATAATCATGAGGAGCTCAAGAGGAGCATAATACTCCTTGAAGATTTAATATATTGGCCAATAGATGTATGAAGAAAAGAATAAAGATACTTATGGATTCTAATTCTTAGGAAGACACAAAATAAGGGAATCAAGCTTCTGATGCGGGGACTAAGAAAATTTAGAACATGAAGTAGGATTTAGTATGGAGATTGATGATAGTTGTGAATCGAATAATTCCACCTCAAATACCTCAACCCACACTTCTAATAAAGGGAGAGAGGGACCTGCTAATCCTGGTACTAACATGCCACCATCTAAGGAGAAACTAGTTCTGTCTAGCTTTGATGTGGCTTCGACGTTGGATTTGGTTAGCTTGCATAATGAGATGGACAATCTTAAAAATAGGGTGAGTGAAGTTGAAAGGAAGCTTGCTAGCATCTCCAAATTTAGTCTTTGTGTAATGCTCATCTCTGTGACCTCTCTCTACTTACTTCAATGTAAGATTGTTGGTGAAGATGAAAAAGAGGAAGGTAACTACAAGGATTTATTCAAATTTATCACTCATGATTGGTCTCATGTTTTGTATCAATCAGGCTATGACATAATATCTTCACAGAAGGTCTAGCAGGGTTAGGACCCCTTACCCCTTTTGGGCTTTCCTATATATTTTTTCTTTCAACCTGATTGGCGCTCTTTGAACTCTTTTTGGGTGTACTACAACCTTAGCTATATTGTTAGGATGTTGGATAGTTTATAGTTTGTTCTCTTATGACTGGTACTAGTCAGCGCTTTGGTACTGACTTTCATGGGTATAGGCTACGGTTCCATGGGCTATGTTTATCTTTTTAGCATTGTTTTAGGTTTCTTTTGATGTTTATCTATTGTTAGTGTGCTATATCTATATGCCTTTGGGTTGTTGTTTTGTTAAGGGTCAGTGCCCTTGATTTTTCTAGTGATTAATATAAAAAATAGTGAAACAAAAGATTTTTCAAAAACCATGTGAATCTGATTATATAAATTATATCATTTATTGCACACATTTGATAATATATAAATAATATAATTATGTAATGTAAATAAATGATTTATATACTTATGTTAGATAGTAAAAATATATAATATAATATTTTGTTATATATTATATTTTTATAAATAATTTGTATGTTATATAATACATGAATACTATATTATATTATACTATTATATATTATATATTATATATTATATTATATATTATGTTGTTTATTATTCATATCATATATTATAATATATAATATTATATTATATAATACAATACTTATTATATAATTATATTATGTTTAAATTATTAATTGATACTAAAATTATTTGAATCATATTAAACTTTATGAAATAATTTATATTAAATAAGTTTTATTTATCATACAATACTAGTACACTTAAATTATTATTCATTAATAAAATTCCACTTTATATTACATAATAAATATATATTTTCAGCCACGAAGAAGAAAATTCAAGACAGGATTTCGGAGCTGTCGGATTTCAATGCGGCCATCAAAATGGTCTCAGAAGCAAAGAAGGAAGCGGAGGGTACTCTCCTGGAGTTTTCCTAGCTTTGGTGTTCCCCTATTTTTTGGCGTGTCATCTTTTGGCTTTTGGCTGCAGGAGAGTCTAGCTGGTTTCTGGCTTTTCTCTCTGGTTTTTTGTCTTCATCTGGGTTAGCGGGATGGTTCCCAACCCTGTCTCTGTTTAGTCCGTCATTTTCTCCTTATCATTTTGCTTTGAATGTAAGGAGTTTTGGGTCGCCATAAAACGTATTTTTACCAACAATCAAAAACTATATATTTTCATATTTTCAGATTTTCAAAAGCATAAATCTTATTTAAATGCATTGACATAGCTACATTTACCCATTGATTAGATATTTATAGTACACATGTTGTATATGTTATGATTTGAAAAAGATGTTTGTTTTATTGAAAATGTTAGTGTGTGCTTAATTTGGTGCAAAATCCCATTTCTCCAAAAAAGTAACTGTGCACAGGTTCACAAAATATTCGCACTAAAAGGAAACTTGACCTGCGACCTTGCACCAACTGCCTGAAAGAAGCTCTGCAACAATCTTTCACTAACCACCTAGATAATCCATGAAGTTGCGAAAAGCACTAATTGTGTCCTATTGCAAGGTCGCAACACTTTATGCTAGCCGCCAACACAACCTGTTACCTCTCTCAAACCGCCAGAGAGAAGCTCCAGATTTTTTTACTAACCGCCTAGATAACCGGCAAAGTCATGACAAGCACTTACTGTCTCTTATCGCAAGGTCGCAACACTTTCTGCTAGCCGTCAATGTTGGAATTAATGGGAAGTAGTACTAAGAGGGGAGGGATGAATCAATACCTCTAAAATTTTTAACACCTTTCTTGATTCATTATTAGTAATCACATATTACTGCATTACCAACCACTACTGTTGTTCTTTCTTGTGTATGTATTGTTCATTCATAATATTTAATGGTTTGCAATATTCATAGAAACATTCATGAAAATGATAAACACATAACTCAAGATATGTTATCATAGAAAACTCCTGTTAGGAAGTAAAAACTGTAGTGGGGATGACACCCACAATACTTCACTATCTGCAAAATGGAAGGTAGCCGGTTAAGGATTACAATTTGATCACTTCTAATGATCTACCCTATTAGGAGTATTAAGGTGGAGACCTGTTAAGATCTGCTCTGTTAAGAGCTTTAGCAACACTGATTTAAGTGTGCACTCAGTTATGAGATTTTACAATAGGATGTAGTTAAGCCCACCTTTCTTGAAAGGATTTCATTAGTGTACTACACTTGTTAGAATGAGTACAAATGTTGACCTCACTACATACAATCTATAATTTCTTATTAAAGATCCATTAAAGCTCTCAGAAGTATAATATCACCTTAAGTGATTGATGAATACCTTTTCTCTGCTTGTCGGTAGCCTCTGTTCTGTTCTTGAAATTGACTTGATTATTTTTATGTCCTTCTGCATGAATTCTCTATCTGGTCTCTAGTTTCTCTCCATGGCTACTATCTTCATTGAACACCAACTATTCTTAATGGATTGAGCACCTATTTATACAAGTATTTGACCTATCTTGGAATTCATGTATTACAATGTTAACTCTTAGATCCAAGGTTTACAACTTGACCTTGATCTTTATTTTGCATGTTTTAAAATAGTAAAACTAATTAAAACAATAGTAAATACATTGCTTCCTCCGCATATAATGGATTTAAAAGAAAATCAAGAATCTATAAATACAACTTTAGTGATTTATTTGACGTGGAAAGTCAAATCCACTTTTTGTGGGATGTCACTGACTGTCATTTCTTGGTCATCGGTTTGAACTTGAAGTCTGTCGGCGTTCCTTTGTTGAACTATTCGTTGGGTTCCCTTTGTCTGTTGGGTTCCTCTCTTTTCTTGTTTTGTCGGGTTGCATTGTTGTTACTCATCGGGTTTCCTTTACCTTTTTGTCATCGGATAACACTTAATCAGTGTTTGTCAGGTAGCCTTGTCGTCGAGTAGTGCAGTGCCCTGTCTATTGGTGTTTTGCAAACCAATGGTGCAAATCATGTTTTTCTTGAAGTATACTAATGCCAAAATATAATGCCTTCAATCTCCCCCTTTTGCATTAGTATCAAAAACTGATATGTGCATAATACTGAAGTGTTCAGTATGTGCACCATGTCTGTATCCTTGTCATCATATGACTCCTCCTAACTGTATGCATTGGTATAGTGTATGTATATGTACATGTATACTATTCATTCCTTGTATGTACATTATTTCCCCTTTCTTTTACTATACATATGGTTTCCTCCTTTTAACTGAGGTGAATGAACATATCAAATTCCCCCTTTCTTTGATACTGATGACAAAAATGTACAACTTATAATATGCCAAAATTGTGACAAAAAATGTATAACTTACAATGTGTCAAATATGTTAGAATGGGATGTTTTGATATATTCAAGCATTTTCTCCCATTGTTCTTTCAGCTTCTCTAGTGCCATGTGTTGTAGCTCTAGCCTTGCATGCATATCATAAATGTTGTTGAGGATAGACATTTCTGGGGTGGCAATTAGTGTATTTTCCTATGTCATATGTTGTTGTATGAGTGTAAGTGTCAGTAAGAGATTAACTTGGAGCTCATTTACCTCATCTTTGTACTTCATCTCTGCAAACTGTATGTCCTGTCTTAGTTTCCTAGCCTGTATGATTTGTTCATTGTGCAATTTAAGTGCTTCTTCCATGTTGGTGAGACTTTGTGCACTGGACTTAAGATCAACATCTATTTTTTCTATCTTTTCGGCATACTCCCAGGAGTGAGTTGATCTAAAGTACACAATTTCTTTATTAAGGTAACAACTTCTGATATAATTGGATCAATTGTACTTACCAATTCAGATAGCTTGACCTTTTTTAGTGCCACTTCCTAACTTATTTTCTCAGCTAGTTTGAACTCATACTTTTGTTCAAGTCTCTCTTCCATAACCTTCTTAACATCAATATTTTGAGATGATATATCATCTATAAGTATGACTAGTTGATCAAACATTGGAGCTCTTTGATCAATATCTATATCAGGTACAATCTGTTGAAGTATTCCTCTTGCTACTTTTAGTACCTTGGCCTCTTTTTCAGCTCTCTTCAGTTTGTCTTGAATAGATTTTCTTTCACAAAGCTTAGCATATTTTCTCAATGCAGTTGGATCCAATGTTCTTGGATCACAGACTGGAATCTCAAAGATTCTTATTTTTTCCTGTCTTCTTCTTTGAGATTTGAGGGGATGCAGATGTATGAACTACCATAGCTAGTTCATTTGTTATCTCTGAATTACTTGGTGAAGGCTTTGTAGAGGATGCTTCTTGTGCCTTCTTCTTAGGTGGCACTTGTCGGTTATTTGAAGACATCTCTTCATTAACTTTGGGTGTTTCTGTAGAATGTTCTTCTGACTTCTTCTCCAGCTCATCCTTCTTTTCTTCTTCACCTTTCTCTTTTCATTTGTCCCCTATTTCCTTTTGAATTTCCTTCTTATTCTGATAAGTAGAAGTATCTTTTTGATCATTGGTTGTAGCTTTCTTTGCAGCTATATTAGTGGTTTCCTTAGCTTCTCCATCACCCTTGTCCTCGAGTGTGCTTGTTTCCTTTTCATTAGATCCATCATTTACCTCTATTATGTTTATTTCCTTCATTAAGACAGGCATGTTACTTTGAGTTGTAACTTGGGCTTTGTCAATAGTGGTGTCCTTCTTGTCAGTTTTAGCCTTGTCAACAGTGACATCCTCATCTTTTTGTATATCTTTTGTAGGGTCTTGTAGTTTTGAGTGCAAGATTGAAGTGTCTTATATTGTCTCATCAACAACATCAGTTATTATACATTTTGATGTCTTCAAGATTTGTTGTTGTTCTTGATCCTCAAGTGTGATAAATATGACATCATGTTTCTTCTTTGGATCTTTGTCAGAGTCATAGTTAGTGATATCTTGGATAATATCATCCATGACTATGTCTACATTAATAGGCTCATTATCACTTTCAGTATTGTCCAGAGCAATATGCTGAGGACTTGCATATTCTGTCTCCTCCTTTTTGTGAGGTGTGTTGGAAAGAAGTAGTTGATTCTCACCACTTTTTGACTCTATAGATAGATCCAAGAGTTGTCTCCATTTAGTTTCTATCATAGTATCCAGATCAATGAATTTGTTTTCTAGCACTTTATAGGCTCTTATCTTTGCAACAAATTTTCCTAAGTGCTTGGTAAGTATTTCTTTGATCTCTTCAACTTTAGATTTAGGAGGCATCAGTCTCACAAGTACCCTTTCCCTTACTTCTCTCTCTGTTTGCAGGGCATATGACCATTGTTGGTATATCCTTTTACCTAACTCTTGAGGCATTTGACTGACAAATTTTGTAGGTGCATATTTGTTCTTGATCATTGACTTTATGACTACCTCTTGTATCTTATTATGATCCTCTGGGTTCAGTGTATCCCATTGTTTGATCTTCTTATCAGTCATTGTGCCATGTGTAGCAATGGATTTGGCAGCTTCATCCACTATTTGATTTCTGAAGTTCTTCTTTTCTACATCAAGCTCATCATCTTTAGTGTCATTTATGTCAGCCTTTTTCCTAAGAAACCTTTTCCTCTTCTTTGGAGGTGTTGTTTTGACAGTTTGTTTCCTTGTTCTCTTAGCTGGCTACTTCCTCATGTAGGTCCTTACTTGACCTTTCTTGAGGGGCGTTGTATCAGTTGCAACAGTTTGACTCCTTATCCTTTTCTTCTTTGCAGGAGGTGGAGGTGTATCAGATTCCATCTTTTTAGAATCTAATTTCTTTTCTTCTTGTTCCTCACTAATGGTACCCTATTCATCGGTTGAATCTAGTTGATCTGGTTCCTCATCTGTTACTGATAGAATCTTCTTGAGATTCTTAACCATTTTGTCCTTCTTGTTTACAGTCTTTTTGATTTGTAGGCCTTGTTTTATCTTTGATTTGGCCTCTTCGTATGTTCCAAACCTTGGTTGTTTCTTATCAATGGGCTCATTAATTAATACCTCAATTGCATTTGTAGCTTGATCAATGTTGATCTCATAATCCATTAGAGCTAACCAGGCTATTCTTGGTACAACCAGTTTGATATGGGTGAAATCTATGTCTGCCATAAAACATATTTCATCTTTATGTTTTTCAACTAGTTGTTCGGGAATCCTAGTCCTCTCCATCATCTTTTCCTTGAACTCAAGGAAGTAAGTAGACATGACAGACTCAAAATTGTCTCCTAGTGACTTAATTAGTTCACTAATCTGTTGGGTTACCGGTTTGGTAGGGTCCCATACTACTTTTCCTACTGAAGGAAAGTATTCTTGAAAATAGAAAAAGATGCACATGATAAGTGAGCCAAATTTACATGTGTTGGTCTTTGCAGACCTAATTTTGATCATATTTTCATCAAGTTGTTTTAATAGGATCTCACACAGATCCATTTGAATTCCTTTGGTTACTATATTGTAAGCTGTGATTACTGATGTAGCAGAAATGTTGTTCAATCTGCTAGCTTGGAATATTTTGTACCCAACTACACATGCACCAAATTTGAGTTCTTCATCGGTGATTGTGTTTACTTTGAGACCTCTGTTGTCTCCTTCTGCATTGGTGAGTTTTTCAAATTCTTTCATTGATGGATGCTTGTGTCCCCTAGGCTTGCCGGTTATCAGATAACCAGTGATAGCATGAAGAACATCCTTGTTTATTTACTTGGGTTGGTCTAGCCATAGCTTATTGTCATGCATTCTACTCAAGACTAACCTTATCCATTCTATTTTGAATTCCCTCAGGAAATGTAGGGCATTAGTTAACCCTTTGACCTCCAAGTGTTTATGCTCTTCCTTTAGTTTTCCTTCAGCATCGCATAGCTTCTTATAAGCTTCATCCATTTCAATATCACCTATCTCTATGATCTTGCGGTGAATATAAGACCTAACGTCTTCTATGAGAAAAACCCTAGGTGGAATTTTTGAAAAAGCGTCGGTTTCATCAGGTTTTGATGCAGTTTCTGGGCAGATCTTATACTTCAGCTCTACACATGTACTATTCTTAATCAGCTTCACCACATTCCTCTTATCATTTTTGATCTTGGAGGTTCTTGAGGTGGTTGCCATTGTATTTCAAGTTTTTAGGGCTTTGTTGATAAAACAATGACAGAGATCTTTCAGTTCCTTTGGTACTTACTTAAATTTGCAATAGTGAAGAAAGATTTGTTTGTTGTGTGCTGAATCGATCTAGGGACGCTTCTACTTTATGCTCTTTAATCACTTTGTTTTCTCTCTGCTTTATCTTCAAATTGAGGGTGAAAAATGAAGTTGTCTCGTCGACTATTTATAGATTTTTTGCCCTAAGTCTTTGCATTAAATGCTCAATGACTCGTCGGGACATGAAGATGGGTTTCGTCAGGCAGACTTTTCAAATCATGATCGGTGATGACATGATGCTTTGGGCAGTGTTAACCATTTTTCTTTTACCGACGGATATTGGTATTCTGTCACGACAACTTCCAAACTTTGCTTTCTTACCGACAGGTGTCGGGTTACATTGGCAATTTGGCTAGTTTATGAGTTGACCGACAAGTTCCGGTAAGTGTAAACAACTCATCATTATGTTCACTGATTATTTTTGGTAAGTGTTTATAGCGACGGGGTTGATTTCTCAGAATTGTAACAAGTAACATAATATGCATCTTTATTTATGCAGATTTTGACTTTCTATCAATTTTATAATGGAACTGTTGTAAAATATGAATTGGTGTAATGTTGTTCCATACTTACTTGTTCAGCTTAAGTGGGGTTGGTGATGTCACCAGATCCATTGGATGGGGTGCTATCATTTGCATTTCTTGTCCCAGCTTCATCATTGCTTGAAGCTTTTATCCACATTTTGTCTCTTGCCCTTCGGATATCTTCAATGGTGTTTCCATTGGGATATGTGCTTGTTTATGTCAATCGGTCCTTGCAATATTTCTTGAGATGAACAACTTTATGACAGTGTAAGCATGCCATTTTAGGGTTTGACCAGCCTCTAGACCTTTTGGTCCATGCTCTCATGCAGTTTGTAGCAATGTGACCATATCTACCACATGTTGTACAGTTTGTCCAAGTGTTGTAATCCCATACATATTAGTTACTGATTCTCTTTGGTTGATAAGGAAATTTTTGACCTTTTTGCTTCCATGCTTGATTTTTGTTTTTCCAGCATTCTTCAAATGTGTGCCCATTCATCTTGCATGTAGGATAGTATTTGTCCATGTAGGTTTCCTTCTTTGGTTGTTCTATCTTTCTCTTGCATTCATAAGCCTTATGTCCTTTCTTGTTACATTTATAGTAGAATCTTATGAATGAAGATGTAGGTGTAGATTTAGGAATACATTTCATTTTTCCTCTGCATACATTTGATGTGTGCCCTTTCTTTCCACAGTGCTTGCATGTCAGCTTTCTTGGCCTTGGATTTTCATAGACATTCTTTGAGCTTGCTTGATTTGATGGTTCTTTATTTTTAGTAAAGCCTATACCGTTGTTGTTGTTGACTCTTCATTGTCCTTCAAGGAAGTCATCCATTCTTTTATTTCTTTCTTCAGCCTTTTTGATAATCTAATTATGCTGTTGCTGAATTCTAACCTCATTTTTTAGCTTTTCATTTTCTTCTCTTAGTTCACCGATAATTTGTATTCTTTCAATGAGTTCCACATTTATTTTGTTTTCTTCTTGAATCATAAGGATAATCTGATTTGTGAGATCATGTTGATGCTCATCATGTCTTTAAATTTCCATTTCCCTTTCTTGTAGTTTCTCTGTAATCTTCCTTCTGTCATCAATAGCAAGTGTCCTTTCTATTTTAGCTTGTCTAGCAGAACTCATCAAATCAATCATTCTTACCATCTGGCTCTCTTGACCGATTTGCAGTATCTTTATTTTCTGTCAGATGTTGATTGATCTCCTTTAGATTTTTGATGTTCTCTTTTGATGTATCTAATGTATTACATGCATTTGATCCTGAATATTTAAAGAAATATGGAATCTCTTCTTCTTGATAGTCTTTTTCATTGTTCCTAATAGCCATACCTTTTCTCTCATCCAACAGCTCTCTCATCTTGATTCTAGCTTCTTTATACTATTCATAGAACATCTGTATCTCAAGCTTTTTGTTCTCAATATTCTTATCAAGTTTGTACTTCTCCATTGTATGATCTTTTCTCTTAAGCCTTTAAGCTCTCCAAGAAGAGACTTGGCTCTGATACCAATTTTTGGAATTAATGGGAAGTAGTAATGAGAGGGGAGGGGTGAATCAGTACCTCTAAAACTTTTAACACCTTTCTTGATTCATTATTAGTAATCACATATTACTGCATTACCAACCATTACTATTGTTCTTTCTTGTGTATGTATTTTTCATTCATAATCTTTAATGGTTTGCAATATTCATAGAAACATTCATGAAAATGATAAAGACATAACTCAAGATATGGTATCGTAGAAAACTCCTGTTAGGAAGTAAAAACTATGGTGCGGATGGCACCCACAAAACTTCACTATCTGCAGAATGGAATGTAGCCGGTTAAGGCTTACAATTTGATCACTTCTAATGATCTACCCTGTTAGGAGTATTAAGGTGGAGACCTATTAACATCTTCTCTATTAAGAGCTTTAGCAACATTGATTTAAGTGTGCACTCAGTTATGAGATTTTACAATAGGATGGTTAAGCCCACCTTTCTTGAAAGGATTTCATTAGTGTACTACACTTGTTAGAATGAGTAAAAATGTTGACCTCACTACATACAATCTATAATTTCTGATTATAGATTCATTAAATCTCTCAGAAGTATAATATCACCAAGTAAGGGATTGATGAATACCTTTTCTCTGCTTGTCGGTAGCCTCTGTTCTATTCTTGAAACTAACTTGATTGTTTTTCTGTCCTTCTACATGAATTCTCTGTTTGGTCTCTAGTTTCTCTCCATGGCTACTATCTTCATTGAACAAAAACTGTTCTCAATGGATTGAGCACCTATTTATACAAGTATTTGACCTATCTTGGAATTCACGCATTACAATGTTAACTCTTAGATCCAAGGTTTACAACTTGACCTTGATCTTTAGTTTGCATATTTTAAAACAGTAAAACAAATTAAAGCAATAGTAAATACATTGCTTCCTCTGCACATAATGGATTTAAAAGAAAATCAAGAAGTTATAAATACAACTTCAGTGATTTATCTGACGTGGAAAGTCAGATCCACTTTTTGCGGGATGTAACTGACTACCGGTTCTTGGTCATCGGTTTGAACTTGAAGTCTGTCGGTGTTCCTTTGTTGAAATGTTCGTTGGGTTCCCTTTTTCTGTCGGGTTCCTCTCTTTTCTTGTTCCATTGGATTTCACTATTGTTACTCGTTAGATTTCCTTTCCCTTTTTGTCATTGGATAATACTTAATCAGTGTTTGTCGGGTAACCTTGTCGGCAGGTAGTGCAGTGCCCTGTCTATCAGTGTTGTGTAAACCGATGGTGCAGATCATGTTTTTCTCTAAGTATACTAATGGAAAAATACAATTCCTTTAGTCAACACAACCTGTGACCTTGCGTCTAACCACCATCTCCAGCTTGCCAACATTTTATGCTATAACCTATAACCACTGTGAGATGGAGACATCCACAAACTAAAGTCATAACCCATGCCATGTGGCATGCACTAATTTCCCCATGTCACCTTCCATGTGGGCTCGGGCCCATAAAAAATTTCTAAGTCAACGGCTAATGAGACAGCCAACATATGGCCACCGACAACACACCACCCGCCAAGCACTGCGTGATGACCCAAAGGAACCTACCTTTGGTCAAGTGATATGTGTGCTCAAATATATAAAAAGAGTGTAGTAATGCTATGTGGGCACAATGTGGGGTAATTCCTAATACCGTGTCTCAAGGTTCCTTGTTTGGCATAGGCGGGAAAAGAAACAAACTCATCTCGTGCATAACCTAATTCATTAGCTTGAAATCCTCATGTCATTCCAATAGATCCACACTCTCTACAACCATTTTTACTATCGCGATCCTTCTAGTTCTTCCCATTTTTGGAATTTTGGGTATTTCCTCCCTGTGCTTCCATTCCCAATGAATTTTCAGAATTTTGGCAATTGCCTTTGTGTGCTTCCATTTATGACATTTAGGGACTTAATCTTAAGAATGACCCTTTAACCATACTTTAAAAGATGCCATCATTGGATCTCGAAAACTGGAGGACTCCAACTTTGTCATACATAGACTTACCCTGCAAAACAACAATTCATGACTACATCTAGGGTAAGAGATACCACTGTCTAAACATGCTCACTTGCATTCTACCCTATCCCTTTTATGCTCAAAACATAGAAAGGGCATTTCAAATTGATTCACTAAAAATATCAAATAGGGTCCTTGGGTGCAGAGAAATTGCACACTAGCACATTAAGATATCATCATTATCAATTAACAACTTGGACCTCTTGACAATCTATAGAATGAAAGATATGATTTCCTCAAAATGACTACCTACAGGAGCACACACTGAAAGTCCAGAAAGTCTGAACAAATTGCATCTGGATTTGTCTTTGAAAACTCATCAAATGTTCACTCTATGATATGAAAATTTAGGCATAAGCTCATTCTTATATGGACAATTACAAGGATGCAACTAGGAACTTGTGACAATCAACTAGTCAAATGTTAAAAACCCTCAAAGTTAACCCTTCAAAATCAGTTGCACTTAAAAACCTGGAAATGTGAATAAAATGCAAATAGAAATGTCTTGACAAATTGGGAAAATGGATTCAGAAAGGTGATAAAATGGGAAAGGAGGATATTTTTCATGTTTAGAATGTAGGGGAACACTTAGATTGCACTCAACAATCATAGGGTTCAAAATATACACTCTCAAAATGGGTTGCTTCAACCTTTTTGACACTTAGGCAAAAATGCAGATTGACAAACCTCTTGAAATATGCACTTTACAAAAACATCACATCTACATGCATGGGGATACAAGTGGATAAATGAAATGAATGGAAAGAGGGGAACATACCTTTAAGATGGTCACTCATGAGACCTACAAATTGTTCAACTTGTATTTACTACCAAAACTGTGCACTTCCAAACAAGTGCAGAAAGGTATTTCCATGCCTAGGGGAAATTTAAACATGGTATTATCAAAAAATTTAGAGTGCTAACGATCAGATTTAACATGTAAGAATTTGCTTGATTTTTTTGATCTAATGGGTGATTGTGAGATCTATCATGAGGATGTTTTCATGAAGTTGTTTGTTCTGACTTTGAAAGAAGATGTCAGGGATTGGTTTCCCTTTTTTCAAGCTAGTTCTATTTCTTCATGGCAAGAATTGAGTGCAACTTTCATGGAGCAGTTTGGTGAGAGAATAAATGCAAGTGATGTGTTGAGAAGAGTGATGGAGATTGAGATTAAAGAAGATGAATTAGTTCCATCATTTAATATCAGATTTGCAAAGACATTAGCTAATATTCCAAGAGGTTATAGGCCCAATGATAAAGTATGTTTTGTGATTTATTTGGGTGTTTTTTAATGAAAATATGAGCTTCTTGTTGAGACATAAAACACCTAAATCTTTACATCAAGCTTTTATGACAGTGATGGATATTGAAAATAGTTTGAAATATGGAAATTGTATAAGAGATTTTCTATATGTCGGTGTTCACTGCCATAGCACATTTAATATTGAAGAAGGGTGTGAATTAAGAAATGGAGGTCAATGTCAAGATTCTTATATCTCTTCTGATCACACTAACCATGTATTTAACTATGATTCAAATAAGAATTTGAGTGAAGAATGCTTTCTGAAAAGAGTGGTTTCTCCTCATGATAATGATGAAGTGGTTAGTGAGAAATTTTGTAATAATGCTGATACAGAAATGGGTATAATTTCAGACTGAACACCATATAATATGCTTACTGGATATTTTAATAATGTGGATGTAGGAGAATTTATTTTCAATCCTATGTTGAAGATTAAGAAGAAGAAGAAGAAGAAGAAGAAGAAAATTATTCATCCGATAAAGGTGATGATGATGTGCAGAATTATGATGATGTTGATTCATCTTTGCATGAATTAGATAAATTTGGTGTTGAAGCTCCAAATAGTGAAATACCATAATTTTTTGTTGATTATGTAATTGAAAATCAGGCTTGGATAGTGTGTTCAAATGAAAAAATATATTTCAACCTATGATTTTGTTACATGAAAATATTCAAGACAATATGTATGAGGAATTAGTTAAGGTATGTGTGCCTGAAATTAATGTTGCAAGTTTTTGTGATATTATTGTCCCATTAATTGCAATTATTCATACAACATATCACTTTTCTCCTCATCCTTTTTATTCTGCAAGTTTTAATCAACCAACACATATTCTTAAGAAGGAAGAAGATCAATGGTAGCAAGATAAGTATGATCTTTTTGATGTCGAGGATGATGTTCATAATATGAGTTCTTCTTGTTATGAAAGATGCAATGTTGAACATTGTTTCAGTTCTATTTTGGTTTCTTCTTTTCTTGATTAAGATGATTACGACATTAGGATGGATGGTGTTTTTAGTGAAGTTTATAATGCTTTATTTGATGAAGATATAGGTATGGACCAGCCATTTCTTTGTCATAATGTTTATAAGGGTGATTTTCATTTGGTTTCGAACCCTTTGTATGAAGAGATATTTGGCAAACCAGATGTTATGGATGATGCTAGTGTGAATTTTTTTGACGATGTTGATTAATCCTCACATGGATAAGCTTTGTGTGATTACTTTGTTCAAGAAGAAGATAAGGATCATGACATAGAGTTTTCATGTTATGAGGATTATAGTGCTAAACATTGATCTTGTCAGATTTTGATCAGTCTTCTTTTGAGGAAGATTATTCTGGCATTGAATAGGAAAACTAGTTTAATGAGGATTTCAATACATTCTTTGATGATGATGTGGATGTAGGTCAGCCAGTCCTTTGCCACAATGTTTATAAGAGAGGTTTTCATTTGGTTTCTAACCCTTTATATGAAAATATGTTGAGGAACCAAATGTCTTGATTGTTGTACCAACTTGTGAAATTGAGGATATCTACAAAGCTAAATCATAGATTTTGACTTCTTATAAGACAAATGAGTATGTTGTAGTGCATGATGATTATTTCATATTATATGTTGATGCATTACTTGATAAGTGTTTCATTTCCTTTCCACCTGATAGTGAAGTAAATAATGATGCATACTTCCTTAAGTATAATTTTGATGAGGGGTATGATTGGAAGGATATGGGAAGTTTCAAATATGGAATCATTTTCCAGCATGTGGATGTTTACGTATGTGGACAGTGGGCATGTAATGGTGTTTTTAGATTTTTGGTCACATATGTTGATGAGAAACATACTTTTGATAAAGGAAAGTATTGGTGTTCCATTGTTGGTGGCCCGGGGTAACCAAATAAGATATGGGTCTAATCTTTACTTGTTAGATGAATAAGCTCTATGGAATATTGTGTGGTTTGCTTCACCATGAGATTCTCAGAACTTGTTATGCCTGGAAGAGGCATACATCCCCAAATAGAGACACTATTAGCACTCTCAAAAAATTTGAGATTATCATGCTGAAATTTTCCTAAGGCATGAAAATACCTTTATGCACTTGTTTGGAAGTACCTAGTTTTGGTAGTAAATACTTTGAATAATTTGTGGGTCTCATGACTGACCACCTTAAAGGTATGTTCCCCTCTTTCCATTCATTTAATTTATCCATTTGTATCCCCATGTGTGTAGATGTGATGGTTTTGTAAAGTGCATATTTAAAGCGGTTTATAAATCTGCATTTTTGCATAAGTGTCAAAAAAGTTGAACTGATCCATTTTCAGAGTGTATATTTTGAACCCTATGATTAATGAGTACAATCTAAGTGTTCCCCTACATTATACACATGATATATATCCTCCTTGTCCATTTTAATACCATGTTGAATCCATTTTCCAATTTTGCTAAGGCCTTTCAATTTGCATTTTATTTAGATTTCTAGGTTGTTAAAAGCAACTGATTTTGAAGGGTCAACTTTGAGAGTTTGTAACATTTGACTAGTTGATTTTAATGAGTTTCCATTTGCAGCCTTTAATTTTCCATATAAGAACGAGCCTATGCCTAAAGTTTCAGATCATAGAGTGATCATTTGATGATTTTTCAAAGCCAAATCCAAATGCAATTTCTTTAGACTTTATGCACTTTCAGTTGTGTGCTATAATTGTGTCACACTTCTATGAATCCTTACATTCAAGAACACTCAAGAATGAGGTCTCAAAAATTGATCAATAACTCCCTAGGCATGGAGTGCAAGGATTTTTAGAATGCTCTCAGCTAGAGCTATTAAGCCTATAACCTTGCTAGTAAACCATGCAATGGGAGATTCAATGAAGACAAGGGAAAGAATGCCAATATCCTCAAGAATCAAGAATGAAAT
>MU226106.1:1915413-1933455 GCA_018584345.1 Thuja plicata
CTATCCAAAGATCCTTGTCAAGATCAAAGTCTTCCATCTTCTTGTTCTACCACTCCATGTTCACTTCCACTTTCTACTCTTCCTAAGTCTTTCCAAGCTTCAAACAATCCTATCAAAGAAGGTGCTCTTATTCAAAATGTTCACGATCCTATTGAAAATCCTAATGCTCACTCTAAAGATGCCGATGTCCTTGATTGTCATATACATGCCAATGAACTTATTGATTATCCTTTTGCGTCTTCCACGTCCATCCTTGGACCTCCTCCACCAATACTAATAACTTCACGTTTTCCTTCCATCTTGGGTCCTTATGTCCCTTCACTTTCCCCTCCTAACTCTCCTAATTCATCATGCATATTGGGTCCTTATGTCCCTCCATCTCCTATCTTTCCTCAAGATCAACATAGATGCATACCCTTGAATCCTTTTCATACATCCACCCATCTAAACCAGTCATATTATTCTTCTTCCTCCACAAGTCCCAAGTCTTTTGGAAGAAACTTGAATATTCAATACAAGAAAAAGAAGCAATACAAGAATCCATCTAAAAAATAAGATCACCATGTCTTCTTTAATCGACATGGGGGCATAAAGTCAAAAGAGATATCTAAGAAGAAAACTACAAGACAAGCATGGGTTCCAAAATCCATCATTGAAGATATTCTCTCTAAATCAGAAAAAAGAAATGAAAAGCCTACGACTATATAAATTCCAAAGTCTCTCTTGAAAGAGTCTCATGTTGAGAAACAAGTGAATTTGAAATTCAAGCTTCCAAAGGCTTCCACTTCATCTTCTTCCAAAAACATTCTTTCATTCCATGCACCTAAACCGCAACCTCTGTTATCCATTCACCATGTTCCTTCACGTATTCCTTCATTCACATTTTCCTCCATCCTCTCACTACCCTTCAAGGTGTGTATTGACATTGATCTTGCCTTCCTTTCCATCCACCCTTTCACAATCCTTCCATTCACTATCCCTCTACCTTATACTCTTTTTTCTCATTTGTCTATTCCTCCTATCTTCCAACCTCACTCGCTTTGCATAAAACCTTATCCTCCATTTTTCTCTTTCATCTTCCTTTGCCTATCAAAATATTTGAGCATATCATTTTGAATCCTTGGCATATCATGGTTTATCCTTTCAAGGAGCATTATCTTAAAAGCTTGCCTTCTTCCAAAAAATTCAAAAAAAATATTAAAAAAAAGAAAAAAAAGAAAAAAGAAAATTAAAGAGAAATAATTTCATCCTATGGTGAAAACCACTCCCTTGTGGCACCTTGGATAGATACCATGATGAAAACCTGGAAATCAGGCATCATGCGTAGTTCTTCTACATCTTTCATCCATTCTGCATTCTCTCTTTGATCTTGACAATTTTGATCTATACACGAACATTTGGGCTATTTTGTGTCCTATCTTATGATGATCTTGCTTTCATTCCTTTCATATTTTCATCTCTATCTTCCTCCATTTATTTTCGCCTATCGCTATTCTTTTCCCCTTTGGTCTTGATTTAAAAAAAGAAAGAGTAAAAATGGTGCTATGAAGCCTCTTGACATGTCTACTCCTTTGGACTGCATCCTTTCCTGCTCTTGCATTACGCTTTTGTGACTCATCCTATGTTGGCCTTCCATTGCTTGTCCAAATGTGCTTTACATGATATTTCTTTTTCCCTAGCTTGGGTATTCTTGAAGAGTTTGCCTTTGAGGATTTATTCCCTTCATTCTCCTATATTTTCCTTGTCTTCCATCTCTTCCACTAGCTTGCTAATCCCTCCTGTCCTCCACCTTGCTAAAACATTGAGATTGCATGATGTGATCTTTCTTGGGAGTTTGATGCACATTCTGTCTAGGGGCATCCTTTGTACATAATTATTGATCCTGAAAAAATCCAAAGAAATGATATATTGTCAAAAATTCTAAAAATCAGAAAATATCCTGAAAAAATGATCATCTTAGTGAAAACCTAGCAATAGGCGCTTTGATGTATCTTCAAAAAAATTATATATTCCAAAAATATAAAAAAATAAAAATAAAAATTAAAAAAATAAAAAAAATTCAAAAAAATAGAAAAAGTACCTTGGTAGAAAAAATTCAAAAAAATTTATAAAAAGTCCTGAAAAAAAAGAAGACAAAAATGAAAAAAATGAAAAGAGAAAAGATTGTAATAAAATCCATGTGGTGAAAACCTGGAAATGGGTGCTACTTGAGGCCTTTGCACCCCTATTTCTTAGCGCGTGTCCTCGACACTTCGCCTTTCTCCATCATGCCTTGTCATTGTTGCCTTGTCATGGTTTTTTTGAAATATAATTCTGATTCAGATCTCTCCAATGTGCAGATTGGTCAAATTTTAAATGGAACAAAATAAAGAGTTATTCTTATTTAGTGTCTTGTTGTGATATATGTGATTTTGTATTCATGCTTTGATCTAATGGTTCAATTAAATGTTGGATAGAAGTTGTAGATTTGGTGGGATTGTGCAGGGATTTGATAAGTAGGTTGGGATAAGATTCTTGTTGAAGAATACTGTAAGGCAATATGAACTTAGATCATATATTATGGATTAAACTCTGTTATATGATGTTGTATTTATGATGACTCAAATGTGCAATGGGCTGAGGCACTGATCTTAGACATTGTGGGTTTTACATGTGTGTTTTTGTTTAGACTCATGTTGTTTCTTGCTGCAACAAAATTGATTAAATAAAGAATATTTTTACTTTTTATGTTTGTTTTTAAGTTATTTTATCTCATGCTCCATAACATTTGAGAATCTAAAATTAATTAGCCATTACTTAGTATTTTCTTATTATTGTTGAGCATTATATGAGATTTCTTCTTAAGTAATGCCAGTCATGGGTTTAGTGAGTGTATTCGAGGGCATTAAAGTTCTACCCCTCTTGGTTTTGTAGAACCTAAAGTGTAGAGGGAATCAGTATCCATGTCAATTGGTCCAGTCTTCTTAGGAAGTTTAATATTTAGAGTTGGCTTCTCTATAGAATTTTTTGAAGAGTGTACTGGTAGCTATTGAAGCATAAAACCATTTTGGGAACCAGCAAGAGTCTTGATGGAATGCTTCTTAGGTATCTGGAGAATGAGGAATCAAAAATTACTTTACAAGATGTTCACTTGGGAATCTATGGGTCTCATTCAAGTGGTTTAAAGTTAGTGAAGAAAATCCTTCGAATGGGGTATTGTTGGCCAACTATGGAGAAAGATTCTTGTCAGTTTGTGAAAGTATGCCAAAAATGCCAATATCACATGAATTTGATTCATGTACTAGCACAAGATTTACACCCAATGACCACACCTTGGCCCTTTTATCAATGGGGGTTTGATTTATTTGGGATGATTTACCCACCTTCATCCAATGGTCATAAATTTATTATAACTACAACAAAGTATTTCACCAAATGGGTAGAATTCGTGCCTTTGTCAACTGCATCAGGAAAGGAAATTTCAATGTTCATCTTGAACCACATAATTTTTAGATATGGCATTCCTCATGTCGTAGTATCTGATAATGCAAAATATTTCAAAAATAACGATATTGATGAATTGTGTGAAAAGTTCCACATCATCCACCATTACTATTCAATTTATTACCCTCAAGGGAATGGTCAAGTAGAAGCTACAGACAAGAATATCCTTAAGATTTTAAAGAGAACATTTGATAATTCAAGAAGGGATTGGCATGTATAATTGAACCTGACATTGTGGGCATAAAGAACAAGCATAAGAACCCCGCTTGGAGCGACACCCTTTTCATTGGTCTATGGAGTAGAGGTTGTTTTACCCTTAGAAGTTGAGATCCCATCCTTGAGAGTCTCCTTACATGGATTGGTGATAGATGACGATTACAGAGTTGCTAGAATCAAACAACTTGAGCTACTTGACGAAGACCTAACACAAGCCTATGACCATCTAAAGGTTTACCAAAACATAATTTCAAAGAACTATAATAAGAATATTAAACCTATAAAATTTCATGCTAGCGACTTAGTGTTGAGAGAAAACCCTAAGAATCAAGTGGATAGAGAAAAGAAAGGAAAATGGGAAGAAAATTGGTTAGGATCTCTCATTATCACATCTTCCTTTTGAAAAGGGAAATATAAGTTAGCCTATTGTGGTGGAGAAGAATTGCAAGAAATCATTGATAACTTCAATTTGAAGAGGTTTTATACCCAAACAGATGAAAGTGTATCAGATTGAAAGAGTATCAGAACAAAGAGCATCAGATGAAAGAAATAATCATTCCTTGTATAGAAAAAATTGGTCCTAAAGAAATAAAAAAACATCAGAATAAAGAAATAAAAAAACATCAGAAAGCATAAAAGTACAAAAATAGGGAAAAATAGATCTTCAAGAAATAAAAAACAATGGAAAATTGATCATGAAGAAATAAAAAACATGCAAATATGGATCCCAAAAAGAAAGGAAAAATAAAATCAAGATAAAAAGTGCAATAAATTCAAGTGGTGAAAACCTGGTAAACAGATGTCATTTGACCATTAAGTCAAGCTTCATTACATTTCCCATCTACATCTTTACATCATCCTTGTATATATCCATGCATTTTCCATCATTTACACATAGTTAGAATAAACTCTCAGAGTTGCATTTGCATACCCAAAGTTTCATCTTGGTTTTTAAAGTCGTCAAAATCCAACATTGTTGTTGAATCAAACTAGGGGAACTAATCCAAAATCAAATGCATTCATCAAGCAGACAACAAATCGCACAAATCAATGAATCAAACTAAAAACTTGACACTTAAACCTTTGATCTATATCAATTTTTGATTCACATTTGATCTTGAACATAAGCGATTGATACATTAATCCTTAACCTCCAATTAAGTTATTTTTATGAGGATTAAAAATAGAAACAAAGAATGAAATGGATGAAGTTCTACTTGAAATATGGATATGAAAACAATAGCAATAAGGTTTAATGGGTTATTGGATTTTTGGACTCATGTTTTTTCAAGTGAATCAATGAGCTCTTTCGACTAAGATGAGAAAGGATAAAAGCATGACACATTTTCTTGATTTTTGCATGACTATTTGTAAGGTTGATTCATGGAAGTATGCAAGATTGTCTAATTACATGATCATCAAAGAATCATAGAGGACATTTGCATATGGACATGATCATATATTTGTCTGTTTACGCAAACAGATACCTTGGCCATTTAGATCTCTCATATCTTAATGTCAAAATCCACTTCCAACATTGAAACTTATGAAAGCGGTATTCAAATCATCATGGTTGTAAAGTTAAACTAGTGAGGATTGTACTGATTTCATTCAAGAGAAAAAAATATTCATACTTTTAGGGTTGAAAAAGTGACAGTTGTACCAATTTCATGTTTCAAAAGCTCAATGATGAAAAATAAATGTATTCTTTTCAAAAGTGACAATTAGTTGCATTCATATAGATTAATTTTGCATGTTATAAGTTAAGGGATTCCTTTAATTAGGAGGTGAGTTCATCAAGGTTGACAACATAAAAATATTTCTTTTAGATCAAGTATGTTGGACTTTAATAAAACAAATATGGCGTATAATTTAAATTCATTAATCATTAAGTGAATTAAGTGCATTAAGTTCATTTATCATTATTCACTAACCAATTAGGTGCATCAATTCATTTATCCATCCAAGTACATTTTGGTAAGGTTCATTTCATTAAGTTACATTAATTAAAGTGCATGGCATTAGTTAAAGTGCATTTAAGATCATTTAGTTTTTATCCCTAATTGCATATTACTAGGTCATATTATCATTACATCATAATAAAAAGCATTAAAAAAGAATTAGCCGCATATCAATAAAGTACATTTATCATTACAAGATAGAATCTAGAAATCATTAAGTCCATCAAATACATTATATATAACATAGGTGCATATAGATCCATCATTACAAGCATTAAGAATTAATCATTAAATTAAATCATCATCATACATTATGCATCCATCTAAACTATGTCATATATAAGACATCCATCCAAGGAACATAAAATAAATGCATCCATATAGATATAGACCATCTAGAACTACATACATATATCATCAAAAGAAACTAAAAGTCCAACATTTGATGAAATTATAATCAAAATATCAAATCAAATAGAGGAGAGTCTATGACAGGGATAATCAAATGTCCATTAGTAATGTGCATATATCAAAGTCCCAATCAAATGAGTTAGATAATGGTACATGATCAAACAAAGGTAGAATAATAAAAATCTCAAATGGGAGAATCATCTGCACCACTTGTACCATCTTCCCCACTTGTCCCATCTATATCTCTCACAACAAAACTACTCAGACCTGGCTGAGGAGCCATACTAGTAGTGGCTATACTAGGTCTCTACACCATGGAAGTCATGAAATATTGTATCATACTAGTAAAATAAACCATCCAAATATTCATAGCTTCCACACTAGCCTATAAGGTCCTAACCTTTGAGTAAGTGCCTCTGATGCCTATGAAACAACTGGTATTGTTGATGCCTAAGACAAAACTAGAACTTGTGGATTCTTTTGAGCCTAAGGTACTTGTATCTATCAGGATTCTCTCTGAACCCGTCGACTCGAATATGCAATAACAAACCAAGATGAAACTCTACCACCTATCTATCCACCCCTCATCCGTACTCCTCCACCTCTCATCCTAACTCCATCATCACCACCCCTAGGAGCACCAATCACCAAACGTCATCCATCCAAAGCTCAACCTCCTCTCACCTGACCTCTCCTCCTCCTCCTTTGGACACCTCTCCCACCGTCATCACCATCACCATCATCATCATCATCCTCTGAATGCTCATCATTATTAGGAATGAGATCAACAAGATTTGTGAATGGATGGAATGGATGTTGGATAAACCACTGAGCATAATTGACCATTATGACAGAATATACAATCCTCTCTCACATTCCCAATCTAGATACAACATACCAATGATCTCATCACAAGAAAAACGATGCTCTATCTGTGGTCACCACATAGATATCTCATCCTATACTCATGCATGTATAATGCAAGAACCTGTGGTACTCCTTGAATACGAATGAACTATCGAAGAAACCTGTGAAAGAAAAATATTTAGATAACTAGAGGATTCCAACCAATCATCCAACGAGGAATATACATGTATGGAAAATTTGAGTGATCCTCGCGCCAAGCCTCACATCGTAGATAAGGACGCGAATGGACTTGATCAATATCATCTAACACACAACACCAGTAATCCATCTTTCCCAGACGAGGCTTGACAATCAGTCCCTCATAAAGGTAAACATAAGACCATCGAGGATCTCTATCTCTAGCTGCAATAGGCCTCGTAATAGTAATATGCTCCCATGTCGATAATTAAAGTAAAACTACATCAACAGAAAGTACAACACCCTATAGATATACCACATCATAAAAATAATGGTATAACTATGCAAGGACACACAATGACCAATCAAATTTGTGTGGGTTTGTAATCATGTCCTCTAAAATACTACCCCCAACCAACTACAAAGTCATGACCTCATTGGTTAGGAAGGAGAAAACCACCAATCAAAGAACCTAGCACTTCTGGAAGTAGAGGGAAAGTTAAGAAATGTTCCCAAGGAATATTTTCATCACCGATAGTCGCATCACCAAAGACGTGTCTACAAGATGCTCCATCATATACATGGACATAATAAACAAGCTCACTCCATGTCAGAATCCTCAACAATTTGTACACTTTCTCGAGGGTGATGGTCATCTCACCCATCGGGAAATAGAAACTATTATGGTATGAGTGCCAATGATCAGCCATAGCAGTAAGTAATCCACAGTTCACGAGGAACTAGGGCATGTTTAGCAAACAAAACATACCACATTGACCGATCACTCATTGGTCCTGAGGAGCTAATTGCTCTATCATCTAAAGGGGTCATAGAGCTAAGCCGATGACATATAGCTTCCAGTATCAAACCTATTTTGGAATCAGGTGGAATAAAATCAGTGACATCATCTAGTTGGATCATCAAAAGTCTATCCTATCACCAAATCACTCATTTAAAGCACATCAATTTTTTTTTCTAACTCTATATTGAGAGAATGGAAAAACATCAGTTATTGAATATCATCTCATCAGGGTTGACTTCATACAAAATTCATCAAATGGTAAAAAATGACATCAAAATACTTGTTTTTCATCATAGAATTAGGACACATCAGTAATTTATCGATCACAACAACCAACGAATCATATGACATACATAATCAAGTTAAAAAATGAGCATGAGCAGCCTACATGTCATTTCATTATACTCTACGTGGTGAAAGAGAAATGAGCTACCAAAAGGGTCATACACACTAAAATAATTTGGAAGCTGCACAAATATACCTAGTACGCGCTACTCAAATCTATCATATACACTAGAGGAATTATAATTTTACACTAAAGGATTACACGCTATAATACCTATCGGACATGCTAAAAGAATCATAGGGCACATGTGTGCACACACTATGTGGCACACTATTATACCCATCAAATGCGCTAAAACTCTAATCAACACACTATTTAAACAATACTATGTGCTATTTCAAAGAAAAGACAAATCTAATAAATTTTAACACCAAGAAATCCAAGAAAAAATCTACAAATCGAGAAATTGACAAATTGGAAGGGATTCAAGTACTCACCGTAGGTCCATAGTCTTTTGGACGTTGAAATTTGTGGCCTCGATCAAATCTATGCTCACGAACAGGGATCACCAACACGTTCAGAACCAGAGCTCAAAATGAGAAAAGTGAAAAGTGAATGTGAAAATGAATGGTGAAAATGACCTTTTGCCGCTTTTTATACCCCATTGACCTATAAAGGGGGGTATTTTTATCAAAATTTTTATCAAAGGTCAGTTTTCATGCAAATTTTGAACTCAACACTGGGGCATTCTAAAACCTTTTTCACAACACATTATCGGAAATGAACTCAAAATTGGAGAATTTAGCACATTTTTTTGTTGTTGGAAAAATTAGAAAAATTTCTCAAACTATCAAAATTCCTCAAAATAATTTGAATTTTATTTCCAAGGGGGAAAGATATCATAAGGACTCAAAATCAAGTGAATTGGGGCAATTTTTCAAATAAGGGGCATTAAACATAAAATATTTAAAATTATCAGTGGGATATCTTAATTAGGTTATTCTTCAATTCAATGCATCATATCAAGATTTTTTCTTCATAAAAATGAGTTGTATCAACAAATTAGTCATCAAGTTCAAATCAGGCATCAGTGAATCAAAACGATCAGACATTCTTTGAACCAATTCGCTTCACACATTGATTCAAAGAGGGGCATTTGTAGACATCCAAAATTTGTCAACCAAAGTAAAAAAAATATTCAAATCAAGAAAACAATAATCATTTAGCATTAATTAATTGAAAATCAAATCCAAGAGGATTAATTAAATCAAAAGGATCAAATAATTGTACAATTGATCAATTAATTGTATAGTAAAATAAAAAATAATCCAACACATTTAAATGGGAGACATGGCTAAATCTATTAATTAAATCAATTAATAAATCCAATAATTCTCACCCACCACATGGACAAAATTCAATTAACCCATGAGGAGAGATTATTTTGATCACATGGATCAAGGAAGCCTTTTCTATCTCAACCATTCAAATTGGCTTTGCAATCTTGGCCACTAATTTTGTCACTTTGTCTCAACATTTGAAACCGTCAATTCAAATCACCTCTAACCATGAGTCAATCTAACTCACATCTAACTCACTTTCCTAATTCTAGGATTCCTTTAAATAGAGTGCATCCATAGAGAAAATCATCCATTATCTTAGGACATCATTACTATAGTGAATTTGGTCTAGGTTTTCATAGCAATTTGAGTCATTTGAGTAATTTGATCTTAATGGAGCATGTAGGATTGATTTCTTGCATAATTGAGATAGATTAGGGATAATCACATCATAGATCATCATTTCCATTTTAGAATTGTCAATAATGAATGCCAAAATCTAAGAGAATTACTTTAGCTTTATAGTTAGATATCCATAGGATGCTTATTATCTTAATTTCAATTCAATTTGGTTAAATAGTGGTATTTCTTGTATTTGAATTGATATTTTGATGAACTAATCCTATGCAAGTATTTATTATACACACACAGTAGGAGGAAGATCCTCCATGTTCCTCCAGTATCTCAAATTAGTAGTGAGGAGCCCAAAGGCTGCTAAGGCATCGAAAACCCCATTCCCTTCTCTAAAAATATAACAGATAGAGAAGCCATCAAACCTAAGAAGCATCCTCTTGATATAATTCATAACACTAGTAGAAGACCAATTAATTATGACATTGGTCCTCGTAGCATACACCACCAGTTTATCTTCCCTCTCAATAAACAGAGTCTTAATTCTAATAGATAATGAAATCATTATGCCCCAGAAGAGTGCCATGCACTCTATCTGATTGTTAGACAAATCCAAAAGACACCCATTGTAAGAAACCATCAAATCATCAACATGATTGTTAATGACTCCACCACTAAGAGCATTCTCATTCCTCAAAGAGCCATCAAAATTTAGCTTATCCCATCCCATGTCAAGAGGTTTCCACCTTGTGTGTTTTCTTATCATTTTTCTATAGTTGTCAACTATAGCATAGCTCTTAGGTAAGCTCCATTTTTTAGCTATTTTATGGTCCAGATAGGGAGGTTGAGAATTTGACTTGTGGAGTTTCATGATAGAGAGATTTTCAAACAAAATCTTAAGGAAAAACTTGAACACGACATCCACATGACATTCACAGTCCCCAAAGACCATGCTATTTCTTTCCTTCTAAATGCTCCATCAAACATGGGAGAGGGATGAGCTTCCATAATTGTTTGACATACAGATTGGAGGAAACCCCATTCCACTCTTTAGGGACCTGATGGAGACCAAAGTTTAGGACCCATTTCATGTTATTCTTATGTAACACCATCTACCAAAGTTCAAAAGAAAATTGACATTGCATTAATAGGTTGGGAATAGTCTCCTCTTCTTACTTCCAAAAATAACATATGTTTGAAAGTTGGAATCCCATTTTTATGATATTATCTTGGGTAAGTATTTTTCTATGAAGAGTAGTTCACATAAAAAAGTTGATCTTAGAATGAAGTAGGGATTCCATATCGTGCCTCAACAATTAGAAGAAAATTCATATTTAGAGAGAAGTTTGTAAGTAGAGATTAATGAATTCACCTTTGCAATCCAATTTCCATACAAAAGTGTCATCTCTCAGAAATAGAGGGATGTGGGTCATGTTGATCATCTCCTACAAATCAATAATTTTCTAGCTCAATTGAGGGTTAGCTCTTCTAAAGTTAGTGCACATATCTCTAGATAAATAATCACTAACATATGTCCCAATTAGTCTCTTAACAGTCCACATAATCCCTCGAAAGGTATCATTAGAATCCAATTTCCCATCACCAATCTAATCATCCTTCCAAAATATGATGTTTCTATCATTACCACATTACCACTTAAATCCTAGTTCTAAGATATTTCTACATCTGGTTATGTTGTTCCGTATTTTCAGTCAGAGGGGAGGCTCAGGGCAGTAACAAGTTTATGGAAGCATATATTATTCAGGTATTTTTCTTTCGTCATGAGGGCCCAATCAGTTTTTTCCATAGCCAAATTCTAGCCAGGTTTGGCAATTAAATATTTGTTTAGAGTATTGATTCTTCTAATCCCTAAGCCCCCGAAACATTTGGGTTTACAAACCATTTCCCAATTGAACAGAGACAACCTCTTTTTCTCTTCAGTACCAGTCCAAAGGAAAGAACATTGAATCCTTTCAAGTTTATCATCCATAACACCAAAAATTCTTAAAATAGATAAGAAGTCGACATGTATAGCCTGAAGGGAGGCCTTGAGAAGATAAAGTTTCCCAGCACTGCTGAGGATCTTACCTTTCCAAGCAGCTAGCTTCTTTTGTATTCTTTCTAGAAAAAAAAGAGTTCCAATATGTCAAAGTGATAGCCATGACCATAAGAGAGATCTAGAAGTTATAGACCTGGAAGATATACACATTGGCATCCCAAGATGTTCTTGAATCTAACCTGCAAATCTTCCTTAGTATTGAAGAAATATAAATAAATCTTGCACAAATTTTTGAAGAAGGGATGGGATAATATGGAGGTAGCTTTGACCCCAAGAACTCTTCTCTCCTGGGCCAACTTGAAGATTTTTCAACCAATAAATTTTGTAATCATGATAAAGAGGTAAGGAAAGAGGAGGTCCCCTTGGCTAGTGTCCTTTTTGATAGAAAAAAATCCCCTTCGATTATAATTAAGGAGGACACAAAAATTAACTTTACTAACACACTCATTGATAAGGTTTAAAAACCTTTCATTGAATCCTGTTTTGGAGATAAATTTAAATAGAAAATCCCAATTGACCCTATCATAGGTCTTTGATATATTCAATTTAATAACAATACATGGTTCCCAACACTTCTCCACAGAGTGGATAATTTCATGAGTATAGAGACAACAACATCCAAAAAATTTCTACTAGGGTAAAATACCTTACAGAAACCCCCAATAGAACCTTTAATGAAAGCCTTGATTTTGTTAACCAGCACCTTGGAAATATTTTTTTAGAGTGTTACATAGGTTGCTCGGCCTAAAGTTAGACAACTTTTTAGGTTATGTGACCTTAATAAGAAGATTAATATAGCTAATTTTTATTTTCCTTATGAACTTTCCAATTGTAAAAAAGTCCTTGGTGGCGAAGGTGATATCATGGAGCACAATGTCCCAATACTCTTGAAAAAAGGTTAGGGGAAGCCATCAGGCCCCAGAGCCTTGAAAGCTCCCATAGAGAAGACATCATCCCTCAATCCTTCATTAGTAACATGAGAAATAATTTGTTCATTATCCTAAGACGTGATTGTCATAGGGATAGGCTTAAGAAGAAGTTCCTCCTAACCACTCAAAGGGGGTAAAGACTCACAGAAATTCTTCTTGAAATAGTTTACTATCAAATCACTCAAATTCTCATTGTCATGGATGACTTGATTCTAATCATTCACCAAACTGTGGATCAAATTTCTCTTGCAATGCCTACTAACATATCTATGGAAGAAGGTAATCTTCATTTCCCCCTCCTTCAACCACTAGACCCCCGATCCCTGCTTCCAATAGTTTTCCTCCCTTTCTAGATTCTTCTTCCATTCCTTGTGCTAGCTTTCCTCCTCAAGGTGAAGAGAAAGAGTGGGGTTCCTAATAGCTATAACATCTTCCATACTTTCCATCTCAGAATAGATGTCCTTTTTCTACTTGAAGATGTCACCAAAATTGGCTTTATAATTCCAGGTTTTCACTTTGTCCCTGATAATTCCAAGCTTTTGGGAAACTTTGAACATAGGAGTACCCTATATTGGAGTGTCACACCAAGTCTGAATGCAATTGTAGAAGTTAGGAAGAGAGGCCCAAATGATCTCATACCTAAAAGGTATCAGGCCAGAGTGGGATTGTCAATCCAATGTAAGAGCATAGGGTTATGATTAGAAACTATTCTAGGAAGAGTCCTTAAGAAAGAATTACATCCTAGGTCCCAATTAGTCAAGACTAAAATTTTTGTCTAGCTTAACTTGGATGAGGTTTTCTCCCTTCCTATTATTAGTCTAGGTAAAGGAGGAGTCTAGCAAGTCCAAATTATAGAGCCCAACATTATTGATAAAGTTAGATAAGCCTTCCATACTGTCAGAGTAATCCATAGTTCCCCACAACTTTTCATAAGGAAAAGATGGGAGTTTAAGTCCCCAACCACCATTCGTAGTGAGTCTGAGTTATCTAAAATGAGAGAGGATATATCCTTCTAGAGAGACAACATACCAGCTTGAGTATTAAGAGCATATACACTGATAAGCTTCTAATCCACAAAACCAATGGAGAAAGACACCACCAAGAAATTAGAGGATAGGGAATGGAGTTCCCCCTTAACCCAAATAGGATTCCACATTGTGACAACTCCTCTTGATGCCCCACAAGAATCACTAAACCATGAAGGAGGAGCCAGGCCACACTTTGTCAATAACAAGGGAGAAAGTTTGAAGAGTAATTTTATATTCCATGAGTGTTACGTATACCATTTGCACTCATATAGATGATTTTATAGGATGCATTGAGCTCTTGAAATATGGTTAATAGAGTTTGAATGAAAACATATCTAGTTTAATCATAATAGAAAAGCATAATTCAATGCAAGACAAAAAAAAAAAAACCTCCTGCTTGTCAAGTTAAAAATTTGGCAATCCATCAAATATTTCTTAAAAATTTACAAGATTATATGACCTTAGGGTCATAGAAAAATAAAGAGGTGATCAAATCCTAACCTAATGGCCAACATAGGACCATTTTATAGTTATTTTTTAAGAAATGGGAGAGCATCATATATTAATCAAACTTTTCTTGAATACTACATATTTATCTTTCTAACATTTTTACGATGTTTATTGAGTATGCCATCTTGAATCTACCTCATGCTGTTAAAATTTACCAAGGAATTTCACTATGAGGGTAAGTCCACCGAGATGGGGGACCAAAAGAGGGTCTGAAGATGTAACTTTTTTTTGAAATTGTGTAGTCAAAAAATGGAAGCACTTCCATTATAGACTAGTTTAGCCTTTTGAGTAAGTGGTTTGGGGTAATGTCAAGAACCTTGAATGGGTTCCTAATCTAGACCTAGCTTTCCCCCTATTCTGCCCTTACTTCCACTTCTTTCCAGCCTGATTTCTGCATTCTGGATTGCAGACCTGAGATTCTGGACTTCAAGGTCAGGGTCAACCTTTTGGGTATATGTTGACCTTGACCCTGGCCTAGGACAAGGTCAACCTTGACCTTGACCTAGGTCAAGGTCGACCTTGACCTTGACCCAGGTTTCAAATCTCAGGGTCCCACAGTTTTCGGATGTCGGTCTTTGAAAAGGTTAATTCCCGCTTCCGGGTCGGCTATTCCGGGTTCCAAAGCGATGATTCCTAAATTATATTTAACTTAGGTCCTCTCCTAAAGTTAAAGGCTTTAATGGGAATTTAATTCTCCTATGTCATCCTCCTTAGAATATTGTGCCCTAATTTCATAGAAAAGGAAGGCTTTGTCTCTCATTTTCTCTAACCATCAACTAGGTGATACTAAGCATCATCAAGCAATTGAGAAGGATCTTCAAGTGTGATTCAAGAAAGCTAAGGAGAAAGAATTCAAGCAAGAATTCATCCATCCTCAAGCATTCTAGCATCTATTTTCATGAAGGAGATCCATTGGAGGCCATTTAAGGATTCAAGCTACATAGTGCCCTTTTGGTGATCTCTCCATCCATCTTCTTCCAAGCCTCTTCATAATCAAGAACCCATTCAAGAATTGGTGTTGGAAATCTACAAGCAAGAGATTGAAGACATCCTACATTCTACATTCCACATTTTGGTGCATACCTACTTGTGGATTCAAGGATTCGAATCCTCCACAAGGAGTTTTACAAGCAAGGTGAATTTATGCATTTACTTTGTTTACTTCTGCAATTTCAATTACATATATTTGAGGTTAATTCCAAAATTGGGGTTTGACCAAGGCAAACCCTTCTCCCCCAACAAATGATCCTCTTTTTCTTGTAGGTACAGGTTCGGGACTGTGGATTTGGACACAGATCTGGATACCCTTTTCAGCTTTCTTTCAGACGGCACGAACATCTTCTCTGTCGAACCTGTGTAGGTCAGGGTCAACATTATTGGGTCAGGGTTGACATTTGTGGGTCAAGGTTTACCTTTTTCATAAGACAACATCGTATTGGGAAAATATTTTTGGGTTTTGGTTGTCTCTACATTCCGGTTCCGGTTCCGGATCATACTTCAGTTTTTCCAGAAACAGTCTACAGACCTCAGAAAACAACATTCTTTGATCTACAATTATTTAAGGTTAGTACTTTTCTCCTATTTATTTCAATCTTTCTAAATCAATTACACATTCCTTTCCATAAAACAGAAATTTAAGACTTTCCTCTTTACCCTCATTTCCAAATGATTGATTCATTTGTGTATTGATCCTTTTTGGGTTGATCAATTTGGATCTTTCCTTTGAGAATCTTGGGATGGAAGAGGAATATCTTATCCTTCCCCCATAGATTTCAAATGTTACATTTCTTATGTTACACATTATTATATGTTACATATTGGTGAACCCGCGATAGACAACGCTTTCTTTTTGGTGTCAGATTTGCATCTTGTGTTAGATCTTACATGCATTTAAAAGTAGATTTATTTTAAGCTCTTGCATTTATATGTCAAAAATAAATAAAAATCACAAATTTTCTTTAAAAATACAAAAAACATTTACATTTTTCATCATACATTTCATTTGAATGCATTGTGATATATCTAGATCTATTTTCTATGCATTTATTTAGTTGTTATCATGTTGCACAAGTTATTTCAAGTATTTTCCAAACCTTGTACAATGTGCTTTATTGATAGGGATTATAATCCTCCTATTTGGGATGAACCTTTGGATTCAGATGTTGATTACTCTCTTCCTCATGAAGCCATTATGGATGATTCTACTTTTTGGGATGAACCCTTGGATAAAAACATTGATTTATCCCCTCCTTGTGAAGATGACTTGATACAAGAGGGTGATTTATTAATGGATGACATATTCATACATGATGGTGACTCTTTTTCTAAAACACACTCCCCTTATGTAGATATTTTAGAGAAATAAGAAAACATTATAGATACTTTACCTACATTTGGGATTCCTTCTAGTGACAAGGCATTATTGGAGAATGATATGAATTCCATTAATGTTCTCCCTCTTACTGATAATCTTATGGAGAATCAAGATCCTCCCTCATCTCCTCATAGGATGTATTCTTTTCTTCCTTCTTGTGAACCTGTTTGTAGTGATGAGATAACTAACATGGTTTATCCAAACCCTTGTTGACTATCAAAGGTTGTCCTCACATTACTATCAAAGGTAAACCTCTGGAATCTTTAGAATCTTTCAATGATCAAGATTCGATAGATCACACCTATCGTACAAGGAATAAACCTCAACCTAATCTAGTGGTTCCTACTTCTGTACCACCTTCTCAACCCATTCTTCATCCTCCACCCTGTCTTCCTAGAATGGAGTATGATTTGATAAACCAATTGCGCAATACCCTTGCCAAGATTTCTTTATGGGAGCTTCTTCAAACTTCACCTACCTACCATGAAGCCTTGAAAAAAGCTCTAGAAACTCTTTCCACTCCACCTCCTAATCAAGACAACATCAATGCCTTCTTACAATGCATACATGTTACCCCGGGTCCTCTTGACATTGTATTGAATCAAAAGGATTTACCTTCTCAAGAAGTTCAGAAGAAATATGATGCCCTTATGGTTGCTATTACTATCAATAAGAGTATCATTCGTAGGACCTTGATTGATAATGGATCTGGGATTAATATTTGTAGCATGGACATGCTCAAATCAATTAAAGTCGATCTCTCAACTATTCAACCTGATAATAATCCTATACATGGGGAGAGAAGGGCGCGGAGGGCATTTCAAATTTGGGGTTTCGGCGAGGTGCAGAACCCTGGAATCTAGTGAAGAAAGTGAGGCATCTGAGGCTGATGAACCTCCAGACGATGAAGGAGTGCTGTCTGGATACGGTGGTAAAGATGTGGCAGGGTCTAATGCTGTTGCAACGCAAGATGGAAGGGGAAATATGGATGGCCGGCTGTGTCTTCATGGGTTCTATGGCGTCCATGTTGCGGTTGTCCAGGTGAGAGTCTGTGGCGCTGGTTGCCTGTTTTGCCCTGCTTGCTGCTCGATCTGGGAGGTGGGGGGCCCAGCTCTTCTGGATTTTCGTGGTGGTTGGCCGCTGGCTATTGAGTTGGTGGGCTTGTCCACTGCCCCTGTCTGTGGCGCTGGTTGCCTGTTTTGCCCTGCTTGCTGCTCGATCTGGGAGGTGGGGGGCCCAGCTCTTCTG
>MU226106.1:1941535-1983750 GCA_018584345.1 Thuja plicata
TATATATTGAGTTTATTGAGACTTTTCTTTTTAACTTTTACTAAACATAGGTTGTTTGACCACTTAGCAACTTCTTTGTTCGATGCTTATGGAAAAATAGTAAATTAGGGAAACAAAATTATGAAAAATATCTAGGAAATAGGTATTTATGTTACCTTTCTATCAAAAAAAGAATAAATGAATTTTGATAGATAGAGATAGAGTTAGAGCGATCCAAGTGAACCTATGTCCAGATTATAATTAATGTCACTTCATAACTCAATAAACTATTAAATATTCAACCAAATTGAATGAAACCAAATGGATTCCCTAGATATTTGTGTTAAAAACCTAAATTCAAAATAATTGCGTTCTTATCAGTTTTATAAAAAAAGTTATGTTGATCAAAGTGAGTGTCACTCCTGAAAAATCCTAATTTTTTACAAAAACAATTTTTGGAGGAGAAGGAAAAATGGATACAAATAAATTCCAAATTTTTAAAAAAAAATATATTTATAAACTAGAAAAAAAATGCTAAAAGTCACTATTTTACATCATCTTCAAATTCTTAATGGTTTTACGACAATAGATGTTTGAAAGCAAAGTTTTTTTTCAGAATGTTCATTTCAGTGTCAAAGTTGGCCAAAAAGTGGGACACAGTTTTGTGAGATCACCCTGGTATGAGGTTGGGATTATTGGTTACATGATTTATGTCTGAGATACAAAGCATTTGGGGGGAAGCCGATATGTCGAATGCACACAAGACCCCTATAATAAGTGGTGTAATCTGATGCAGGCAAAATATTTAGATACAAATGATGCTAACTGAATTATTACAGCCCTAGATCCCCCTAAGGGTTCCCCAATTTGGGATTTTATGCTATCATTTAGACACGTCATCCTAAAATATGCATCTTGGGAAGTTCACAATAGCAAAATAATTCATTTTTGGGATGATTCTTGGAATGGCCTGCCTCCACTAAATCAAAATGTAGATTTAACAGATGTAATTGATATTACTAAAGACTGTTGGGGATGATGTTTAATAGATTATATCTTTGCTATACACTTAGTTTTAGGAAAAGTTTCATGGAAAGATCCTTCTACACTACCAATCTCTCCACAACAAGTAATCTTTGTGCAACAGGTATTCTCTGAAAGAATAATTTTTCTATCAAACAAAGATGTTGTGTTGTTTTGGCCCCCCTCACTAGATGGTCACTACTCAGTCAAGCAAGGATATGAAGCTTTACACCATCTAGAAGCTCACAGACAATGTCAAAGGGCTTTCTCGTTTTGTTGGAATAATTATGTCCTACCCAAGGCTGGGTGTTTTGCGTGGTTAGCACTGAAAAAAGGATACTTACTAGTGACAGATTGGAGAGACTAAATATTGCACGCTCGTTTCCATGTGTCCTATCAATTGCAGATATGAAAATAGTTGATCATCTACTTCTAAATTGTCCTTTTGCAAGACAATGTTGACATTATGTCATGAATAAGTTAAATCTGGATTTCCCACTCCCCCAACTCACTTTGGGATTTGTTCCAATCTTGGCCTCTATTATTTTCCAAGTCAAAGTTTTCTTCCTTATGGAAATGCACTCTTGATGCAGTTATTTAGGCTATATGGTGGGAAAGGAATAAGCAGATTTTTAGGAAGGTATCATCGTCTCTAGACAGAACTTTGGAAGGATTGGAAAAGTCCATCACAAAAATTGCAAATGCAAATGCTCAGCGCTCCAATGGCAACCACACGTTTACACCTCGGTATGCTTCCATTATTAAGGAATGGAAAAGATTATCCATGCCATCTTTCCCTTTTCCAATATGTGAGCCTCAATCCATTTACCTCCCTCCTGTGATTGAATTAAATTAAATTTTGATGGTGCCTCAAGAGGCAACCCAAGTATATCTGGTATTGGAGTTGGTATTCAAGATGACTTGGGAAATCTTTCGGCATTGAAATCTTCAAATGTTTCTCCTGATACTAACTAACAATGTTACAGAAGCACTTGTGATTAATCGAAAAATTGCATATATACTTAAGCAGGTCTAGAGTTTATTAGATTCGTTTGGCGAATGCTACATATCACATACATACCGTGAAGGTAATGGGACGTGACAACATTAATTTGGATTCCACAATATCTCAAATCACCTTATATGAATATCCCGACTTGATGAAAATCATTAATAGTGACAGAGTTGGGCTACATTAATCATAAACATGTATTAGCTGTCCAAGGTTAGAGGATAGTGGAAAATATTGGCATCATAAGCTTGATTGATATGGCTTCTTCGACCTCTCGAAATCTTCCTAATATTTTTGTTGGGTGCACCATTTTTCACTGTTCTCAGAGACATGTATAATATTTGTTCTCTTCCAATCAGATACAATGTTGAAGTTCAGGTTATAAGAGAGACCTTTTAGGGAAGGGAAGGGAGAGTAGTTCATGTTCATCGATGGAAGCGGGTCTTTCAAAATACATGCATCACCCGAGAGAAAGTCAATGTTCCAACTGTAAATGCTGGTGTCCACCCATCCAAGGTTGTGGTGACAAACTTGAACCTAGATAAAGGAAGATTGGCTCCTTTAGAGAGCAAAACGAAGGGCACAGCTGCCGAGATAGGAAAGGGAAAGTACACACCAGAGGATGTTGCTCAACTTCCACGGGATGTTGTTTAGATTTTGTTTGTTCTAGTCCAGAAGGCACACTCCCATAGATTTTGCAGGCTAAGGAAGATCAGACTGAACACTCAAAAAATTGCAACAGAGCTATTATCCACTAACCAACGACCTCTACAAGCGAGGATCACTGCAGACTCAATTCTCCTTTTATCAGCCCGCCAAATGATGTTACGAGAGTACTGAAATTTTGGTGAAAACTTCAGCTGTTTCCCTGATCGATCCGCAATATCTAGCATTCATATGTTTTGCATGCTTTATGTCAGGAATATTATGTTGCAAAGGAAAACATGCAACTTCTGGTTTCTTTAGTAGGGATTTTTGGTTACATTTAATCCCATGTACTTGGGTATTTAATGGGGTTTATGCTTGGGGCACTAGCCATGTACCTTGAGTTTATATTGGGTCAAACTTGGCTAATCAGCAATGTAATAGGATCAAGGGGACATATTGATTCCATGGGGTCATTTTGAGGGGTTACTTTTTCTATTTGTATTGTACTATTGTAGGCAAGGAATGAAGGTTTTCTTGTTGGTTCTTTAGTGAGAGAGCCCTTGAACTAGATTTTTATATCTTACTAAATATCAATGGTACCTTAAAAAAACATTTAAATCACCATTACTACAATACATATTTTATTTAATTCTAAATTTAAAAACATTTCATATCAAAATATTATTAATAGTTATGCATATTTCATCTATATATAATTTATTTTAAAGAAAACTACATTCATATATTAAGGATTTTCTTAACAATAAAATTTACCATAATTAAATTTAAATTTTAAACGAAATTGGAAATAAATGAAAATAACAATATATTTATTATTAATGAGGTCAATTAAAACCACATTACCTACAAGAGCAATATTTTATATTAAAAATATATCTTTACATTAATAAATTCAGTGCATGTATGGATATTATTTTCAGTTTTCGTACACCTGTCTCTTTTGTTATGCTCTTTTATTATAAACACATCTGGGCTGCTTTCTACGATTTGAAAAAATCCCAAATAAACAAATAAACTAGTGGTACACTAGGTAGTCTTAGTCTTTGTATGATCGGAAGAAGCCTGAAAATTGGTACAATGCATTTTGTATGTGTCGAAGAAGCCCTTAATTTTCAGGTACAATACGTTTTGTATGTGTCGAAGAAGCCCTTAATTTTTTTTGTTTTTGCTATAAGCAAGGTAAGCTAGGGACGATACTTTTTACGGAAAGCATTTACCCCCTTCTGGAATCATACGGCTAACCATGTTTGCCTCGTGATCCAGATTCCGTGGTATCATGTTTGTGGCGTGGTCATGTAGGGCCCATGTACGCCTTGTGGACTGCCACGTTTAAAAATAGAATTTTGACTGGTTGGAGGAGGAGCCCACAAGTATAAGAAGCGGATGTCTCGCATAGGCACATTAGAGGATGTGTAATAGAACTAAATTAAAACATGAGTGCACACACCGATGACATTCTGTTATCATTTCTGATGTTTTTTTCTGCTATATTCTAATCATTTCAGTGGTGGGGATGGGTGGTGCAGGGAAAATGTTTGACCAAAGGCCCCTCGTCGCCTTAGGTGAGCGGTGCTAGGCCAATATATATTTGTGGGGTTTCCTTTTATAGAAATTCTCTTCTTGTAAATGGAGAGAGATGCAGATGGTAATGCCCGGTGCTGTTGCTTCATCAAGAAGCAGGGACACTTAAATGATTCTGCAATTGTATTCTGAGAGAAATCATTTGTTATTTTATTATTGTGTAAAATTTAGCAGCAATTTAGTGATGCAGTCTCCAGATTTATACAACTTCATGCAATATGTTTTTAGGCATTTGAGTTTTCCCTTTCCATTAGCAGTTTCAATGATTAATAAAGTTTGAGATGTAAATGATGTTTTGTTTTTGAGTTGGTATAGAGAAATTGCCTGATGTGTTTTTGCAATGAATTTGGCAATGTGGGTTTGTTTAAATTGGGATGATATTGAGGATTTGGTCTAAGTTGATAGAAACCCAATCAGCAATCAGAAAATAGCGTCTGATACATATTCATGATCATTGAGAAAAGCTTATGTATATCATTGTAGTTTTGTGATACTTTGTTGCAAATTTTAATTTCTCATACTAAAATCAGGAAACGACATTAATAAATGTGAATGTTGTGGAACTTCATATCTTTATACATAATAATCGGTTGAAAAGGTTGACAAACCAACCAACAAAAGGCAATTCATATCAGGTAGTGAATGTGAAGATGCATGTAGATTTTGATGAGAGCTCTGAAATGACGTGGATGTCCATGATGACGTTGAAAAAATTATTAGTGGGAGACCTAAGAATGCTTAATTGATATCTGATGGGAATGCTTAATTGAAAACGTTTTGAATGGTGATATATGATATACGGGAATGCTTATTGTTGTTGAGAAGAAATTATGGCAGGTCTGGTCTGAGTGTTTTATATTGTTGGAAGCGCGTGGACTCGTTTGATTTGAAAGTTACCGTTGAGTAAGAAGTGTGTCCATAATGAAAGAGTGCATTTGGCAAAATCCATATTCTCGATGTTGACCCCGTCTGTTGTTTTGTCCTCGATGACAAGTGGATGGTCACATTGCTTATTTAAACACATTTATTGTTTGACATTTACGTGGTAGCACTTAAACGTGCACCGTGGTAAAGAAAAGCTTGAAAGTAAAGTTGACTTAAGTTCTTAAGCGGATTCCAAATGGTTATACAATTGCAATGAGGAAATGATTCATTTGTTAACGAATGTCAAACGACTTATTGGTAAGGTAATCATTTTCACAAGGCATTTTGTGAATGATTATGATGAGCTTCCAATGGTCATTCTATGTCAAATGATGTTGTTACATGGATGTGTGTATGATTTGGCTTCTAATAATTTTCGGTTGGTTTTGGTTGAGGCTGGTAAAAGGAGTTTATATTCATGGGTGGCTCACTAACAATATTTGTTATATGGTAATCATTTTTTTTTTTTGGCTATATCATCAACAGGTATGTTTTGTTAACTTGGTTCTTTTTGTCTTAACAAACGCTGTTAAAATTACTATTGAAGATTTTAGTCTATTTTGTGACAAAAAGAAAAGCCTCATCGTTAAGGGTTTGTAACATCGCTGTTAGAAAAGAAAGCACTCATTAAAAATGCTCTACATGATTGTTGTGAAGAAATCTATTTTTTATTATGAAAAAATGTTAAATTACTTTTATAAACAAACCCTTCATGGGTTGTAAATAGAATGAGCAAAACAATTTTAACAGGGTTTGAGGTAACTGTTTTCAAAACAGGGTTAAGCAGAGCATGATAAGGCAGGGCATTATAATGCTCACTTAAAGACTCAATATGAGTTAAAATATTACCGGAGAATGTGTACCAGAACAATTTTTGTATACCCTAGTTGGTTAAGAGTTACAGAATGTAACCAAAAGCTTCTACCTGTATATATGTATATCAATATTGTTAATGTATATATACATGTAGAAGGCTTGAAAAGCAGTGTGTTAAATTGGATCAAAACTGTGTGGTGAAGAAGATATTGAAAATATGGAAAAGTTTTGTAATAAACCGGTTTATAAAAATATAGTTGCAAATTTGTCAACTGTATTTTCATGAACCTTTTTCTGATTTTGTAAGGTTGAGGGATTAAAGCTCCTTGTAGCAAGACTACTAAACTGGATGTATTTGGATTGGTGTTAATAAAGGAAACAAAGTGATTTTTTAAGAAACCTTGAGTTCATTTTATATCGTCTGACATGAACTAACACTATTTTTATAACAATTGGATGATCCAAAATCAATGGCGTGAGTTCTATTTCGGGCCAAAGTCTTAAAGGACACAAAGATTCCACCAAAAGTCTCCGGAATAGAGACACGTCACACATGTCAAATTTATTCCAGGCCAAAGTTTTAAAAGACATAAAGTTCCATAGAAAGTCTCTAAAATAGAGACACATGTCAATTATATATACGTAACCCATACCCTAACCTTAAATGTTGACCACATATTGCAAATATGCTTGTTAATTACGATAAGCTTTGGAAATTGTAGGTGAATTTTTTCAATCTACTATGTCCAAAAATTAGATTCGATTGGCGATATTGTGAAAGAGAAGGATAAAATTACATAAACCGATAGGCGATGGGCCTGGGAATTTGACCCAAATTTATAAATTTCAGGCAACACGGCCCACATGATATACACATTATATTCGCCAAATTTTGGGTCCCTGACATGAGAGATTCGTCAAATGGTGAATATTTGGCACTAAATTTTTCCTTGTGCCTAATCATTTTTTAGCGTGGGGGAGCTTTCACACAAACCCCCATTTAGGCCCTCTTTGTCCTTGATGACAAAAGGGGGAGAATTCTTGGCATTCATGGATATATGATTGGCATATTGGCATGCATATTAGCATATTGGCATATTGCAGTATTTTGGTTGGCATTTGGCATATTGACATAATTGGCATATCACAGTATTTTGGTTAACACTTGTCATATTTGCATATTCCAGCATATTGCAGTATTTTGGTTGGCACATTGGTTGGCATATTGATATATGAATGAAATATTGACATATTGATTATCACTTGTCATATTTGGCACTTGGCATGGTATTATGATTGGCATACGATACAGGTAACATTTTGGCATTGGTTGATATTATGAGGTATAGGTATTATGATTAGCATATGGTATAGGTATTGACAGTATTGGCATTCATTGATGGAAAACATTTGATATTGGTCTACAATTGGTTTTCTTATGTTGGAATTTTTTTTTTGGCATTAAATGGCATTTGATAGTTGCCAGTTGACAGGATACTTGTTTGATATTTGACAAGTATTTGATATTGGTATCAAGGACAAGCATTGACATACATATTCAAGGAAAAGCAATATTTTTTAACTCTTGATATGATTGGGCTCTATTTCATCATATTTTGTGCATTGCTAAAGCACTTAAATATAAGACAGTTCTGATGGTTTTTTTTTGAATCAATCTATACTGATTTCTTGGTGGAAATAATTTTGTTTTTGCCATCTAGGACAAGGGGGAGTTTGTTGACCCCATCCATTCTTTTGTCCTTGATGACAAGTGATGGTCACATTGTTTATTTAAAAACATCTATTGTTTGGCATTTACGTGGCAGCGCTTAACCGTGCACCGTGGTAAAGAAAAGCTTGAAAGTAAAGTTGAGGTAAGTTCTCAAGCGGATTCCAAATGGTTATACAATTGCATTGAGGAAATGATTCATTTGTTAATGAATGTCAAACAAATTCATTATTGGTAAGGTAATTATTTTCACAGGGCATTTTGTGAATGATTATGATGAGCTTCCAATGGTCATTCTATGTCAAATGATGTCATTACATGGATGCATGTATGATCTAACTTCTAATGATTTTCGGTTGGTTTTGGTTGAGGCTAGTAAAAGCAGTTTAGATTCACGGGCAGCTCACTGACAGTTTTTGTTAAATGCTAATCATTTTTTGGCTATGGCATCAACAGGTATGTTTTGTTAACTTGGTTTTTTTGCCTTAACAAAAGCTGTTAAGATTACTATTGAAGATTTTAGTCTATTTTGTGACAAAAGGAAAAGACTCATCTTTAAGGGTTTGTAACATGGCAGTTAGAAAAGTAAGCACTCATTAAAAATTCTCTACGTGATTGTTGTGAAGAAATCTATTTTTGATTATGAAAAAATGTTTTTACTTTTATAATCACGGGTTGTAAAAAGAATGAGAAAATAGTTTTAATAGGGTTTGAGGTAACTGTGTTCAAAATAGGGTTAAGCATAGCATGATAGGGCAGGGCATTATGATTCTCACTTAAGGACTCAATATGAGTTAAAATATTATCAGAGAATGTGTGCCAGAACAATTTTTATATACCCTAGTTGGTTAAGAGTTACAGAATGTAACGAAAAGCTTCAACTTGTATATAGGTATATCAATGTTGTTAATATATATATAGGCTGCTAAATTTGATGTATTTGGATTAGTGTTAATAAAGGAAATAGAGTGGTTTTCTCCCTATATGAAGATCTAGTTGGATCTTGAGGGTTTCTACTTAACACAAATAATGTCTCTTGCTTATAGTTCTTTTCAGTTTATGCTGCTCTCATATTTGTCTTGTTAAATTTGTCCTTTGATCAGTCTTGGTTTATATCATTATCCATTAAGCTTTTTTGGTAAGATTACTATTATGTTTATTCCTATCTAGTTTCATATTTTTTTACAAACTTCCTTATCCATTAAAGATTAATAAGGTTACTATTTTTGCAAATTGTTTATATTTATTTGGTACTCTGATTCACCCCCTCCCCCTATCAGAGTACGTCTAATTTCAAAAATTGGTATCAGAGCATAGGAGTCTTCATAGGTCTTCCCTAGGACTCATATTGGTCTCTAGTTCCTCGCTCACTAGAGCACCTTTTATTGATGACACTGATTATATCTTTTGGCAAGTTAAAATGGAAGAATTTATTCATTCTCTTGATGTCATAATGTGGGAGGTAGTATCTAATAAGTATACTATACTATCTTCTATTCCTACTGATGTAGATGAAAAGACTAAACATGAACTGGATAAAAGAGCTAGCTTTGCAGTAGTGTGTGGGCTATCAAAGGAAGTTTTTTTGAAACTAATGTACTTCAAGTCAGCAAATGAGGTATGGACCAATCTTGAATCCATTTATCAGGGTGATGAAAAGGTTAAATAATCTAATTTGATTACCTTACAAACTTAGTTTGGTTCTTTGAAAATGAATAGAGATGAATTAGTAGCAAGTTATTTTCTTCTTATTGATGAAATTGTAAATGCTCGAAAGGGTCTTGGTGAAGAAATTGATGAACATGATGTTGTTGCCAAAGTAATTAAAACATTATTACCAAAATTTGAAACTAAAATATTTTCACTTAAAGAATTTGTTTTTTCTAAAATGAATGTGCATAAGCTTCAGAGCATTCTTACTACTTTTGAAATGAGAATTGGTAATACCCCTTCTCCCTCTAGGGAAACAACTTTCAAAGTTGAAAACCAAGAAAATAGCGAGTCTGAGTTATTTGATGTTTTTGAAGCTTTACTGGCTAGGAAACTCAAGAAAAAAATTCAAGGAAGATTTAAATGTTTTGGCTATGGTAAAATTGGACACTTTGGAGCAAAATGTCCATATCTAGATCCAAGCAAAGATGAAGACAAATCTGAAAAATTATTTGAAAACCCCAAAATCCTAACAAAAGGTTGAACAATTTTAAAAAGAAGAGTCTTATGAATCAAGAACACTCTGAAGATGAATCTAATGGTGATGGTTGTGAAACACTTTTTATGACTAAAGTTGAATTGGAAAAACCAAAACCTGAAATATATTCAGACGTTGAGATAGAAGATGTAAATCTTCAAGAAGAACTTCTTTGTGCTCTTCAAGAAGTTAAAAGACTTAAGAAACTTGTAATTGCTTGTGAAGATTCAAATCAGATGTTGCAACTTGATTTGGTTAATGCTAACAAAGTCATTGAAACTAAGAGAAGTCTTATTGAAGACAAAGAACAGGAAATTAGTAAATTACAAAAACAAGCTTATACTCTTGAAAGTCAAAAACATTTTTACAAGGGTGAAACTTCACATCAAATTTGTGCAACAACAAACAGAAATTAGTTTCCACATAACAAATTTTTTCATGGCTATTGTCATTTCTGCAGTCTGTTTGGACATAAAATGAATACTTGCAGAGTTACTAAAACTTCTACTTTTAGTCATAAACACTCTTTTGGTTTTATCATAAACATAAGGTGTTTTACATGTTTTCAATATGGACATAACTCAAATTACTGCAAATTATTACAAAGACCTATGAAAGTGTGGAGATAAAAACTTGACAAATCTATCATTTTTCAAAGAACCCTAATATTGTCTAAATCTGCTATTTGGGTTTTGGACAACGGATGTTCTCATCCTATGGCAGGGGACAAAAACAAATTTTTAATTTTGGAAAATCATCTAGGAGGTTTTGTTAAATTTGGTGATAACACAGGTATATATTAGTGGAATATAAGAACAGTTATGATAAACAAAGATACACCTATAAATGATGTCTACTATGTTGAAGGATTAAAATATAATTTGCTAAGCATTAGTTAGATTTGTGATAGTGGACATCAAGTTGTGTTTAATTATTATGGATGTGTTATTAAAGAGAAGTCAGGGAAAACAATAGCTAATTGTTTCAGGACACCTAGTAACTTATATCAATTGTTTGGCTCCACAAGTCAAGAGAAAAGTGCAGGCATGTGTCTTATGAGTCACATAGATGAAAGCTAGTTATGGCATAAGAGATTTGGTCCTGTAAATTTTGACAATATGATCAGAATCAATAAGAATGAAAATGTTTGAGGTCTACCTCTGATTAGTAGACCTACAACTCTATTTTTAGTGAATGTGTAAAAGGAAAAAAAACTAAGTCACCCTTCAAATCTAAGGAGTTTTTATCTTCTAGGCCTTTAGAACTATTTCACACAGATTTGTGTGGCCTGACTAAAACACAGTAATTGAATGGAGAAAAGTTCTTTATATTATTCATAAATGATTACACCAGAATATTTTGGGTAAATTTTCTCAAACATAAATCAAAAACATTTGCTAGATTTAAATTTTTTCAGAAAATGGTTGTGTAAAGGGTAAATTTGGATGGTCTTCTAAATAGGGTTTGCACAATGGATATTTGCATATAAAAGAGACCCTATGCCATATTCAACCATTTACATTTAATTTTTATGATAACGAATGTAGAGCTCAAAAAAACTTGCAGAGAATAATCGAGTAAAATACCTACCTCATATCATAACAGATCTGGATATACCTTTTTTCTGATACATGTGTTGTGTTTCTGGAAAATCTGCAACTGGATCTGAAACAAAAACGCGGAGATGAATAAAACCCATAAATCTTTTTCTGATCTGACATAGTTTTGATTTTGACCCTCAAGTCAATTTCACCATTGACCCTAATTTCTGATTCTGACCTAGGGCAGAATACATGTCAAAATTCTCCAACAAAAAATCTGTTTCCGGATCCCAATAGTTTTTCGAAAAGGGTATCCAAATCTGCACTGCTATCGGCTGTTCTAAACCTGTAACTACAATAAAAATGGTTTTTTTTGGGGGGAGGGGTTTGCCTTGGTCAAACCTCAGTTTTGGAATTAACCTCAAAGTATAATTGAAATTGCATAAATAAAACAAAGTAAATGAACAAATTCACCTTGCTTGTGTAGAATCCCTTGTGGCGGATTCGAATACGTGGATCCTCAAGTATGTATGTACCAAATGGATGTATAATGTAGAATTTCAGATGTAGGATGTCTCAAATCAATTTCTTTAATATCTTCAACACCAATCTTGAATGGATCTTGGAATAGGAAGAGGCTTGGAGGAATGTGGATGAAGAAATCTTCAAGAAGAGGGCTCCATAGAGCTTGAATGCTTCAATGGATACCAATAGATCTCCTTGATGAATTGAGTGCTTGAATGTATTTGAGTGCTTGGATGCTTGAGAGTAGATGAATGCTTCAATAGATATTTGGCTTACTTCAAATCTTGCTTCTTAGCTTGCACTTAGATTTCACTTCTTTAAGTCTTGGATTGTTAGAGAAAATGAGAGGAGAAAGCTTCCTTATATACCAATCTAGGGCACAATCTTCTAGAGAGGCCTACATAGGAGAATTAAATTCCCATTAGACCTATACCCCTATAAGTGGACCTATATTAAATATAATTTAAGATTCATCATTTTGGAACCGAAAACAACCGACCTGGAAGCGGGAATTAAATCAATCCGAAGCCTGACATCTGGAAACCTTGAAAAGTTGAAATCTGGACCTTGGTCCAGAAAAAGGTCAATTTTGATGTAGGTCAAGGTTGATTTTGACCTTGATCTAGGTCAAGGTTGAGGTTGACCTTGACCTAGAAAGGTCAATTTTGACCCTGAGGTCAAAAATCTCAGTTTTGCAGTCTAGGATGCCAGAAATAGGATGGAGAAAAGTGGGAAATGGGGTAGAATAGGGGAGAAAGCTAGATCCAAGTCAAAGAACCATTCAAGGTGCTTGACATGACCCCAAACCACTTACTCAGAAGGCTAAACCAGTCCACAATGGAAGTGCTTCCATTTTCTGACTATACATTTAGCCCCCACTTTAGCAAGAGTATGTACTTGATGCAAACTCTTGGTAAAGGAGATCCTGATGAAAATATAGTCTTATTGAAATTAAAAGGGACAAAGGAATCCTCAAGCCCTTAGTGACTTAATTCATTATCAACCCTAAGATCATGATGAGAGAGAGAGAGAGAGAGAGAGAGAGGGGTGGCTGGTTCGCCCAGTAAGATGTCTGTATCTCACTGTGAACCAAAAAAAGGATAGGATGGCCCACCAAGAAAGAACTTGATAGTCACCCCATAAAGTTGTGCACCTACTGGCAGTTTTGTGTATGTATGTAGTGCGTCTTCTAATGGCTTTTATGAAGTACCCACGGATGCTAAAAAACAAAAGGTTAGAACAAAAATGCATAATATAGAATGAGGGAGGCTGTATATATTCCCCCCTCCTTAAGATGTCAAAATACATACTATTTTCATATGTTAAGGAAATTAAAGAACAAGGATAAAGCCTTCTTCAACAACAAGACAATATCCATAGACAACACCCAGTCCAAGCCAAGAAGGTCACAGCTCCTATGAAGCCATGGAAGGGATGAATGCAAAGAGATATCATGCAAGAAGTAAAAGAGTAACCATTGTGAGGGATAGCACACTATTGACTTTCCAAGGTGAGAGATTTATCAACCATGGAAACCCAATATTAAACAATGAAATAGGTTATGATCAAGGACATAGATCCTCAATACAAACCAAATTTTTCATGTATGATTGGATATCACATAATAGATAGATACTACTTAACCAAGGGAAAAGTGGATCCTGGAAAGACAAAAAAGAAGGAGATGGCATCCTTTCCCCCCAAGCGTAGGGACAAGGATGAAAGGGGAGCTATTATATTTCTCACAACACTATGCAAGACAATGATCCCCCAAGGATTAAGATAACATTGCTTACGTAATGTAGAGTTCCATAATAGGAACAAAAATGTTATTTAGAGAAAATAAGATTAAAATATAACTCATTGCCACATGATATATAGATAACTTTACTATCAATGAGCTGCCTAATCTTATAATGTAAAGCATGACATTCATTAGTAGAATGATCATGAAATCTATTATACAAAAAAAAAAGGAAGAGTCTTCAAGTATGGACTACATTTATTTTTGTGTTTAGGTCTAGTAATCATCTTAGCATGAAGGAGTTTAGGCAAAAGAACTTCCTGGTCAATTTTCGTCATAGGTTCATCATGTTTTGAAGTTTTATTTGAGATGTTGGTAACATTGTTTTTTTTTTGAGGATTAAATCCTAATATATAAGAATGCTCATGCCCCTCATTCTGTAAGGGAATTTGAATTCCCAGTTTATGCTTACCACATCCTTGACCATGGAATCCTTGTTTAACTAGTAAATGATAACCAAGACCATAATGGGAATCCATATCACAAGGAGTCAATGGAATTTCAATAGTCACTATGCCATTATTAGTAGGTTTGACAGATTCACAGTGGGTAGAAGGAGCGACAAAATTATTACAAAGGGAATTAGAAATAAAAGAAAAATCTCATTGTTCAAACTCTCTTTGTTGCTTCATAAAATCACAATTAGAAACCTTATACTCTCCAATAAAGGTAAGATTAAAATCAAAGGTTCCCCAATAAAGGTAGGATTACTATTTAGAATAGGATTCTTGTGGGTTTGAATATTCAAACAAGGATTTGGCGCATCATCCGCATGAAGTGTATACACCATGTTGTTGTGAATAAACTTGACTTTATGATGAAGGGTGGAAGGAATAGCATGCATCTCATGCAACCAAGGTCTACCCAAAAGGAGGTTATAATTAAGCAGTCTAGGCATAACATGAAAATGAGTATTTAGGATGGCCGGACCTACTTTGATAGGTAAGGTAATGATGCCCAAAGTGTTCTTATCAATGTTATCAAAGCCATGTATAGGATTATTATGAGGTTGAATAGTTGAAAGATCAACTTTAATCAATTTGAGCATGTCCATGCTACAAATATTAAGCCCAGATCCATTATCAATCAAGGTCCTACGAATGGTACTATGATTGATAGTAACATCAACCATAAGAGCATCATATTGATTCTGAACTTCTTTAGAAGGTAAATCCTTTTGAGTGAATACAATGTCAGGAGGCCCCGGGGTAGCATGCATGCATTGTAAGAAGGCATTGATGTTCTCTTGATGAGGAGGTGGAGTGGAGAGAGTTGGTAGATATTTTTGCAAGGCTTCATGATAGGTAGGTGAATTTTTAAGAATCTCCCATAAATAAATCTTGGCAGGGGTATTGTGAAATTGGTTTATCAAATCATACTCCTTGCTAGGAAGACGGGGTAGAGGAGGAAGAATGGGTTGAGAAGGTGGTAAAGAAGTAGGAACCACTGGATTAGGTTGAGGGTTATTCCTTGTATGATAAGCATGTTAAACGGAATCCATGTTATCAAATAAATCCAAAGGATCCCTAGGTTTACCGTTGATAGTAATGCAAGGACAACCTTTAATAGTCAACAAGGGTTTTGGATAAACCATGTTAGTTATCTCAACACTACAAATAGATTCACAAGAAGGAAGAAAAGAAGACATCCTAGGAGGAGATGAGGTAGGATCTTGATTCTCCATAAGATCATCACTAAGAGGGAGAGAATTTAGGGAATTCTTATCATTCTCCGCTAATGCCTCATCACTAGAAGGTATCCCAAATGGAGTAAAAGAATCTATAATGAGTTCTTCTTTCTCTAAAATATCTGCATAAGGGGAGTGTGGTTTAGAAAAAGAGTCACCATCATGTATGAATATGTCATCCATTAATAAATCAACCTCTTGTATCAAGGCATCTTCACAAGGATGGGATAAATCAATGTCTTTATCCAAGGATTCATCCCAACTAGGAGGATCATCCATAATGGCTTAATGAGGAAGAGAGTAATCAACATCCAAATCCAAAGGTTAATCCCAAATAGGAGGATTATCATTGGGCTATCAATAAAGCACCTTGTAGGAGCACCATAAATCACTAAAGCTTGAGCCCTAAAGGGGAAAGAAGGTAAATTATATTCTAAAGTAGGCTCATAGAAAATACATATATTAGGAGAAGAATTAACATCAATCCTCAACTCGTCTCCATAAAGAGAATTATGATGGAGAAAAAGATTAACTTCAAATGCTTTCTCTAATATATCCTTACAAGGTAATACAAGAGAGGACAAAGAAAAATCACACACACTAAATGAAGTCTTTCTAGGTGTATCAATGTTGTAAATAGTGGAACATGAAGGTAACCATGCACACACCCTATGGTAAAGGTCAATTCAAGAGGTTGTAGAGGAGGATGAAATAGGAATAGAATCTATGGAGATCTTATTTAAAAAATTATCATCTTCACTACCATGTACCTCATTAGGGGATCTATCCTCTTTCGCAAAAAAAGACTCATAAAAGTATTCAAAACAAAAATCATTCATGTTGAACACCAAGTAATATTATGTAAGCATGAAAAATGTAAATGCTTTTTGTATTTTTAAAGAATTTTGTGATTTTAAATTTTCAAATAAAAATGCAAGAGCATAAAAGAAATCTACTTTTAAATGCATGTAATATCTAACATAAGATGCAAATCTAACACCAAAAAGAAAGAGTTGTCTATCGAGGGTTCACCAAAATGTAAAGGGTAAATTTGGATGGTCTTCTAAATAGGGTTTTCACAATGGAGATTTGCATATAAAAGAGACCCTATGCCATATTCAACCATTTACATTTAGTTGTTATGATAAGGAATGTAGAGCTTGAAAATACTTGCAAAGAATAATGGAATCAAATACCTACCTCACATCATAGAAGATCTGGAAATACCCTTTTTATGATTCCTCTGTTGAGTTTTTGGAAAATCTGCAACCGGATCTGGAACAAAAATGCAGAGACGAACAAAACCCAGAAATATTTTTCTGATCTGACACAGTTCCAATTTTGACCCTGAAGTTAATGTCACCATTGACCCATAATTTCTGATTTCAAACTAGGGCAGAATCAACCTCAAAAGTCTCTGACATAAAATCTATTTCCGGATCCTGACAGTTTGTCGAAAAGGGTATCCAAATCTGCACTCCGATCCGCTGTTCCAAACCTATACCTGTAAGAAAAATGGATTTTTTTGTTGGGGGGGAGGGTTTTGCCTTCGTCAAACCTCGATTTTGGAATTAACCTCAAAGTATAATTGAAATTACATAAATAAAACAAAGTAAATAAACAAATTCACCTTGCTTGTGTAGAATCCCTTGTGGCAGATTTGAATACGTGGATCCTCAAGTATGTATGTACCAAATGGATGTAGAATGTAGAATGTTAGATGTCAGATGTCTCAAATCAATTTATTTAATATCTTCAACACCAATCTTGAATGGATCTTGGAATAGGAAGAGGCTTGGAGGAATGTGGATGAAGAAATCTTCAACAAGAGGGCTCCATAGAGCTTGAATGCTTCAATGGATACCAGTAGATCTCCTTGATGAATTAAGTGCTTGAATGTATTTGAGTGCTTGGATGCTTGAGAGTAGATGAATGCTTCAATAGATATTTGGCTTACATCAAATCTTCCTTCTTAGCTTGCACTTAGATTTCACTTCTTTAAGTCTTGGATTGTTAGAGAAAATGAGAGGAGAAAGCTTCCTTATATACCAATCTAGGGCACAATCTTTTAGAGAGGCCTACATAGGAGAATTAAATTCCCATTAGAACTATACCCCTAGAAGTGGACCTATATTAAATATAATTTAAAAGTCATCATTTCAGAACCCAAAACAGCTGACCACGAAGCAGGAATTAAATCTTTCCGAAGCTCGACATCCAAAAACCCTGGAAACTTGAAATTTGGACCTTGGGCCAAAAAAAGGTTTATTTTGACCTAGGTCAAGGTCGAGGTTGACCTTGACCTAGGTCAAGGTTGAGGTCGACCTTGACCTAGAAAGGTCAATTTTGACCCTAAGGTCAAAAATCTCAGTTTTGCAGTCTAGGATGCAAGAAATAGGGTGGAGAAAAGTGGGAAATGGGGTAGAATAGGGGAGAAAGCTAGATCCAAGTCAAAGACACATTCAAGGTGCTTGATATGACCCCAAACCACTTACGCGAAAGGATATACTAGTCCATAATGGAAGTGCTTCTATTTTCTGACTATGCAGGTTGAAAAAGAATCATATCTTAAGTTAAAATGTTTAAGGTCTGACAAGGGAGGTGAAATCACTTCTCAAGATTTTTTTGAGTATTGTGAAAATCATGGGATTAAAAGACAATACTTTACTACTCGTATTCCCCAAAAGAATGGGGTAGTTGAAAGAATAAAAAATAGATCTATAAAGGAAATGGAAAGAACTATGCTTAATGTTCTAATTTTTTTGATAAATATTGGAAAGAAGTTGTTCACACAACAATATATATATTAAATAGAGTAAAAATCAGAATAAGGACAACTTGCACTCCTTATAAACTTTGGTATGGAAAAATAACATTTGTTAAGCATTTTAGAATCTTTGGTTGCCAGTGTTTTATCAAGAATGATTATGAAAATCTTGATAGTTTTCAAGCTAAATCTGATGAAAGAATTTTCTTAGGTTATTCTTGAAACAAAAAATCATATAAGTGTTTTAGTAAATGCTTGAATAAAATTGTTGAATTTGTTAATGTAGTATTCAATGAAAATAAGAATATGGTGAAAAATCAGATTCAAGATGTTGAAGAGGAATCTGATTTAGAACTTGTCAATGCTTCAACATCAAATGAGCCAGTTGTTACTAAATATGTTGAAACCAGTTCAAGTAAACAAGAGGAAGCTCCAAATTTTAAGGTAGATATACCTTAGAAAACACGTTCCAGAATAATTGCTAAAAGACATCCTGAAACACTTGTGATTGGTGATAAAGATACTGGTATAATAACCTGTGGAAAGGCAAAATAGATAGAACAAGCTCAAATGGTTGAGCATTTTGGTTTTATAACATATTTTGAACCACAAAATGTTTCTAAAGCCTTAAAAGATTAATCCTGGTTAAATGCAATGAAAGATGAAATCAATCAAATTGAGAAAAATGAAACATGAGAACTTGTTCCTTGTCCAGATGAAATAAATGTAATTGGATGAAAATGGGTTTTCAGGAACAAGTTAGATGAATTAGGAAAAGTAATTAGAAACAAAGCCAGATTTGTGTGTAAGGGCTATGCCCAACTAGAATGGATAGATTTTTGTGAAAGATTTTCTCATGTGGCTTGTTTAGAGTCTATTAGAATGTTTCTTTCCTATGCTTCTTTTAATAAATTTATAGTCTATCAAATGGATGTTAAAACAACATTCTTAAATGACTATCTAGAAGAAGAAGTTTATATGGAGCAACCAGAAGGTTTTGAATCTTCTGAATATCTAGATTGTGTGTATAAACTGAAAAAAATTACTTTATGGTTGGAAACAAGCACCACGTTCTTGGTATTCTAGACTTGATTCACATTTGGTTTCGAAAGGTTATACTAAAGGCAGTGTGGATAGTACATTATATACCAAAATAGTAAATGATGATATTTTGGCTATTGAGATTTATGTGGATGATATCATATTTGGGTCAACTAATAATGAACTTTCACAAATTTTTTCAGCTATTATGGAATATGAGTTTGAAATGTCTATTATAGGTCCTCTAAATTTCTTTTTTGGGCATTCAAGTATCTCAATTTGAACATGGAATTTTTATCTCATAAATTAAATATGCTAAAGAGATGCTAAATAAATTTTAGATGGATCGATGTAACCTTGTTGGTACACCTATGGAACCTGTGTGTAAACTAGTCAAAATTGATTATTCCCCACTTGTTGATCAATGAGAATATTGATCCATGATAGGCAATTTTCTATATCTTACTGCATCTAGGCCTGATTTGATGCAAGTTGTATGTTTGGTTTCACGGTATCAGTCTGCTCCTAGAGAATCTCATCTAGATGTTGTCAAACAAATTTTCAAATACATTCAAGGTACTCTGGATTTTGGGTTATGGTATCCAAAACATGATGATTTCACTTTATTGGACTATACTGATGCTGATTGGGGAGGCTGTGTTGATGACCAACGTAGCACCAGTGGTGAAACATTCTTTCTTGGTGATCATTTAGTTGCATAGCACAGTAAGAAACAAGAATGCGTCACTTTGTGAAACATTCTAGGGATTTTGTTCTTCACAGTCATATGAAGCTTCTTTGGGCTAAACTAGTCAAAGGCCTTATTCAATATTTTACACTTTAGGGTCATTATACTAGGGTTTATAACTTATATCACTATAAGAGGAAAATATCTTTCCCCTACCTCCTTCTCCAGTCTCTTGGCACTAACATTATGGAAAATAGGAAAAGTTTTGAGAAGACCATTCTTCATGATGGGCTTATTCTCCTCATCTATGAGTACACTAAATCTAAGCTCTAGGACTGTATCCCGGTCTTTGATAAGAATAAGGAGAAGGTTAGAAGACCCATAACTAATGACAGTAACACTCCTAGAAAGAAAAAGAAGGGAAACTCCATTGAAGACTTCAATGAAGCGGCCAAAATCCTCATGGAGGAGAATGGTATAGAAACTGATAATGATACTGAAGCTAAGGAGGAAGCTAAAAAGATTGACATGGGTGAAGTGGCTAAATTCCTCTTTGAGGAGGTTGGAATGGAAACTGAAGACGACACGGATGTCTAGGATGAGGATAAAAACATCAGTGACTATCATGATGATGAGGATCAGGACCCTCAAGATAATGCTAGTGAGTCCTCTTCGGAAACGGGAAGTGACAAAGCCAGCAACGTCAATTCTGAAGATATGGATGCTGAAGGCCCTAAGGACAACTATGTCCCTGAGGAAACAAGTAACAAAGTGACTACTCAAGAGAGGGATATATCCCCTAAGAATCTTGAAACAAAGCTCCCATTTCCTAAGGCTGACAGTGAGATTCCTATCTTCCCTAGAATTCCCCTGTTCTGGTGAACTGTGAAAATATGTCATTTAAGGAGGGTACGAACTCTAGGGCTATTTCTAAGAAGACCAAAGAGAATAAGGAAGAGGGAAGTGACATTAAGCTCAAAGGCAAGGTGGATTCGGGGGGTAGCTAGGAGAATGTGATTGAGAGGAGCCAAGAGAACATAAGGTTTATGCAGGTGGTCAAAGAACGTGCTAAGATGGATATACAAATGAATTTGTGGTTTTTTGAAGAAATTAAAGACATCAATATTAAATACTCCTAGCTTGAGGACAGAGTGAACAAAGTTTCTCTTCTTCTCACCAAGCCCACACATACTGGTAGGAATGAAATAGAGACCCAGGTAGAAGATAGGGATAAAAGGCTAATGGAGAAGCTTGAACTAAGGATAAATGCAGTGGTCAATTTCTTCTTGCAGACTACCTCTAGTTGTATCCACAACATCAAAGACATCCTTAGAAGAATTATGAAGAATAACTTTAAGGGCATGAAGGTGACCAATAGTAATTTGAGGGCTCTACTCTCTATGCTGGAAGGGAACCCTACTCCCATTGTCGTGGATGATGATGTTGCTAAAGACCCCAGCTCTGCTGGTCCAGGCTCTCGCACTAGGGAAAGTGCTAAAAAGAAGAAAGCTGCCAACACCAAGAAATCGAGGATCTCAGGGATGCCATCCAGCAATATGAATTGATGACGGTAGACATAGTGGAGATTATGGAAAAAGTGGCTTAGCTGTGTTGTTTCTCATTGTTCTGTGCTTTTGGTCTGTTTTGTTTCTTTTTGCTGGTTGGTTGTGCTGGGGGGTTTCTACTGTCTCTTTCTTTTTCCCCCAGTTGTTCCTTTTTGTTTTTTTGTTCCTTTTTGATGTGTTGTTATTCTTCCTATCTTTTCTCTTAATGTAAAGGGTTGCGGTTCCCTTCAAAAACAACTTTAACCTCAATCAAAAACTATTGAATCTGAAGTTATTGCAACCACAACTTGTTGTACTCAGATGTTGTGGATGTTTTATCAGTTAGCAGATTTGGGTATTAACGTGTCAAAACTTATGTCTATTTTTTTTAATAACACCAGTGCTATTCAAATATCTAAAAACCCAGTAATTCATTCTCGCACCAAGCATATTACAATTAAGTTACATTTTTTGTGTGAACAAGTCTCCTCATATGAAGTCACATTGATTCATGTATCTTCACAAGCACGGGTAGGGGATATATTTACTAAAGCACTACCAAAAGCACAATTTGAGTGGTTGCGTGATTGATTGGGAGTTTACACTCAATCTTTTGTTCTTGTCTGATCATTTTTTAGCGTGGGGGAGCTTTCACACAAACCCCCATTTAGGCCCTCTTTGTCCTTGATGAAAAAATGGGGAGAATTCTCGGCATTCATTGATATATGATTGGCATATTGGCATGCATATTAGCATATTGGTATATTGCAGTATTTTGGTTAGCATATTGGCATATTGGCATAGTTGGCATAATTGGCATATAAAAGTATTTTGGTTGGCACTTAGCATATTGGCATATTGGCATATTGGCATATTACAGTATTTTGGTTGGCAAATTGATTGTCATATTGATATATGATTTGCATATTGACATATTGATTGGCACTTGTCATATTTTTCACTTGGCATGGTATTATGATTTGCATATGATACAGGTAACATTTTGGCATTGTTTGATATTATGAGGTACATGTATTATTATTGGCATACGATACAGGTTTTGGTAGTATTGGCATTCATTGATGGCAGGCATTTGATATTGGTCTACAATTGGTTTTCTTCTATTGGAAATTTTTCTTTTGGCATTAAATTGCATTTGATAGTTGCTAGTCGACAGGACACTTGTTTGATATTTGACAAGTATTTTGTATTGGTATCATGGACGGGCATTAACACACATATTCAGGGAAAAGAAATAATTTTAAACTATTGATATGATTGGGCTCTGTTTCATCATATTTTGTGCATTGCTAAAGCACATGAATATAAGACAGTTTTGTTGGTTATTTGTTTTGAATCAATCTATATTGATTTCTTGGTGGCAATGATTTTGTTTTTTCCATCAAGGACAAAGAGGGAGTTTGTTGACCCCATCCGTTGTTTTTTCCTTGATGACAAGTAGATGGTCACATTGCTTATTTAAACACATTTATTGTTTGACATTTATGTAGTTGTGCTTAACCGTGCACCGTGGTAAAGAAAAGCTTGAAAGTAAAGTTGAGTTAAGTTCTCAAGAGGATTCCAAATGGTTATATGATTGCATTGAGGAAATGATTCATTTGTTAATGAATGTCAAATGATTTCATTATTGGTAAGGTAATTGTTTTCACGGGGCATTTTGTGAATGATTAAGATGAGTTTCCAATGGTCATTCTGTGTCAAATGATGTTTTTACATGGATGCGTGTGTGATTTGGCTTCTAATGATTTTCAGTTGGTTTTGGTTGAGGCTGGTAAAAGCAGTTTAGATTCACAAGTGGCTCACTGACAGTTTTGTTAAATGGTAATCATTTTTGGGCTATGGCATCAACATGTATGTTTTGTTAACTTTTTTTGTCTTAACAAAAGCTGTTAAGATTACTATTGAAGATTTTAGTGTATTTTGTGATAAAAAGAAAATACTCATCGTTAAGGGTTTGTAAGATGGCTGTTAGAAAAGAAAGCACTCATTAAAAATGGTCTACATGATTGTTGTGAAGAAATCTATTTTTGATTATGAATTTTTTTTTTTTACTTTTAAAAACAAACCCTTCAAGGGTTGTAAACAGAATGAGCAAAACCGTTTTAACAGGGTTTGAGGTAACTATTTTTAAAATGAGGTTAAGCATAGCACGATAAGGCAGGGCATTATGATGCTCACTTAAAGACTCAATATGAGTTAAAATGTTACTGGAGAATGTGTACCTGAACAATTTTTATATACCCTCGTTGGTTAAGAGTTATAGAATGTCACCAAAATCTTCTACATGTATATAGGTATATTAATGTTGTTAATGTATATATATACATGTAGAAGGCTCGAAAAGCAGTTCGTTGAATTGGATCTGTGTGGTGAAGAAGATATTCAAAATTTGGAAAAGTTTTGTAATAAACTGGTTTATCAAAATATAGTTGAAAATTTGTGCAAGTGTATTTTCATGAACCTCTTTCTGATTTTTTAAGGTTGAGGGGTTATAGCTCCTTGCAGCAGGGCTGCTAAACTGCATGTATTTGGATTGGTGTTAATAAAGGAAACAAAGTGGTTTTATCCCTATGATGATCTAGTTGGATCTTGAGGGTTTCCACTTAGCAGAAATAATGTCTCTTGCTTATAGTTCTTTTCAGTTTACGTTGCTCTGATACTTGTCTTGTTAAATCGTCCTTTGATTAGTCTTGATTTATATCATTATTCATTATGTTGTTTCAGCAAGATTACTATTATGTTCAGTCCTATCTAGTTTCATATTTTTTTACAAACTGCCTTATCCAAAGGTTAATAAGATTACTGTTTTTGCAAATTGTTTACACTTATTTGATACTATGATTCACCCCCTCCCCCTCTCAAAGTACGTCTACTTTCAACACTCAAAGCCTTATATGTAGACTTTATAAGTGTAAAGCAATATTTGTTCACGACACAAACAAATGGTAAGTCCGTAAATGCTTTTAAATGTTATGTTATTTTTCCATCGACCTTAAATTTTGATTAATTTACCGTGGTTAGTGAGGCCGTAGTATATAGAATTGCTACTGGGTCAACTTTGTACATGACCAAATTGACAAGTGCCTCAAACTAACAAGTGCCGTTTATCTCTTCCATTCTTATCACAGCCAAAGAATCGTATCGTAATCTGTGGAAAGTACAGATTGCATATCATATCTCTGTAACTGCCCTCACCATATACAGCTTCCTTTTTATGCATATCAAAACCCGATTTCTACCATTGGAAAAGGCCCTAAATAAAATGTTTCTACTTTGTGGCCGAGTAAATGCTAGCAAACAAAAAACAATGTGCAATGTGATTTGTATGATCGGAAAAATGTGTTTTGTATGAATCGTACGCCTAAGCATGTTTTGATCCTGACTCCGCGGTATCATGCTGGCTGCGTGGTCATGTAGGCCCCATGTAAGCGCTTGGTGGAATGCCACGTGTACGAACACATTCTGACTTGTTGAAGGAGCTGAAAGGTATAATAAGCGGTTGTTTGGCATAGGCAGATTAAAACATGATGTGCAAAAGAAATCAATTAAAACATGACTGCACCGTGTTGTGGATATTGCCTGAGATGGAGAAGACATTGTGTTTTTATTTCTGATGATGTTTTCTGCTATATTCCAGGCATTTCAATGATGGGGATGGGCGGTGCAGGGAAAATGTTTGACCAATTATCTATAGAGAAAGGTAATTCGAGAGAAGAGTGTGAAATACATTTTACCTCTCTCTTGTCATGTTTGCCAATGGATTAATTTGGACTACTTATGTGATAAGTTTATAGTATAAATATTTTTCAATATTTTTTACATCTAATTTGTTTTATATTTTTGCTGAGTGTTAAACAGACGCATGCAGCTTCCACATGGTTTGGGAGCATGTCAATTGTCAATTGCTTCCTGATGATGACGCCCATTGAAATGCACAAGCGTGAGGTTGAAATAAAATAGAATGGCTACCCCCATCTTCTTGGGACCGGCCATGATGGGGCCTAGCTTTTGTGAATTTGTAATATTTTTTTCTAGTTTTCTCGAATTGTGATCTTTTTGTTAAACAGACTCTAACGATTCAATCGACTATTTGATTTCTGATGTATTGAGGATTCGTATGTCAATGTTTATCAATTTCAAAGAAAAATAAGATAATTTATTAATTCTGTCTTTATATCGAGTTCTGTGTGAGCTATTTTTTAATCTCATTAATCATGTTTTTTGGCATGCATTTTTGATCATATCATATGAGCCGCTATTGCTGGTATATGGTTCTATTGTGTTAATTTTAGGAGTTACTGCTTTGCATGAGAGATTTTGGTTTTTTTCATGAGAGGTCAGTTCCGATTTGTCTGTCTTTTTGTTTTTAATGTAAATTCCTGTGATGTATGTAAACCGCGATTTTCATTGCACAAGATTCTGCAAATTGCGATGAGAGCATTCTTTCATTGTTTAGCAGGCATGAGCATGTATCCCGGTGATCTCCACCGTAAACCCTAAACCCATTCTGAATGGGAGTTTGGGAGCTAGAGGGGGCATCCACTTATTTTGGAACCGGACAGTCTGCCTAATTTGATGGATAAAAAATTAAACGGTGTCTTCTAAGAAAAATAATGCAATCAGTGATGATTGAGATTCTAAATCACAATGGATGCATTTTTTTTTTAATTCTAAGCTACTTCTAGTTTGTTTATGCTAGTTTAATAGACCCATCTGCTGTTCTAGCATTTGGAATTTTTGAGCGTTCCTCATATTGCATCTTCATACGTATCTGTATTTTTGTTCTACATATGGTTATCTTTAAAAAAAAAAAAAAATTAATTGTATTTAGATTTACTTTTTTATATATTTGATTTTTTTTATCATTAATGTTGAAAAAAATCAATAAATTTAATTATTTATTAAATTTTTAAATATAAAATTAGTACACAATTTTTAATAATTTTGTGATGGACAAAATTATCGAACATTTTATTTCAAAAAATTAAAATAAGCAATCAATCATAAAATGTTATTTTTTTTCTAAAAAATTATTTTAATTTATTTTATTCATTTATTAATTTTATTTTAATTTATTTTATTCATTTATTAGTGTTCTTTAAATATAATAAGATAAACATATAATAAAATATATTTTAGAAACTAAATATAAATTTTATTTTACAAATTTTATTTTATCTATATTTAAAATTCTTGTAATATTTATAAATGAAAAATTAACAATTCTAAAAAGCTTTTGATTTGTTTTTGTGAGAAAAACGAGGCTTCAATTAAGGGTAGGGAATATGAAAACTTAAATAAAACCAAGTCTTTGTAAGAGCTTGCTGAATTGTAGTCAAAATAATTAAACATATTTTATTTATCATGTTTTTCTACGTTGCTGATGTCTCAAGCATTCTCGCCAAGCTTAGTTATGCTTGTCATTCTCTATGCTTTCCACACTTCGATTATTTCTTCCACGTCCTCCATTTTGCTAACGCTTTTGTTTTCACTCTTCCAAGTTCCATTTTTCATACACAGAAAGAGTTTACAGTGCATAATTATCTAGTTTTATTTGCTTCTTCAAAATCGCCAGTTTTATATGTTGTTTGAAAATACCTTTGACCATCACATTGTTTGAACTGCAAAGAAGCCTTTAAGAAGTAGAAGCCCGAGGTTTTCTTTCTACCATGTCTATCTTTTTTTTGTGCTCATTGTTCTTTTCTCTTGACAATGCTATTCGATCTATTTTTTTGGGAGACATAAGATAAAATCTTGCTCCCACATGGTGCTGGCTAATCTGGATTGACTCTGACATTGGTGGTTCTTGTGTTTCTAAACCTATCTTTATGTAGATGATACTTTTTTTCATAACTATACCTTTTTTTATTTAAGGATTCTCTCCGGAGCAGTTTGGCTTTTGCTCTATTTTCTGTATTTATTGTGGAAATCACATTTATGTCAGTGCAACAGAAGAAAATGGTTTGTTCAGAGGTGCAGAAGGTTGGTTGGTTTTAAAATTGTAATTTTTAATTTCCCTGTAATGATATTAATTTGTCATTTTTTCTTAGTTTTGAAGCAACCATGCTGCTTTGAGAGGTGAGAGTGGTGGCTGGTTTTGATCCCCAATGCTAGCAAAAGATGGGGATGTCAGAAGTGAAAGTGCTAGGAGTCTGGAAATAAGTTTGACTATCATTTCTTCTTTTTTTGAAGTGGTGGATTTGAGCTGTAATGACAACGATAAGGTTTGGGGGAGCCTCATTTCTAGTCGCCTCAGGAGATTAAGCTTCTCCAGCTTTCTGAATCTATAAATTAGTGTAACATTTCTTTCCTGATTTATGCATAGGATGCATAGATTTTTTCAATTTACTATTTGTTTCTCTGATGCAAAATGATATTTTAGTTCTTTGTCCCATTGATAGGTTCAAATTTATGTACAAAAGAAAGATTTTTTCCTTGTTATATGTGATCTACATCAATAGAAAATTGTTTAACTCATCAACTCTGGAGATTCATTTCAAATTCTATACACAATGTTGTGTGAGTAATTTTGTTACCAATTTTTAATTTGTTACGAATTTCATGTAAACTTTTGCGAGATAACAAGCTTGGAATTTGAGGATCACTCAACCTCTGAATTCAAACTTTTACAAGCTGATTGGAATTAGATGACTTTTTTTTCTCAACAAAATTTAACACTGATAGGGAGCACAAATGAAAAATGTGAATTTTTTTTATGTTTGTTAGAAAACACATCTTAGGCATGTTTGAATCATCCAAGTCTTTGGTTTGGATGCCAGAAGAAAATCCAAGCCTTAGGCTTGGTGTTTTCCAAATGCTCTACATATGGCGTGTGCCATATATGGCGTATTCCATATATAGAACTTATTCCCAAAAGTGTATTTTTGTCTATGTCTCTCAATTTTGTTAAAACTTGCACTTTATGGTTTCAAGCTTTTGTGTCCACCTCTCCATCATTGTTTTATTACAATAGCTTCATAGAACATCCTCTATTCATATCAACCCTATATATTTCTCCAATTAGGTCTCTGACATCCATTTCTCCCTATAAGTGTCTCTACAAGCTAGTCGTGTCTCTCCATCTCTACCTATCGACCTCCATCCTTATAAGCCTCTATCTTTACAATATCTCTCAGTCTCTATTGCATCCCTTTTTTTCTTCTCTCCTTTTCTCCTTTTTCCCTCATATCCCTCCCCTTGTTCCTATCCCTCTCTCCTCTCTCCTCTCTCCTCTCTAACCCTCTCTTCCTTCTCTCCTTTTCCTAATAATCCACTCTCTACTCTATCAGTGTCTTCCTTCTCTAAGTCATTTTGTTTCAAGTAATAGTATCCAATTCCTTTGAATTCTAGTGGCTTTAGTGTCCTTGTCACAATTTTGTGAATTTGGGATATCTCTACTTTTATATCTCCAAAGTCATCATGGAATTTTGCATGAAACATATTAAAGGAGCATTTACAAAATGCAGGTAGAAGTTTCTTCAAAAGAAGCACAAACTTCACATTATTTATATAAAAGGAAGAGTTACAAAATATAGATATAAAATCTACTTTTCATAACAATTTAACAATTATAATGTCAACTTATCATTCCTCAAGATAAGGAAACATAATAAGGGTATGTGCAGGATCATGGTATGCCAAAAACTGGCAATGTGAAAAATGCTCTTTTCCCTTGTCTAAAAGTACACTAAAAGGTGTGTTGACTTTTTAGTAGGCATGGGTGTCAGTACACATGGCCAAACCAAAAACCAAAGAAAAAGCCTAATTAGATATCTGATATTATCAGATATTTGATAATATCATATATCTAATTTTATTTCGGATATCATAATTTTCCTAGTAAAACTAATTTAAGCCAGCGAGCTATGTTTCAGTTTTCATTGTGAAAATGTGAAACACATCAGGGTTTATCTCATATCCAAAAAGGGATTGCATATACGTTTTGGCAGCTGTATATATCTCACCAATTTGAATAGGTACGTTCAATTTTATTTTTTAATTATTTGTTGTTTAAATTCAAATTTGTAATTAAAAAGAAACTAGGGTTTAATTTATTTTGTTTATCATTTTTTTAAAATTGATTATAATTGCATTTTTTATTGTAATCAAACATGGACTCAAACCAATCACAAAAACCTCTCAATGATCCCGCAAACAACCCAAAACCACCTCCAAACAACGCGCAACCACCTAAAAACCAATCCCCCACCTTTAGAAGACCAACCAATCCCAAACTCTTGACCTTTAGAGGATCTTATAGGGGACAATTTAAATCATCTTAGAGGCTTTCAGACTACATATGCCAATATCCCCACATTGTGCCTCATGTTTTCCACCTTGAACTCCACTATTGAAAACATGGAGAGACTTACAGAATAATATAATGATGCACTTCTTAGGCGCGATTCCATGCCAATATTCCTCCTTGTGCTCATTATTATGGCCCTTCCACATCCACTACGAGATCACATATTTGTGTGCCCCACACTTGCATTATGTGCAAGAACTTGTGCTTGGGTCCCCTGAATGATAGTGATGCATATGACTACATCTTCAAGGTGGATGATACTACACCTAACACTACAGGCACTGAAGCACCTCATGGAGATGTGCGTCATACGAGAGATGGGGAGGGACATGCAGATCCATGGACTCCTACTGTTATTGTAAGAGTAAACAATTAACTTGTCACATTGTATTTAATTTATACATTTATATTTTTAGTAGAATTTACTTATAATGATTTCCCACTTATAATATTTTATGTGTTCCATTTATGTTCAGTTGATGATAGAGGACGAGATGGCACAGGTGGAGAGGTCCATACTTTAGGCCATTTCATTGGGCCTTGACACTTCCGTGGTACATACGTTTTAATGTACTCATTTATTTCCTTGTTTATAATAATATATACCTATGTTTTCTAATTTTTATGATCATCTTATTACATACTGATGTAGGTTTCACTATCTTCTAATGGGGGGAAATGTGAGGGGGTTCAGGCATCAGGCGTTGACAAGGGGAAGGTAATTAAGTATTTTAGATTATTTATGAATATGTATACTTGTCACTTGTGCGTACTTTTTTTTAGTTTACATGGTTTATTTGATAGAGAGTGGTTTTTGACGATGTCGTGAGACTGGTTCACCACGGTAGAGTCACAAACATCTCAATTCACATTGATAGCCCCATGGTACATATATTTCTAAATTTATTTTTTTGTATTTTACTATCAAGTATATATAATATGATCAAGTGATGATTGTATCAAGTATCTACTTGAATTTTGTAGGTCACCCCTAGTTTGAGGGAGGTACAACTCCAAGGCTTTGTATCATTGATGACCCAACTCACATTGCCTGAAGAAAGTTCAACACAGATAAGTTTTAATGTTAATTCAATTATTTTGTAAATATAGTTTTCTACCAAGCATTTACCATTAAATAGTATAACTCGTAGATCAATCTCATTTTCATAAACATATACAGGTCGGAGTTGACATTGGTGGCATTGTCTCTTCGCTACCAAGGACTTTAGGACTCCTAACCGCATGAGGAGATAGAGAGGCGAGGTACATGAGAGTTCAATTTTAAAATTTTTTTATTTATTATTGTTGACTATGATTTTCAATTTGTATTTTTGATTTGTAGAAACTATATAAACTAAGTAATCTAACTTGGGGTTTCACTTTTGTGTTCATGTAGGATCCATCAAAGAAAAATAGTACTTCAAAGAGGATCCATTTTGATGATCCACTAGTAGAATAGGATTTCCTAGAAACATTTGTAGTTGTTTCTTATTTTGAGATTCCACATGGCACATTTTGAGATGGTGTATGCTAGATTGTATCTATATAATTGTTATTTCGTAAAGATTTTGAGATGACATGTGCTACATTTTGTACAAAACAATTTCATTTGTGTGTGTGTGTTCATTTTTGGTTATTTTATCTTTATCATGTGTTTTATGTATGTATTATTTCTGGATATTATATTTTTGCCATGCATTGTATATATGTATTATTTCTATACTACATCTTTATCATGCATTGTCATGTGTAATAGACCTAATCATTTCCAGAGAAACTACCCTGAAAATCTTTTGTCCAACCAATGTAATAGGCTTATAGGCACAATAGACCTCAACTGGGCTAATAGAATTTAAATTTTCATACCTTAGTGATGCAGAGGAAATTGGTTTGACAACTATTAAGGTCTTTAAGAGGTCTATGATTGTAAAGATAAAGAAAATGACCCTAGGAACCCCCAAATGCACCATAGGCTCCAATTGCATAAAGTGAATGAAAAGACCTACTCAATGCCTCTAGCACCTTGAATAGACTTCCAAAATCATTCCACACTTTCTCCAACTGGTCGCAATCCCCTACACTAGATCTAACACCCCAATCCGCTCTTAAGTCTAAATAGGACTAGTAGACCTAGTAGCCCTATTTTCCCTGATTTTTTGGATTTTTGCCCAAACTTCCCAAAAAAATCCAAAATGTAATGGTAGATTAAAATACCCTTTTTGACCCTCCTTAACATATATTAAAATAAGGTGTGGTTGTTTTGGATCATCAACCCCAAATACTATTGCTCCAACCTACCTTCCTAGGCCTAATTGACCCACTTTACAAAGCAACTATATAAAGCACTTACTCCCAGACTCTGCCCTTTTCAAGTCTTTAGATATGTCTAAGATTTAAGGATTACGGACTTTTTTAAGCCAACAACCCTCTGCAAACACCCAAACTACAAGACCCTCACCAATTCAAGCCTACAACTAGGGCTTTCTTAATCCAAGAAAAAAATCACTTCTAGACACAAATATTGGACCCTACACCATTTACTTGACATATAAAAACAAATTCCAACATAAAACATACCCTTATGAAGCCCAATCCTTGGCTTCTATAGTCATTGCTTACTTTCTATGCACCCACAAACCTGCAACTTCATCTCAGTTGGTGATCACCCTTCAAATTCCAATTTATCCTACATATTTAATGTTAATAACATATTATACAACCCTTGGATCCATCCCCATGCCACAGAGACCACAGAAAGTGGATGGATCCCTTATTGCATTCCTCTAATCAAAAGGAAAGACAACGTTGTCACAAGACAGTCACCCAATTGGATTTAAAAATATTAAGAAATGAAATTAAAAGTACTCTTTAATATGAAAGTATTGGTTACTAAAATGATGCTACATGGCTACAATTCAAAGATCATTGAAGAAAACACAAGGAAATGCAAGAAATTTATATTTTATTGCTTTAAATTTGTCATTGTCTAGACAAATTTGTATCTTTCCCTAATGTCTCTCAATCGTCATACAGGTTGGGGGAGAGTTCATGATATTAAACCTCACACACCTCTTACTGTCATGAGGTTACTACAATAAGGTGACAACCATAGAAGTTTAGAGATCTTGTTTTGTCTCTACTAAGTTGTTCCTATGATGAATGGATTGATGGATCAGTTGGATCCTACGAGTTGATTGGTGTTCTAGGTTGGTCTACATTAGTAACCGAAACTTTTCTTAGAAAACCTCTTTCCACTCTGTCGTATGCCTTTCTGTATCCAATTTTAGCATCATCCTCCTTTGTTTGCATGTTTTTTCTCAATGAATTGCCTCATGAGCAACTATTATCCCATCTACTATGCTTTTGTTTGGTGTAAAACCGCTCTATTCCCGGTATATAACCTTTTTGAAAACCAATTTCAACTAGTTCACTGCCACTTTTGAAATGATGTTATAGATGGTATTGCAGAGTGAAATTGGCTGAAATTCATCAAATGATCCTGGTTTCTCCTTATTGGGTATGAGAGCAACTAGTGTATTGTTGAAATCCTTTAGCACTGAGTGATTTCTATGCGACTCTTCAACCACCTGAAGTAATTCATCCTTCAGGGTGTCCCATAATTTTTGATAAAAAAGGCTTGAAAATCGTCAGGGCTCGGGGCCTTTTCACTCCCAAGGTTGAAGACTGCAATCTTTAATTCTGAGACCATCACCGGCTCCATGAGCATCATATTGTCCTCCCGAGTGATCTTGGCCTCAATTACATCTAGGAGATCCTCTTGTGCATCATTATTGGCAAGATTCTCTTGGCTCCATAAATTTGAGAAGCCAGCGACTGTAGTTTTATTAATCTCTTTTTCATCTGAAGTTGCTAAATCATCCGCCCCTTTGATAGAAAAAATTCTATTGATGCTCCTTTTAGCTTTTGCTGAGCTATGGAAAAATTTTGTGTCTTGATCACCTTCTCCGATCCAATTTTCCCTTGACTTATACCTCCAATGGATTTATTCTCTCTGAAATATTTCATTGTATCTGCCCAATAGATCTTTTTCTGTTAAGAAGTCAATCTCATCCATCACTTCGGTCAGAACTTTGCTGTTTAGAGCACTTAGTTGATCTTCAAGAGTTTTTTTTTGCAAAGATATCTCCAAAATGAACCTGGTTACAAACCTTTAGTTTGTTTTTAATGAGATGTAGTTCCTCAAAAAAAAATTATGCTAGATATCCTTCCTCCCCAGGTGCCTCATGCCACCAGTGGGATACCATTTTTAAAAATCCTTGTTCTCGAAACCACATTTTTTCCATTGTGAAAGGACACTGTATAGGCACTCCATCATTCTGTATGATCAAGGTAATCAGGAAATGGTCTGAGCCCAACAATCCCAATACTTTAGCTTCATAGATCAAAGGTTATTCATGCTAGTTGTTGGCTAGGAAGAAGCGATCTAACTTTTCTACAATGTTTGAAAAACCTCATCTTCTATTCGTCCAAGTGTAAACCCCACCTTTGGCTTCTGCTTCCAAAAGCCCATTGTCAATCACAAAAATAAGGAAATCTTCCTGCATTCTGCATCAGCCACCTCTAGCCTCCCTTTTGTCTAAAGGGATGAGTGTAGCATTAAAATCTCCAGCTAGGAGCACCAGAGACTGGTCCGTGCTTGAAAGGAAATATGAGATTTCACCCCATACTCGTCATTTTTCTTATGACCTAATAGGGCGTATATATTAATGAGATAACTAGAGAAATTTAAAGTTAAAGAACTTACTCTTGCCACTTGCCATGATGTCCATTTAGATACAACCTCCAATTTGACCATCCTAGGATTCCAGAGGATTCCCCATCCCCCAGATGCACCAGCTGCATCCACAAAGAAACCAGACCATTTTTGTCTTAGTCCAAAAATTATGGACACTTCTTCCCCTACTAGCTTAGTCTCCTAAATGAAAACTATGTCTGGCTGTGTTTGATCAAAACCCCTCTTGATCATCTGTCGTTTGTCAGAGGCATTGCAGCCCCTGACATTCCACATTAATATTTTCATTGTTGGCCAAGAGAGAATAAATCTCTCCCGAATCTGAGCTTCGTTTGTCCCTTCAGGTTGCCGACATCTTCAAGTAGTTTTTGAATGGATGTCCTACCTCTGGAGTGATGTCCAGCAGTTTTAGCTTTAATTTATTTTTCATTGGTTTGTTTGATCATCCGTTGATCTATAATGCCCATCTCCTCCTGAAGCCCAAATTCATCTTCCATATTACCTAGTTCTGTGTCGGTCTCCGAAGATAACTTTTTCTCCAATTTCACTAGAGACATCTAGATATCCTTGGAAGAGGAGTCGGTAGTATCAAAGTAGTCTATGGGTTCTGCTGTGTCAACTCCGTCATTTACCAGCAATTCATGTCCGATAGCGGTTGCTTGCATTATCTCACATTCCATTTGGCAGATCATCAAAGCTCTCCCCTCTATGGGTGTGTTAAAACTTCGGTTCATACCCTCTGGCCTATTTACTGCAACTGTTTCTACATGTCTAGATGTTCCATTTGGGGTCTGCTTGTTTTGAAAAAACCCTAGAGCCTTTTTTTCGCCTTCGTCTGACATGCTTCCAGAGACCCGTTTTTCCTCATTGTGAGCATTGAAAGTAGGGGTTGCAGATGCTTTCGGCTGGGTTTCTATCCCTTGTTCTTCCCTTTGGGGTGTTGGGATCCGTTCTCCTGGATCAAACATTTTGGCCAGTCTATCCTTCAAATTATTTTCTTTGGCATTTTTACCCTTCTGCTTCGTTTGAAAATCCTGCTCTAGGTGCCCTCATACTTTACAGGTTTTGCAGTTTTCCAAAATTTCTTCTACCTGGATTTCTTGCTGCCAATACCCTTATGTTTTCCTAATCTTGATGTCTTTGGGAAGTAAGGGGTGTGGTTTCGACATGATGCATATACAGGCATACATGCAGTGGTCCTCCTTCGAGATCACCTCATCTTCTTTCATTAAAGTGTTGAGCTTGTCGCCAATAGTTTCCAAGGTTTCTGAGTTCTAGTATTTAAAAGGGAGATTGTAGAGTCTAATCCAAATGTGTATTTCCTCAACTGAAGCCTTTTTGGGATTGAAATTTGGGGTCCAATCTTTGATATATATTCCAATACCGCTCATCGTAAATGGGCCATTACAGTTTTTCCCTCACAGAGCCCGCGATATTCAAGAAAAAGCCATTTGGCAAAGTTTTAATAACAAAATGTGGCCCCACTATCAACAATGAGCAGGAGCGGGAGCCGTTTGAGCAGGAGAGAGGGATTTTCAAATTCTGAGGGCTCAGGGAGCGGAGATGAGGAGGAGGACGATGATCCAGACGATCTGGGGAATGTCAAAGTGCTTTCTTGGTGCTCTGATACTTCCTCTGTTGCTTCCTGGCTCTATTCTAATGTCTTTTTTCCCTTCTCTGTTGGGATTGGTCTTTTTGGTCGGTCCACTGGGTTTGACAGACCTCCCACCTTCCCAGCGGTCTGTAGATCCTTGGCGTCATTGGCTGATTCCTGTTTCTCAGAGCTGAGGTTGTTCTGGGTCCTTGTCTTCTGCCCCTGCCATGTTTCAGGCTTGGCTGTGGTGTGGCTGTGGTGAAACTCTGCTAAACCCAGTTCCAGACTGGATGAGACTCAGGGTGCTCAATCTGTGGGCACCATGGGTGCCATAAGATTTATGCTGGGCTCTTCCCACTGTGTTTGTTCCAGTTTGGTGGTGGGCGTCGGTGATGTGTTGGATTCTGAAGCCAGAGTCGGTGATTGTGGTCTGTATGCCCTGTTTCAGGGTTGGCTTCCCCTGAATTGGAAACTGCCTTTTTTTTCTTACAAGTGGGTCGTGTTTGCTGGGGTGGAGTGGTCGGGATCCCTTGAGATTCTTGTTGTGTTGAGCGCTATTGAAAAGAATGATGGGGATCTGCTCCCCTTGCTTCCCTCCTGCTTTTCTTGGCCCTGGAGTGGTGTTGTTGTGGGTCTTTGGGTGATGATGAAGACGCCGTGCTTGGTGAATTTGTTCCCCTTGTCGATGTTGGGTTGCATCATGTTGGATGGTGGATCTTCTGGGTTACAGGTTCCTTTTGAGGGCCTTGTGTTTTATGTGGTGGTTCTTTTTCTGCTGAGTGTTGTGGTGTGGGTTTTGGATGGGCTTTAGCTTTTGCAGTGGATGGCTCCAGGCCTGATGCTTCTTGGGGCTATGGTCCGGCTTATTATGGCTGTGGTTGCTGTTCATAATGTTGCCCATGATCCTGGCCAAGCTTTCCTTGGCAACCACAACATGTATGGGGGAGCTGACTGTGTTCGGACGTTCTCTCCCTCCCAGGGATTTACTCTCAGACCTCTTCTGGGTAGGTTTGAGAAGAGTTTTGTTTGCACAGGCTTCTGTTTGCCTGCTTTACCCCCTTGCTTTTAATGGGTGTGATGTTAGTCCTCTGTTTTCATTTTGTTGTGGATCTTCCCCCTTTAGGTGGAAGTGGTAGGGTTTTTCTTTCTTCTGGTGGCCAGGGGACAGCTGAGAGTTTTCAAGGGCTCCCTCTAGTTTGGTGTTTTTGGTTGAAGCAGGCTGCTTGCTTGGAGGTTGGGCTCTACCCTGACATTGAGCATCTTGTGTCTTTTTCCGAGCATAAGGCTTCGTACACTCTGTCTTCTCCCTTCTTCACGGATCCTATGGAGGTGGATCAACTTCCTATTGAGGTGGAGAGTTCATTCGTGATCCTGGAGGCGGCAGATTCTCCTATTGAGGTGGAGAGTGTATGGGTTTTTGCTTTGTTCCTATTGAGGTGGAACACTTTGCTTTAGAGGTGCATTGGGAGACTGCCACTTGTTTGGTGCTCGACTGTCAGGACTATGGTGGGGCTCAAGGTGCTGTCATTATGCAGACTAAGGTGCTGTCATTGTGCTATCATGGTCCTTCTTTAACATCTGGGATGTCAAGAACTTATGGTACTACTGTGTATTGTACTTGGCTACTTTTGGCCTTGAGTATCTCTGTCTCTACTCAACTTTTGGTTGACTGTGTGCTGACTATGGCTTTCTACTGGTTCCTTGACTTTCCTCCTTAACGGCTCTTTGGCTGTAGTGCTGCTGCAGTTTCCTTTGTTCCTGTTAATTTGTTATTAACATGTTCATTGTGACTCTGCTCTGTTGTACCACGGGCTAGCACCCTCTTGCTGCTTATTTAATCAAAAACAAAATGTGGCCCCCATTCTTCGTCCACCCATTCCCTTATTCTGGGGCATGCCGACCATCCTTCGCCCTACTTTATAAAGAAAGCCCTTTCTCGCAACATTTGTACTGACGCCTTCCAACTTTCTATTTTGATTCTGATGCTTACCGACTGATTATCTATAGTCATTGGTACTTCCTTTGTGATCAAATTTGCTTCCTGGTCTGGTCGCGGTACCTATTCTTCCTTTTGCATCTTTCTGGCTTCAGACTTGCTGGCCTCTCCCTTGGCTTCGAAAAAGATCTTTGGAAAGCCCCAACATTTTTTCCCATTTTGTAATGTATTTTCAGCGCAGGCTCCAGCCTTTGTACGGGTTTCACACCTGCTTTTCCTCTGGTAATGATCACTGGATGAATATTTGGGCCTGAGTGAAAAATGAGGCATTGGGATGCTGTCATTTCTTCTCACAAACCCTCGGTCTTCGAAGCCTACCCTCCTGTGCTGCTCCATCTTTTTCTAAGTAATCTTTATCAACGACCCTTTTTTAAATCCAACAACATTATAGATTTGTAAAATACAAATGAACCTAGAACAAAAGAGTAATTATTTATATATTTTACTAAATTATATTATTTTTAATATAAAAATACACATAATAATACATTAAAGTCTTATTTGGAAATAAAAATTTTATTTATATAAAATACTATAAATTATTGAAAGAAAAAATATTGAATAACTTTTTTTTATTAAAAATAATTAAATACACTTATTTCATTTATATTTTCTTTCTTATTTTATATTACATTTTATTATAATATATTTTTTACACAAGCTAAAATAACTTCTTTATTTACATAAAATAATTGAAATAATTGACTGGAGAACCAACTTATAATAGTTTCTCGCTATTTGTAGTACAATAGAGAGATAAAGCAGAAAAATGTTCTCTGAATAATACACCTTGTGTTGAATCTTTTTGAGTGTTTTGAAACAATTCTCTTAGTACATAGATGTTCTTAATATGGACTATGGCAGCAAGCTCTAAGATTAAAATACATCAAACTCTTTTAAATTTAATGTATATTTTTGTCAATAGCAATTAATCAATTTCATTTGATAGCGATTTAAAATTTTAATTATTAAATTGGAAGTGATAGGTGTCTTTTCTTTCTTAATTTATTGTTCAACTAAAATCCTATATTATACATGTGTATTGTGAAATTCCATTGTAGAGTAGTGATCATGTAAGGTGAGAGACGTGCACATCTTGGACATTGAAATATGCAGACTAAAATAGAGAAAATAGTTCTGATTTAACCTTACATACCTCTTAGACATGCCCTTTGCACACCAAGCTACAATTGCTAGTTATCAATGAGGTCAAATTAAAACATCATTACCTACCAACTAGAATAATATTTTATATTAAAATTATATCTTTATATTAATAAGTACATTGCATGTATGGATATTATTTTCACTTTTCGTACACATGTGCCTTTCGTTATGCTCTTTTGAAAGGAAAGGAAAGGAAAGGAAAGGTCATTTTATAGTCCACTATACCAACCATATGTTTTTGGGTCTACATATGATGACAGTAATATGAAATAGTACATACCCTACCACCTAGTGGAATTTGAACTTGTGACCTCCCTTTCAAGAATACAAGTTGTCCACCACTAGACCAACTCAGGCATAAAAATGTCTTGACTGCTTTCTACAATTTGAATAAGGCCCAAATAAAGTAGTGGTACACTGTTTTTGTATGATTGGAAGAAGCCTGTAACTGGTCTTTGTATGATTGGAAGAAGCCTGTAAATTGGTACAATGCATTTTGTATGATTCAAAGAAGCCCTAAAACAAAATTGGTCATAGTAGGCTAGGCATGATACATTTTATAGAAAGCATTTACCCCATCGAGAATCGTACGGCTAACCATGTTTGTGATCCTGATTCCCCGGTATCATGTTGGTGGCGTGGTCATACAGAGCCCCTGTACGCCTTGTGGACTGCCATCTGTAAAAACCGAATTTTGACTGGTTGAAGGAGGAGCCTACAAGTATAAGAAACGGTTGTCTGGCATAGGCAAATTCAGAGGATGTGCAACAGAAATCAATTAAAACATGACTGCACACGCAGACGACATTGTGTTTCCATTTCTGATGTTTTTTCTGCTATATTCCAATCATTCAATGGTGGGGATGGGTGGTGCAGGGAAAATGTTTGACCAAACGCCCCTCGTCGCCTTAGGTGCTTTTGTTTCATCAAGAAGCGGGGACATTCAAATGATCTACAATTGTATTATGAGAGAAAGTACTCCTTTTTTTATTTGCCTTTAACAGTTGATAATTACCTATGTAATTCAATTTGTAACGTATCAAATTTATTTTATTACTATGTAAGATTTAGCGACAATCTCGTGTGGTCTCAAGATTTATACAATTGCATGCCATGTGTTCTTACGCATTTGATTTTTCTTTTTCCATTAACAGTTTCAATAATTAATAGAGATTGAGATGCAAAGAATTAGTATGTAGAAATTGCGTGATGTGTTATTGCAATGAATTTGGCAATGAAGGTTTGTTTAAGTTGGGATGATATTAAGGATTTGTTCTGAGTTCCTTGATTGGAAAGAGTTGATAGAAGCCCATCAGCAATCAGAAAGGAGCGTCTCATACATATTCAACGATCATTGAGCAAAGCTTACGTATATCATTGTAGTTTTCTGATACTTTGTGTGCAAATTTTAATTTCTCATACCAAAATCAGGGAACGACATAATAAATGTGAAAGTTGTGGAACTTCATATCTTAATCCCTAATAATCGGTTGAAAAGCTTGACAAACCAACCTACAAATGGCAATGTGAATTTGAAAATGCATGTAGATTTTGTTTAGAGCTCTGAAATGATGTGGATGTCCATGATGAGGTTGAAAAAATGATTAATGGGAGACCTAAGAATGCTTTATTGAAATGTGATGAGAATGCTTAATTGAAAACTTTTTGAATAGTGATATATGATAGACGGGAATGCTTAATGTTGTTGAGAAGAAATTATGGCAGGACTGGTCTGAGTGTTTTATATTGTTGGAAGCGCGTGGACTGGTTTGAATTAAAAGTTGTCGATGAGTAAGAAGTGTGTCCACAGTGAAAGAGTGCATTTAGGAAAATCAAAGGTTTGGAAGCCTTGCATTACATGTAGACTTTATAAGTGTAAAGCAATTTTTGTTCACGAGACAAATAAAGGGCAAGTCCGTGAATGCTTTTAAATGTTAAGTTATTTTTCCATCGACCTTAAATTTTGATTAATGTATCGTGGTTAGTGAGGCCATACTATGTAGAATTGCTACTGGGTCAACTTTGTACACGACCGAATTGACAAGTGCCTTTTAATTAGTTTAAAAACAATATAAAAGTTATATTTGTAAAATAATAAATATAATATATTAATGGTTAATTATATATTTAAAAAACTTGATAATATTTATATGTTTAATTTTTTTTACAATAATTGTATTATAAAATACTATATATAATTTATAATTTAGCAATTGTAAAATATATTTTATATGAAAATTTTAGTAAATGTTTCTTTTTTTTTTAATTCAATTTATTTTTAACAAGTGTCACGTAGTGGCTAAGTATTTGATATAATTAATTACTGTTATAATATTGATATAATTTAATTAAGTATAATAATTTTTTATTTTATTAGAAATAATGATCTAATAATAATAGAGAAGTGACCTATAATTTTTATAAGAAAACTAAAAAATAAATTACTTATTTATGTAATAATTATTAGTCAATTTATTATTAAATTATAGGTTTTTCAAATTTAATATCATTTATCATGTTTAAAATAATCTACATAAATATTTGTATATTTATTATATAAATTATATGTTAAATAAGTTTAATAATTTTTAATTCTATTTACTCAATAAGTGAAGATTGGTTGAAATAACTTGTTTTAATAAGTAGTTCAGAAAAACGCATTCCAATAGTATCTATAAGAGCAAATACTAATAATATCATTACTTAAATTATATATATGTATATGTATCTCTGTATATGTATCTATATATGTATGTATATATGTATATGTATATATGTATATACATATATGTACATACATATATATACATACATATATATATACATATATATACATATATATATATATACATATATAC
>MU226106.1:1993029-2025841 GCA_018584345.1 Thuja plicata
TATAATTTTCCAATATTGTAGAAGGTTTAATTATTTACTTTTTTAATTAAATTTTAATAAATCTTTTCCTGACATCACGACAAAATACCACATTGACCTACATGCATGCATATTGGAAACCGACCAAATAAAATTGCAGAAAATATGCAACAAACATAAGCATGCTCATACAAGGGATCTTGAATTCACCTCACCTTCACAATTTGATTAAGGTAGTCAATCAAATACTTGTCCACTATTTCAGGCTAAATTATGACTTAGGTTAGGATTTAGACCTATATATTATCTCTCCTCTCCTACCATTGAGATAATATGATAGAGCATGTTCATCTTGACAACTAAGAGAAGTTGATGCCCATTACCTGCAAACCTCCAACACAATGTTGAGCATGTGTGTGTGTGTGTGTGTGTGTGTGTGTGAGTGTGTGTGAGTGTGTGTGTGTGTGTATATATAACATGAAATGGTAGGGATCGATACATCATGTAAATCTCGCAAGCAAGTGACTACGACTTAATCCCTCAACCATATCAGGCACATCAAATAGAAATATAAAACATACACGCTAACCATACACATGCAAGTACGGGGTCAGTAACAACCATAATATACATAACATCATCATATACAACTAATCAACATCATCTAACTAACATGATATAAATCAAATGATCAAAGTATCATAGCACCGATTCCTCAAATACGACTAAAGATCTAATATGCGCATAAAAAGTGGTCTAAAAGGTTTGGCATCATAAACATAGATGGTAGTAAAGGGGTGGGAATTACATCCTCCCCCCTTAAATTAGGCTTACTCCTAGAAGCCATCAACTACAACTATGGTAAATTGAAATCCAAAATATACGATCTACAAATGTCATACAAAGAATCATACAATCCTCACAACTCTCATCGCAATCCCCTTGCAAAGAAGCCAAGCTAAGGGACAAGAAATTATACTAATAAAACATCCTTCAACAACAACCATGCTCCATAATAAAATTTTAAAAATATAATAATACAACCAAATTTACTAAATGTGTGTGTGTGTAATTACTAGGTGCTAAAGAACTAATAGATAAATTCAAACAACAAGGGTACATACGATTTCATAATCACTGTGAGGAGAGTATACAAGAGAAATATATGGACATTACAAACACTCAATCACATTGCACAAAAGAACTACTACAACTTTCTCTATTTCCATTCTTACAAGGACATGCATACCCAATTACTAAGAGTAATATAATTCTAGTTAAAACATGAAACAAGAATGGCATTGATAATTCATTCATCATTCACAAAATTCTTAAATAGATCTACATATTTTATTCATCCAACATCATAGAAGAAATCTAAAAATTAATTGTATAAAGTATACATTTGTATTTATATCAAATACTAAATTAAATAGTTCATGCAATGCCACTTAATGTAGCACTCATGAAAACATATATGATACATAATGCATTTCATTTCTTCATACAGATATAGTAAAATCTCTACAATGTCCTCCCTCACACATACTATCAGAGGTCCAAAATAAACATGATAGAAACAATATCTATCATAAGACATGGCTAACAATAACAAACATTCGGAATAGTCACCTAAAAAATTTAAAAAGGAAAAACCTAAGTGGGGTAATACCAAGTTCAATATTAAATCATAAATACACTTGAGTGATTTCAATAGTAAATCAAGTGTGACCAGTGCCACAAAATAGATAGTGAAAAGAGAGTTAGGTAACTAATTTAGGCACAAGAAAGTTAAAAAATTGAATGTTAGCCCACACAGAATATGGACAGATCATCAATAGCCAAAATTAATTATCAATCATAAAAAAATTTCACATAACAAGGTGACTAGTATCAACCACACTTAAGGGAGTAACATCTTCATGACATCTAGGGACCCAAAATACTAGACACAATAGAGAATTTACCCAAGCACAATATATAGATAAATTATTTATTCTTTGTTACAATCATCTTTTCTGTAAACATATGCAATTATGAGTCCTACGTACTTGCAAACATTTAGTACTTAATTATAATGTTTTGATTTCCTTATGCATGATAATATACAAGATAGAAAAATCATACCACATTCAAAGGTCAACACAAATGATGTTAGGGTACTATCATTTGAGCTCAAACATCTATAATGCTAATACACAACTCTTTTATGACTCTTCAATATGCATTCTTAGTTTTGGAACGGATCAACAAAATTATAGAATTCCTAAAACTTGACAATGGTAGGGTACATATTGATGATACACAGGGACACTCCCTGTGATAAAGAAAATCAAGGAGTTAGGGTTACATGGATAAAATACATAAGACTACCCCTAAGATACCACAAAGTTATAACTCAAAGGTCCATATCCATTGTTACAACATTAACAATCATTAAACATTTACAATAATATTACCTTCATAAGGGCATGCATAGGATCAAAATACAATTACTATCGCAAATATGACCTACTATAGTTATCATGGCTGTTAAGACTACTCAACAAGATCAACTTTCCGCATTAACACTAAGGAGTCAAAACCATCTTTTAGGAGCTTGAAACAGGTTATATATTAACAAGGAATCAGCACGACGATTCCACCAAGGTATGATGCATCTAATGCAATGTAACTAACCAATTATGTAAAGTTTTCCAAGACAACTATAAGCCACAATGGTTCTCTTATGAATACAATACATAATTCAATCAGGGACTTAGGTCCTTGACCCAAATTATCTACTCTGATGAAAGACACATCCTAATGTATAAATTTATATCTCACATATTAAATGATACATTTTCTAAATTGACGCACAATGCATTTCAATGAAATACAAATACTATGAATCATTTCATAGTTTCATAATATATCCTAACCTTTCACATCTGATTATAACACTAACGCAATACAGTACAGGCAACACTAAACTAGGCTCCAATTAATGATATACAAGTCTAGTCATTAAAAAAACTATAAAAATCATACCACCAGGTATAAAAACATTAGGGTCACTAAAGAATCATAGAATGCTCTAAGGAATAAAGATCATGACATAAGGAGTCCCTCAAACTAGGAAACTCAACACTAAGGAGGGTCACATAAATCCGAAACAACCACACTCATCGAATATCATGCTAATTCAAATGATTCAACCCAGTCATGATTGCCAAGCATCCTCACATAAAATCCACACGTAGGATACAAGATCAAGATATCCACTAACTCACAAAAAGAAATTGCACAATAGTCACCAACATCATGAGAAAAAATATAACCAGAGATCCTAGTATTCTTACACATGTTCTAGTAGTGGATCAAGCCTCAGAAAGTGTTTCTCCTATAATAGCCAAAAACAAAGAAGCATCTCAAACAAGCCAAGAGAAAATGAAGACATGAAGTTTATTTGCAATACAATGGTTCTCAAATATAAGAGATTCATGTGTCAATATTTTTGTTTGAAGTTTACTACAAGACACCTAATGGGCGTACAAATTCATATAATTCTCAGTGTAGAAACTCAGGCTCTGATACCAAATGTAACCCCCCACTAGGGAACCCATGAGAAATTAACAAATTTTGCACTATGTTGATGCAATAAATTTTTTTGTTAAATTTTAAACATACATAAACCATACAATTGAACATTCAATAACATGATTGTGGAAGCAAGTACAACATAAGTGCAAGTAACATTATTAACATGTGATAATACATTATACCAATATTCATAAAACTAGCTAACTATCCCAAGGGTTCCAAGACGTAGTTACTTTTAACTACATTAGCTAAACTACTAAGAAAAATCATAACATAATCACATGATATATCATAAGTTAATTTTAAAATACAAATCAAAATATGAATTAGTTCTTTACTTAATCATAATGAAAAGAACACATATCAATAAGGAAACTAACACATACATCGCATAGAAGGAATCAAGATACACTCATCCTATTAATATAAGTAAAAGGAACAATCAATAAGATACATCATGCCATTTTTTAATAGGTTGAATAACTTAGAGGGGGGGTGAATCCTATTCCTACACAACTTATAAAACTTCTCTATGTTGGTAAACACTTAAACAATACTAATAACACATTAATATTTGTCAGTAAAGCACATTAAACATTCATAGAAGATGTAAACATGAAAAGCATAGAAACACCAAAATAGAGAACACCAAATTTAACATGGAAACCATAGAGAACTATCTCAAGATATAATAAACACTGGTTAAGTTCGCACCAAAAAGGTGACTTGTTATAAAGGTTCACTTCCAAAAATAGAACCTTGGGCTCATTGTCGGTAGAAAGGTTCATTGTCGATACAGAAGGGATCATTGTTGATATAAGGGATCACTACTAATAGGAAGGATTACTTCCTAAGAGATATGAAAAGATGATAGAATCCACCCCTAAGATCTACAAACTGCTCTATACAAACATGGATCTCCCTTGCATGAATTCATATGCACCTTATATATATCTAGCACACATACACATATATATGTACATACATACATACATACATACATTTTCATATGTACTTACACACATACACAATTTCACACTGCTAATATATATACAACATCATGAGATCCAAAATAGGTCGGCCACCATAATTTGAAATAGGTCACACTGGTGTAGGAGCACCATGGGTACAGTCATCACTCCATGATCCTATGGCTATAGGTGTCACTTCATGATCCTAATGGAGATCCAAGAGGAATTAAAGACATATGAAGACTACAAGGTGTATGCACCCTAAAACGGTCACCTGGACTATGGGCCCCCATTTATCAATTTATCAAATTCCTAAATCAATGCTTTGAAACATTTTTCAATTCAAATCAATTTCCTTGATCAAATCATAATTAATTCAATTATTTCAATATTTCCTACGGTTTGATCATTTTATTTAATTAAAAGATTTAATCTCCCTTTTAATTAAATAGAATTCATCTTATTTAATGAAAATAAAATCCTCCCATTTAATTAAATAAAATTCTTCTAATTTATATTTAATTAAAAGAAAACCCCTCTTTTATTTAAATAAATAAAAATCCACACTTAAAGCACTTTATTTGATGAAAAAAGAAATAAATTAAATAAAAATCCCTTTTTCTTCACATCTTTCTAAGTGGCGAGCTTTTTGCTTTTAATGAGCACATGGATCAATCAAGATTTAATCTCCACCATTGCTCATTTATTTTTGCCTCTTAATCTCAACTGTCTTCATTTTCCTATTTAAGGAGTCATCTCCTTCTCATTCATAACTTAGACTTTTAGGCTATTGTTATGCTGCAGGTTTGGAGAGTAATATTGGAGAAGGATTTGAACACTCAAGCTTGGATATTACAACTTCTCTCTTCTTGTCTTCTTCTTTCAAGCATCATGGAATCCATTTAGATTAAATTCATATTAGCTTAGAATCATGTTTACTTTCATAGATTAAATTTGCACATTTCCTTTCATATATTAATCTTGCATTGTTATCATTTAGAGTAATTTCCTTTATTGCATTGTTATCATATAGAATAGATTTCATTTTCATGCATTGAATCTCTCATTTCATGGTGTTCTTGCATAGGCACAACTAGGTCAATCTGAGGGCCTTCATCACACACCTTTGCACTCCATGACTAGGGACCTATGATTCGATATTTGAGGCCTCATTCTTGAGAAACCTTGGATGGAATGACTCATAGAAGTGTGACACATTTTCAGCACACACAAGGACCTAAAAGGTCTCAAGCATTTTAATTTGGGCCATTAGTGCCTATGAAATGTAATGGATTCCTAAAGAATCAATGTAATGTAGGTTGCCATGATAAGGAAAATATACTTATAAGGGTCCTCATGTAATGGGAAAGGGGGTTAGTAGTCTTTCGTAGGTTTGATGGAGTTAAGAACATGTAAATGACTTGTATGGTCATGAGAAATAGTGTAATAAGGTAGTAAGGTATAATGGTGCCTAAATTGGGCATAAAGCCTTAAGGGATAATTAAGAAAGTCCATAGGTGGTAGGGCTTTAAAAGTAATAAAAGTATTCAAATAATTTAATAAGGATTCACTAGTATGTATTTGTCAAATTTGACAACTTAGTTGTCGGCTTGACAACATCCTTATACACCATGTCATGTTTTGGGTTAGTTAGAATGCATAACAGTCAGTTTTAATTGAATTGAGTCAGTTTACAGGAAATTTTAGGAGTTGTTGTCAGTTATAGGGACCTTAAAGATTATATAAACCATTTAATATCCCAAGACAAAGAGAGTGTGGTCGGGGTGATAAAGCATTGTAAACCTTTAAATCAATCAAATCCATGTGTTCATTGTATTTCACTAGTTTTTCTCTTTAGTTCATTCTAGTTGTTTAGTGTTTTAAAGGGTGGTAATGTTATCTTTTCATTGAAATGTCAATTTGGGATGTTATTGGAATGAATCGACTCTATTTTTCTTTTGGAATCATTTCTTTTGGTTGAGAGATCTGAGAGATATCTTGGTTTGAATAAAAATTGTCCAAACCCTGATTGAGGGTAACCCTAAAGAGTAATAATGTGATTTCCTTTAGGATCTACATGGACCAAACCATCTCATTTGGGTATTGATGAGGTCTGGTTTTATATTAGATTTCCTTGGAGTTGTAAAGGACCATGAAACATGTAGCACATTTTTTAGTGCAAAGAAGTAACTATATAGTCACAGAGAACGGTATATTGACTGTCATAGTCTTGAGGATTTGGCTTTGTCCACCAAAGTAGAAAGAGTTAGGGTCCTTGATGCATATATGAGTGTTTTAGGGAGATTACCCTTCATTTCCAAGACATTGGAGAAGGAAGGGTGCCCAAGGATAGGGTTGGACCATTAAGGGTGCAAAGATTGGTAAGGACTGTCCTAGTAGGATAGTGAAATAGAAAGTTTGTTTTTGTTTCATTGGAAGTTGATGCATAGTGATTCAAGGATAGGAGTGGGTGTGTGGAGAGAGCCCAAGGAGTCTAGGAATATCTATATGGCGTCCCAATGCATTTAGGGGTGAGGGGACACATTGAAATGGCTGGTTATGGTGATTATTCAATAACGAGAAGATGATTGTCATAGTGGACAATAAGAGTGAGTTTTTACATTCAAGTGTGGGGATGTATAGTATATTTATTTGAAGAAGACCTTAAATTTTCTAGGGGGACATGTAGGGAGTTCTTTTGTGTCAATGAGTGGTAGATCTATTCAGAATGATCTTAGTAGATAGGTCTTTGAAGGGAACTGAAGCACTAGTAGTTTGGGGACAATCACATCACCATATTATCAAATATGCATGAGTGGGTAAGTTAAATGAGTGCAAACTAAGAATGTGGAGTCTAGTGGAGGAGAATATTATTGGTTGACTACTAGCCTCTACATTACACACCAACATTTTCATGCGGTGGAAGGAAATGAATTGAGAACCACCTCAACCAACCCAACACGTCATGCTTCAGATAAGCACTCAATACCTTCTCCTCGGTAGTCGGCTCCAATAGATAGATAGAACATTACAACTCCAATTATGGAAAGGAAACTGATCTAGATATAACCTAGCAAGAAATCTACCAAAAGTGTAGATTCCATAACCATGAAAATACTGGTGGATGCACGGGACACTCCAACTGATACACTAGACTGCCAGTACATATGAACCTTGTGTTAGAAACATACCAACTGATACACAAGAATCTGAGATAATAAATATGTTGACATAAATGAAAACCATTAATGAAAACACCATGAGATAGCATCTTCACATTTTTATAATCTCCCTCCTTTTTCATTGATGGAAACATTCATCAATAACAAAGTAAAGTCACAATTTTTCTCCCCCTTTGACAACAATGAAAAATGAAAATAAAAACTCCTCACTCTTCTCCCCCTGAGAGGAAGCCTCCAATCACCAATCTAGAAAGATGTAGCAATTTTGAATACTAGATCAATGCACACACCGATGCAGCTAGTGAAGACTAGGAAGGGGAAAAACCCCCAACTTCCCTTTGAGATACTCAAATGTATCTTTGCACAAATGTTTAGTGAATATATTTTCTATTTTTTCCTTAGTGGGGACATATTCCATCTTAACTGCTCCTTCTTCAACTTTTTCTCTAATAAAGTGATATCTAATTTCAATGTGTTTTTTTATTCTGTAATGCATTACTGACGTCTCTGACATACTAATCACATCACTATTATCACACATGATAGGAATAGGCTTATCAAAATTGATTCCTATATCCTACAAAGTTTTGTTCATCAATAATACTTGAGTGAAACACGAGGACACTACAATATATTCTTATTTAGTAGTGGATAATGTTATGGAATCCTGCTTCTTGATTGACCAAGCAACTAACCAGGAGCCTAAAAATAAAGCTCCACCACTAGTACTTGTTATGTTTTCAACAGTACAACCTTCCCAATCTATGTTTGTATATCTTGTTAGTGAAAAATATGATTCTCTGGGATACCATAATCCCATATCCTATTTTCTTTTCATATATCTAAAAATACTTTTTACTGCCATGATATGTGACTCTTTTGGTTATTGGTAAAATCTAGCTACCAAAAAAAACTACATACATGATATCAGGTCTGGTAGTAGTTAGATACAACAAACCTCCAATCATTGATCTATATAAACTTGCATCTTCTTTCGGTGAATCATCTTCCGTAGATAACTTGTTATAGGTAACAATAGGAGTGCAAACAAGTTTAGAATTCTCTAGACTAAATTTCTTTAGCAACTCTTTCACATACTTGGACTGAGAGATAAATACACCTTGACTATTCTGGTTTACTTGCAATCCAAGAAATAAATTTAACTCTCCTATCATTGACATTTCAAACTCCTTCTGTATATCTTCTGCAAATAAAATTATGGGTCATCTTTGTCACCAAAGATGATATCATCAACATACAAAAGAACAGTCAAAATCATTTCTGAATTTCCCTTGAAGTAGAAATTGTTGTCGGCCCATCCGTTCCTAAATCCTTGACTAATCAAATACTTTTCTAATTTGCCATACCAGGCTCTAGGTGCCTACTTCAACCCATACAAATCCTTCTTTAATATGCAAGCAACATTTGAAACCTTTCAGTTGTTTAATGTCCACTTCTTCCTTCAGCTCACCATTTAGGAATGCAGACTTGACATCCATCTGATATAATTTCTATTTCTTAAAAGTTCCAAATTCCAAGAACAACCTAATGGACTCCATCTAAGAAATAGGATCATAGGCCTCTTGGAAATCAATTCCATTTCTGTGAATATCCTTTGAAAACCAACCCTTCCTTATTCCTTAAAAATTTCCCACTTTCATCAAGATTGTTCTAATACACCCATTTTATACTTATCACATTCTTGTCTCGCGGTCTAGGCACAATTTCCCAGGTTTGACTCTTTCCTATCTGATCTAGATCTTCCTTCATAGCCTTTATCCAAGTTTCCTCATTACAAGCCTCTTCTACAGTTACTGGTTTAATATCCTAAATTAAATACAACAAAGCATGATCTTTTGTTTCCTTACTCCGAGTAATGATGCCTTTATTCTTATCTCCAATAATTTATTTTTATGAATGATGCCTTTGTACATACCTTGGTTTCTTAAGTGTAGATGTCGATGTCAACTCAACAACAACCTCATCCTTCTTTTCAACCTTTATCTTCTCATCTCTATTAGATTCATACTCAATATGCATTTTATTAGTCTTCTAAAAGTCCTCATCAACTTTCACATTCACACTTTCCACAATTATGTTCAATCTCTTATTGTAGCACTGATAATCCTTTCTTCTATCTGAATAACCCATAAATATTCCTTCATTATCCCTACTATCAAACTTTCCAAGGTTTTCTTCACCTTTCCTGATATAACATTTGTTGTCAAAGATCTTGAAGTATTTAAATGTCGGTATTCTACCATGCCATAATTCATATGAATTTTTTCCATACCTTCTCTGATATAAAACTCTAAAAGTGTGTATATAGAAGTATGAAATATTTATCTCCAATAAATCTCTGGTAGAGTTGCTTCTCTCAACATGGTTCTAGCTTCGCCATATTTTTGTCTGGTTCATCCTTTCTACAACACCAAACTATTGCAGTGTGCTTGTTGCTGAAAATTGTCTCTTAATCCCATGCATCTCACAATATTTTTCAAGTGCATCAAATTTAAACTCGCCACCTTTGTCAGATCTCAAACACTTAATCTTTCTATCAGATCAAATCTCAACTATAGATTTGAATATCTTTAATTTTTCAAATGCTTCAGATTTATCTATAAGAAATAAAACTCATGTCATTCTAGAATAATCATCAATGAATAGTATGAAGTAACTTTCACCTTGGAAACTCCTTGTTCTGGTTAGACCACAGAGATCAGTGTGCACAAGCTCCAATACACCGGTAGATGAATTTTTTTTTTCTTAAATGATTCTCTTCTCTACTTCCCTTCTTGATAACCCTTGAAAATGAGATTTTATGGTTTTCGTATCCTGTGTAAATCTCTTACTACATGAGATGAACTTATTCTTACTGGATTATCAAAGTTAATGTGACACATCCTCTACTGCTATAGCTAACTATCATCATTTTGAGATAACAAACAAAACCCTTCATATTCTCCTTCAAGATGGTACATATTTCTTCCGGATCCTTTTCCAACTGCAATCAAGTCTCCATTTCTCTTTCTGATTTCACAACCTTCATCCTTGAAAATAAAATCATATTCATTCTCACACATCTTCCCAACACTCAACAAATTATGATACAAACCATTCACATAGTAGACACTATCAGGGTTATTCTTTCCATAAAAAGTAATATATCCTTTTCCTAATAGATGTAAGATACTTTATCATCACCAAATCTGATGCAGGAGCATCTTGGGATCTTGGCAATATTGCATCAACCAAAAACATTTGTCTTCCTATTTTCCTATTTGACCAGTCTTAGTGTTTCTTTCTTCGATTGTTCTATGTATATTCTTGGAGGTTGTGATCCTTATAATGTGTTATTGGCTTGGTGTTGGACCTTCTCCTGACTTTATGTATCATTTTTATTTTCTCGCGCATAAGATATTGCAAATTCTTGATGAGACTAGCCTATATCCTTCATGTTTTTGGCCAACCTTCATGTTTTCTGATCTCCCAAAGGTTTTCTAGATCGGAAAAGTTTAATGACTCATTTCTCGATGATGGATGACCTACTTGAGGGATCGCGATTCATAATTATTTCATTGGAAGTAGATCTTGATGATTTGGGTCCTAACCTATTTCTTGTAACACATTTTCTTCTTTTTAGGAAATATCATCCTTTGAGGCTGACTTAATGTTTACAAAGGATTTATAAGCTTATGGATTTGTCTCTAAAGGGGCCAGAGTTTCATAAGATTATCTAGTTTTAGCTATAGCTAAGGATTTTGTAATGTTTTCTGATTATAATTAGGCCTGCATGCCTAGCATGCATGTCTGCATGTTGCAGATCCATTGTATATTATTTCTGATGATAATAAAGAAACTTGATCTATCACATCTCTCTAGTTTGCTTGTTTCTTCCACTTTATAATTCATATTGCAAGGATCAAATAGACCTCTTTGAGTTCCCTCCATCCTTGACTACAACAAGTGGTATCAGAGTGAGGTTTTTAACCTAGGGTTTTGTTGGTGGGGTGGCGCAAGAAAGGATGTGACCAATAGTGCTGAAGATTGTGAAGATGGATAGGAGAAATGCTAGAGGTGGGGTAAAGAATGAAGATCCATCTATCTTGGATTTTTTGAGAAAAATGTATGCCTGGTTGGGAGCAGTTGAAACTTCTCAAAGGAGAGGCTAACATATAGAAGATGCAAGTGATGAATAAGGAGATGAACAAAATCAAAATCAGGCAGGAGAAGGAGAGAACAATGAGGCACAACCGAAGTTGAATAAAGAAGTGGAGAGGTTCATTAGAGCTTTGACTAATGTGACTAAGAAACCCCATTTCAATCCAGCTGACTATCATGGCAACCTGGATTTTGATGAATTAATAGATTGGAATACAGTGATGAAAAATTACTTTGAACTTGAAGGAACTAGTGAGGAGAAGAAGGTAAAATATGAATACACTAAGTTAAAATGACATGTATCCTTATGGCAGGAACATTTTCAAACCGATCGACAAAGAAGAGGTAAAGACAAGATCAAATATTGGGATAGAATCGTGAATAAATTGAAAGCTAAGCTTTTTGATTGAGGATTACCAAGTAAGTCTATTTTGGAAGTTTCAAAACTTGAAGCATAGGGACTTAAGTGTTAAGGGTTAAACTAAGGATTTTTAAAAGCTGAATATTAGATTTGGTCATATAGATGATGAGACTGAATTAGTTTCTTAATACCTTAATGGTTTAAGGGTGCCAATACAGGATGAGACCAGTCTATTATAGATTAGGAGTGTGGAAGAATCTTATCAGTGGGCTTTGAAGGCTAAAGAAAATTTTAACCGAAGGCATGAGTAAATTCAAAGAGGTAGATGAGGAATATTTCAGTGAGGTTGATCCAGTACTAATGTTGGAGGAGGTAGATCTTCTATAGATCAGGGAAGAAGTGAGTCAGAAAGTAAAGGATAATTATCTCTATAGGAGGAATTATAGGAGTTTCTATAACATTGAAGGACAAGGTAGTGGTGAAAAAAGGAATTTCAGTTCCACTCGTTTCAAATATTCAAAAGAAGGGCACCAAGCCTTTAAGTGCAAACAAGGAAACTTTGAGAAGAAGGCAGAAGGACATAGGGGAACAACATTTGAAGATAAAGAGTCCTATGGATTTGAAAAAAAAAAAAAAGAAGAATATGGAGAGACCTTGGTGACTCAGAGAATCCTATATATCATAGAGAAAAAGATAATGAATCTTTACAGAGGAAGAATTTGTTCAGAACTAGATGCAAGGTACAATAAAAGGTGTGCAATGTTGTCCTAGACAATGGAATTTTTGATAATCTTTCCTTAGGCGAGTTGGTGGACAAACTAATGTTGGAGAGAGTGCATCATCCTAAACCCAATCAGATTGCATGGATGCAAGATGGACATAAGTGTTGGTGTACTGAGAGGGGGGTGAATCAGATCTATACAACTTTTACACTTCTAAAACAAACTAATTCAACATGTATTCATAAACATAAAATAAAATTTTAAAATAGATCTAACCTCTAATAATATCCATAATGAACATATAAAACAAAGATTTGGTAACCTAGAAACCCTTGAAAGGTAAAACTGGGGTGGGGATGAAACCCACAAATCTTCACTACTGCAGAAACAAAGTGTACATGTTAGGGATACAAAGTTTGATCACTTTTAATGATCTACCCTGTGAGGGGTCTACCCTGTTAAGATCTTACAGACTTATACAATCTACCTTATTAAAGGATTTAAACTTAAAATGAAGTAAGCACTTTGTTAAGATATTTACAAAGGCCTATTAGGACCAATATGTTAAGAGATTTACCCTAATTCACTTGATAGAATGTATCAGTACCTAATCCTTGGGTCTTCACTACAAATGCTGATAACATATCTCCTCTTCCCAACTCTTAACTAATCTCACAATCTGATATATCTATTTTCCATCCTTCGCTGCTCTGATCGGTCACTCTTCCTAGTCTATGCTTCAGATATGCAAAAATCTACTTTACATACATATCTGATCTCTTCTATTCTCATCTGCATCCACACACATGCATACATTTAAGGTTTGAAGCATTCTATATATAGATTGTTGATGAAACATCCAAATCAAGACCAATGATCTAGATTCATCATTTTTTCCGCTTAAGCATCCCTTATTTTGATTGGTTGCATTGCTTGCATAGGGATTCATGATCTCATAAATAATGTTTAATTAATGCATTAAATATCTTCAACAATCTTTAAATGATACATAGAAGTCGGCCAAAATGGTTTACCTAGGTTTTTGTGCCATTCCAAACACATATATCAAAACTATTTCACTCGGCATATGTAAACTCTGATGCTCAGTCAAAACTGTTACTCGACACTAACTGTCTATGAAAATTGACAATCATTCTGCTCGGCAACTACTGATTACTCTATGACCATTGACTTACTCATCAGTAACTACTTCTCGGTCAATACATAATATTTACACAATTCATTTACATTGCTCGGCTTTAGTGGGATGGCTCAGTCGCAGTGATGACCAACCAACTTGCCTTGATTGTGACTAAGTGTGTGACACTAATAGACAACATAACTTGGAGATCAACAATCTCCCCCTTTGACATTAGTGGCAAAAATACTTTGTCATGACTCTTCAGTCCCTTAATAAAAATAGTACACAAGTATACCAAAAAATCCCCCTTAGATTATGAGTCAGTCTTCATAAAGACTTCACTATATATACAACATAATCTTAAGTACATAACTCCAAAAATAATAAAATAGTATGTTATACCTATTCGCTCAAATCATTCTATTATTTTCATTGTCTGCATATTTCCCCTTTATCTGCATTGTTTCATTCCCCATAGATTACATCTTATTATATTTCCCCCTTGTTTTTGTCACTCTTGTCTGCTGGGGTAGTAGGGGTCAGACCATACTTGTCCAAAAATGGTTTATGAATCTATAGAATCATTGTCAATGTATTATCCCAACTAGTTCTTATAGACTCCAACACATGTAACTTAATCTCTATCTTGGTAGCTAGATCAATCAAACTCTCTGCAATATTGAGAGGCGGTTCTCTCTGTGCTGATTCTTTTGCAGTTAATAACTCTCTCTGCATGACCTCCAAATGATGTATAAACATATTTTGAATTGAAATAAAATTATCCCTTATCCCACCATCATTAGAAATGAGCTCGTCTAATCTCCCTTGGGCATGAGTCAACCTGGAAAAATGAATATATCTTGCATTGGCTTCCATGCTCAGTAAATATCATGTTGACTTCAAATCTGATTGTAACTTCTCAATAAGCTATTGATTCTACTTTGTAAATAATTCAACATCACATAGTTTTTTATACAAAGAAAGAACATTTTCTACAACTTCTTCTAAGTTACTTATCAAATCAGAAAGTGCAACCTGTTTGACAGTAAGTTCTTTTGCAACTTTCTCAAGAACTTTGGCCTCAAACTTTCTCTCAGATCATTGCATGAGCTTCTCGTTAGCGTCAATATCATCATTATTCACCTTTTGAACAATATGAACCAATTGATCTATAATATGTGCTTGCTCATTTATATCCTGAAGCTCAAATGCGTCAACAAATATACCTTTGATATCATGTAATACCTTCTTCTGTTGATGTTCTCATTTTATTTTCTCTTGTTTTGTCTTCCTTTTCAGTAAACTCTGCAAAATCTTCACTTTATCATAAGATAAGTTATCAGTGTCCCATTTTGGAATCACTATAACTTCATCAAGTGTCACCTCAATGCTCAAAGACTTGTCCTTTTTCTTATGTGAATTCTTCTTCTTAGTCTCTGGTGTGCTGCTACTCAGTTTTTGCTGTGCCTACAATGTACTAGTTTCACCACTGATTGAGACTAACTCCTTCTGAGTTAAAATTACCTGTTGTTCAGGTGTATCAGCAATCTTAGTTTTAGTAAGTGGTAGCTTATCAATTCTTGAATAACCTCTTTCTCTATAGGATCATGTTTATGCTCTGTCTCTATAGTCTGAGTCTCCTCTATTTCTCCTTTATGAGGTCCGAAGATGTCTTTTGCAGAATTATCTGCTTGATCTTCTTTTCTCTTATCTTCTTCTTCAATAACTTCAATTTTTTCCTCGGTAGGGGAATCTGGAATGTTGATTGTATCCTCACCCTACTCCTCATCATTTAAACCTTGTGTATCCTCACTAGTAATTGTGGTTGAGTCTGTTAGAATGAATTTAGAATAACTGAGAGGGGAGGGGTGAATCAGTTATCCTCAGGTCTAGATGTAGCAAATAAAAACTTTCTGTATTACAGGTCTACTCGGCAGCAGTAGCATAAGTCAACAACTTTAATCATGCAGTTTACTGTCAATTGAAATTATCTTGTAGAAACATAACAGTAAAACAAACCATAAGCATTCACACAAGTTGACACAAGTATTTAACGTGGAAACCCAATATGGGAAAAACCACCAGTAACATGCTACCAAGTTTTAACTCTTCTGAAGTGATGCCCTGTGAGGAGCCAATCCGATCTTGAATGGTCATCTCCACATATCATCATCTGCATCTGACAACCATTGTCTTTGCCTAAAATAGTGAGATTTCAAACCCTGCAAAAGCATCAAAAATTTGGTTTCTCAGAAGCTCCTAAAATCATTTATCATAAAACACATATCTAATAGGTTTAAATCAACATTCTCTCTATGGAACATGACCAGTTCAAAAAATCATAAGAAATTGAAACTCCTAGTTCCCTGTGTTTATAGAAATAAGAAAGAAGCTGATAGAAAAGCCAAGGAGTATCAACATATAACCAAATTTATTCTACAATAAATCAAGGACTTTGAGAAATTTGACACTATATATCATCTTCAACATCAAATTTTCTCATATGATGGCCAAAACTCATGTGAATCACACTTTCATCCATTTTGAGAAATATGACTAGATGAGCCTCATCATTGACCTTTGGACCTCGAATCAATTCATCACTTCCTCATTATCAAAATAATCATCCCTTCTTTGAGAAAATAAAATCAATCATCCTTGGACTATAATCAAATCAAATCCAATCTTTCATTCCTTCATCCTAATTAGGTTGAAATATATTAACCAAAAGGACCTTTATATCTAGCAAACACGTTATTGCTTGTAGAACATCAGTCTGTCTCAAGTCATCAAATCCATTGATCTTGTCCTATTTTTCTTTGGATCACAAGTCTATCTCCAAGTAGAAGAAGTTATTATCTAAATCAATCCCTTGTGTTTTCATTATCATAAGGTCTTGTCTCACCTAGATTTTTATCCCAAAACCTCCAAATCCAAATCAAATCAATCAATCAATCTTAATCAAATCCAAATCCAATCAATCAAATCAAACCAAATTGAGTTCAAATCCTTTTGTTCCTAAAGTTCATCATCAATCAACATCCGAAACTTTATCCTTCATCATTCATCTTTTGGAGGTTACCATTGTATGGTATTTACTTGATCTCAAGCTAAAAATATGAGGTGTACACAACTAAACACGATGTTGAGAATCCTTTTTTCTCATCCCTTCTTTCAAGGCCAGGAAGTACATGTTGAGGACATCACCAACGTCCCTGAAGAAAATGAATTCATGGATCAAGATGAGAGATCTACTCAAGTGAACTATTTCCTCAGTGATACATACAATTTAGAGATGGTTGAGAAGGACATTAATTAGAATGGCGGAGATATTTTTCTAAACATTATCAAGAATGGTGTCATAGTACCCATCGATTTTGATGAATCTCTCCTTGTCAACAATATTATCAAAGTTACAACTACTACAAACATGTCTGTGGACTTGGCCTCTACTACAACATCATCCCAAGAAAGAGGCAAGACCACTTCTAGTGGACCTTCTACATCAATCCCCGCATCAACTTCAAAACCAACACTTCAATTAACAGGGGAACAATTTCAATAGATCCTCACTGTCTTACTTAACATAACTTCTCATAATAGCACTCATAGAACAACAAACACCTCTATGAGTGTCGGTGCTAGTGTTTTCAACATAGGGCATAATTCCATCCCCTTATCTACACAGCCAATTTCATCATCACAATTTACATTTCCATCATTCGCAATGAAGACATCCCAAAAAATGCCCCAAGATTATCATTATACACCTCCTCCTACTTTCAGTATGACATTGACAAGATTTGTGGGCACGCAATTAGGAGGTGGAAAATATTTTGGACCATAATTCACACCTCACAATGCTCCTGATTTAGCCCAATAAGTCAATGAGCTCAAAAATCTTGTGCATAGCTTACAAAATAGAGGAAATAAGAGTTCTTCTTTAGAGATATATGTCCTTATCCATTTAAAAAATCAATAACCATGCAACCATTTCCTCCAGATTTTGAGATCCCTAAGTTTGAGAAATACAAAGGGAAAACATGCTCACTCCAACATCTCAAATAATTCTATATTGCATGCCAAGAGATCACTTGCAATGATAATTATCTAAAGAGGCCCTTCACTAGGAATCTTTACAAGGTATTAATTTTGAAGCATATTTGTAGTGTACATGCAGGCTGAAAATGTTCATAAAATAGAAGACTTGTAAATTCCACTTGAAACTTCTAGAGAATCGAACTAAAGATAGAAAATGAAAGATTGGAAGCAAACATTTATTCAATTTTAAAGGGATATAAAGACTAAAACTTTCAAGACAATCAATTTAAGATAGCGTCATAGAGGTATTGGCTCACTTCTAATTTTAGATGATAGAAAGTGTACTTTGGAATCCTTCCACAGTGAACTTACAAAAGGATTATTTAAAATTCTCTCAAAAATATTTGATCTCAGAAGATCTAGATGAATGCAATGATAAGTGATATTATTCTATTATGTCATGTTTTGACTTTTTTTATTAGCATTGTAGAGACAAGTTGATAGCTCCTTTCATTAAAAAATACCAAATTTCAAATTTCTATTTGGACATATGGAAATGAGATGTCTTGAGAAAACATTACTACAAATATATAGCTACAACTAAATCAACGATCTCAACTACTGCAAAAAAAATCCAAGACTCCTTAATACCAAAACAAAATAGCTCATCCTGAATATATGGAAAGTATAACAAATTCCAAACATATTAATTTGAAAGTGGGGATCAAAAATTTGAAATTATCTAAATGTGAATTAGTATATTGATGACATGTAACTGATTAAATGTTTGAAGATGTTAAGTTGATCACCGAAATGCAGAACGATAATGCAAGACATTAAATCAGTTAATGGATTATATTGTCATTAATGTCAACTTGATATAATCTAATTGGTTATAATCAAAGTGTCAAAGACATCAGAGAATCAAAGAGAAAAAGATTATGCTTTTAGTAATGCATAAAAGATAAGAATTCACAATATGACTTCAAACACCGACGGTCAATGGACACCGACGGATAGAGATCACCGAAAGTCAAGTCATAGTTATGCCCAAGTAAGAACACTGAAAAAAATTACTGACAAGAAGAATCACAAGCATAACTGATGGCCAGAAACATAGTGTAAACTGATGGAGAAGCCCAAGGATAATTGGAGTGTTGACCGACGCTATCAAAGAGTTAAACACCGAAATTAACTTGAGTTAGACTTAACTGGTAGAACTATCTTTGATTTCATCGACAAGATAAAGCCAGAGATAAGTAATGCATTTAAATTTGTTTTGTCTAGTTGGCAAGAAGATCTCAGTGAGATAAAACATGAGTTTTTCTTTAAATCTAATTGGCAAGAATTGTAGATCACGCCAATATCAAGAAGATCAAAAACATAACAAGGGTGATATCATGTCTATAAAGAGACCACTCAATTCATTACGAATAGGTGTGGTGGGTGAATAAATGAAAAGAGGATGCTGAAGAGAAACTGATGAAGAGAAACTTCATACAGTCCTGATCAACAAGCTAAGGAAAGAGCTAAAGTTTCCTGCAGACACCAAGAAATAGAGCACAGCATCACCGAGTAGAATCAAAGTGGAGCAAAGGTATAAACTGAGATATATTGATCAGAATAGTTTTACGAGATTACAATAGATCTAAAAATCTACAAGTATAAGTTGTATATGTGAACATATCATACTATTTTAGTTTAACCATTGATTCAGAAAGTCTCTTAACCGAGCGGGATTTAAAGATCCTTTAGATATATTGAGATAAATCCCAAGGAGTATCAAAAATTTTGATCATAAAGTTAGCATGAGATGAAAGATACCTATTGACAAGCCAAGTGAGTGTTTGATCAAGGATGGTAGCATAGAGATGCCTAATATCAAGTGACAAACTAAAATTTTAAATCCTCTAACAAGGTCACACCTAATAGTGTGTTTGTAACCTCTAACAAGGTTGGATCTTCAAAGAGCTCACTTCAGAAGAGTGAAAATTTTCGGTTACTGGTCCCAAGTGGTTTTTCCCTTAATAGGGTTTCCACATTAAAAATCCATGTGTCAATGTGTTTATGATTCATTACTTTAGTGTTTTGCATTACACTTAAATTAATTAGATTGATCGGTATACTCTAGATAATTTATTGTCTTTCGATAAATTAACAGACTGCTATTCGATAAATATACAGTAGAAGGTTTTACAAAGTATTCTGAGTAGTAGTAATTCGATAAAAGTATTTGGAGGCATTAATCTTATAGGACTGAAGATAACTAGAGGCTTAATATTGTGGTACTAAGTTTTTGGGTTGATTATTGGAATATTTTTTAGGCAACTGATTCACCCCCCCCCACTCTCAGTTATTACTAAAAATTGGTATCAGATATTGTGTGCTTAGAAAGGGAGTTTAACAGCTCAAGCAAAAGATCACAAGATGAATAGAAGAGATGTGCCCAAGTTGAATAAAGACAACTTTGCATCATGGAAAAGCAGAATAAGACTCCACCTATCAGGTATTGGAAATTATATTGTTCAATACTTAGATACTAAATATGTGTTGCCTACATGACCTCACACTCTTGAGAAATTAAGATTCAAGCATGAGCATAACTTCATGATGATAGAACTTGCATCATCAGTCTCCGATGCTGAGTTTGAAGATGTCAAAACCTACACCTCTACAAATAAAATGTGGGATAAGTTGAAGTGGATACGTGGAGGAGATGCCAATGTACTCAGAGCAAAGGCAGAAAGCCTAAGAGGGAGGTTTGATGACCTAAGGATGAAAGAAGGAGAAAACATCACTCAGTATAGTTGCAGAATCAAAGAGGTAGTAAATGTTATCTGAGGAGTTGTAGGTGTACTTGAAGAGGAGACAGTGGTAAGAAAATTTTTAAGAACATTATTGCATGTTTATGCTATTAGAGTTTATGTTATTCAATAAATAAGAGCACTTGCAAACAATACAGTTACTCTAGATAGTCTGATTGGTAGACTAATTTCATTTGAGATGAACAAATTTGATAGTAGTGTCTTACCATCTATATAATTTGTATTTAAATCTTCTCTAAAGATAAGCAACTCAAGTTATAGACATGTTATTAGAAATGATAGTGACAGTGATAATGAGGATCAAGGAATTGATGGGATTGAAGCACTAATGGAAAGAAGGTTGCAGAGAAGAAAAGGCAGATACAAAGGTAAATTAAAAATTATATGTTTCAATTGTAAACAGGTTGGACATTTGTTGCAAGATGTCCAGACTGAAGAAAAGATGATAGAGGAAATGACAGATCATATGAGAAGAATCTTGATAAAGGTGATAATAGAGATTACCAAAGCAACCAAAAATATGACAAAAGAGATACCCAAGACTACAAGGACAAAGGAAAGAAAGCTTGTTACCTAGCTGAGAACAGAGCTAATGACACTGACACCGAATGAGAAAAAGGCATCGAGATGGTATTTGTAGCCATGAAGGATGATCCAGATGAAGATAAAGAAAGGTATGTAGAAACTGCACTCATATCTAAAGTTAGTAAAAATGATGTCTGGATCATAGATAGTGGTTGCACTCACCATATGACTGGTGATAAACAAAAGTTTGAGACTTTTGAATACTATAATGGTGGTTCAGTGAGAATGGGAAATGATACACCTTGTCCAATTGAAGGTAAAGGAAGCATAATGTTGAATAAACTGATAAAATGTGAAAATGCCTACTGGGTAAAAGGACTGAATTATAATTTTTTAAGTGTTTCATAGCTGAACAATTTAGGTCATAGAGTAGCATTTGAAAATAAGAAGGCAAAGATCTACAATGAATCAGGAAGATTTATTGGTACCGATGAGCAGACAAAAGGTAACCTTTTCTATCTTGATGACACTAACACCACTTGTTTAATGGCTAGAGATGAAGACATATGGTTGTGGCACAAGAGATTGTGCCATATGAACTTTGAAAATGTGATAAATATAAGCAACAAAAGGAATGTCAGAGGATTACCAAGCATGACTAAGCTCGAGCATATCATGTGCAAGAATTGTCAAAGATGTTAGATGACAAAGTCTAGTTTCAAGAGTAAAACCCATACATCTACTGCAATTCTATAATTAGTCCATACAAATCTATGTGGACCCATGAGGAAAAAGAGATATTGTGGAGATAGGTATTTTATTCTCTTTGTTGATGATTTTTCTAGAATGATGACATGTTTTTAAAAGATAAATCATAAGCATTCAAGATGTTTAAATGGTATAAAATAATGGTAGAAAAACAAAGTGAAAAGAAGTTGAAGTACTTAAGGTCAGATAGAGGAGGGGAATTTACTTCAGATGATTTCACTAACTATTGTAATGAGCATGGAATTAAAAGACAAGTTTCTGCAATGAGGACACTGGACAGCAAAATGGAATTGTTGAAAGGAGAAACAGATCAATTGTTGACTGTGCAAGAACATTGATGATTGAGAAAAGAATCACTCAAAATTTTTGAAGGGAAGCTATCAGTACTGATATCTACACATTAAACAGAGTACAATTGAAGAAGGATGCAAAGAAGACACCTTATAAGATTTGGTATGGTCATACACCTAATGGAAGTTACTTCAGAATCTTTGGTAGTCAATGTTATACATTGAAGGATGATAGAAATGGAAAACTTGACTGCAAAAGTGAAGAAAGTATCTTCCTAGGGTATTCAACCAAAAGCAAGGCTTATAAATGTCTTAACAAGTCATCTAAAAAAATCATTGAAAGTGAAAATGTGAAAATAGATGAATTTGCAGAAAAGAATGACAAGGAAAGAAGAAAGGAACCTGAGGACTACAACAAGTTTGTTTATATATAACCGGACACTCTACCTGAGCAAAAATGTGTCACTCCCAAGCATCAGAACATTGCACTCGAGCATCAGGCTGTAATTACCGACAATCAGGATAATCCTCAAGATGATGTTCCGAACAATTACAGAGATGAGATTGAAGGTGAAGAAGATGATCAGCATGATGAACACGGAGCTGAACCAAAACTTGCCAAGTATGTCAAAAGACATCATCCACATAATCAAATCATCGGACACAAAAAGGTAGGAACAAGAACAAGAAGTAAGTCACTTAACACCAGATGTTTAATTTGTGATTTAGAGCCTGAATATGTTAACAATGCACTTGAGAATGAAGAATGGGTCAGTGCTATGAATGAGGAGATATAACAGATTGAGAAGAACAATACATGGACACTAGTACCAAGATTAGATGACAAGAATGTCATCAGTACCAAATGGATATTCAGAAACAAGCTGAATGAGAATGGAGAAGTCACTAGAAACAAAGAAAGATTAGTATGCAAGGGATATGCACAAGAAGAAGGTATTGATTATGGTGAAACCTTTGCACCCGTTGCTAGACTAGAAGGAGTTAGAATCTTACTTGCTTATGCTGTATTAAAAGGATTCAAGGTATACCAAATGGATGTCAAATCTGCATTCCTAAATGGAATATTGGAAGAAAAGGTATACATTGAACAACCAGAAGGGTTTGTTGATCCAGACAAGAGAAACATGGTATGTAGACTACACAAGGCCTTGTATGGATTGAAACAAGCACCGAGAGCCTGATATGAAAGACTTCATTCATATCTCATTAGCATAAAATTTGTTAGAACAAGTGAAAATAGAAATTTGTACTTAAAAGAAGATACCGATGGTAATACTCTGATTGCTGAAATTTTTGTTGATGATATCATTTTTGGGGGAAATGAATTGTTATGCAAATCCTTTGCTAATGAAATGAGCAAGGAATTTGAAATGTCTATGTTTGGAGAGATCAAATTCTTTCTTGGTCTACAGATTATTCAACAAGATGCAGACATATGTACATCACTTAGTCTAAATACATCAGGGAAGTGCTGAAGATATTCAAGATGGAAGATTCCAAACCAGTTGGAACACCTATAGATACTGGATATAAGCTGACAAAAGAAGACAAATCCAATGATGTAAATCAGACCTTATATAGATCAATGATTGGAAAAGTGATGTATGTTGTTCACACCAGACCAGATATAGAACACGCAGTTGGAATTGTTGCAAGACTCTCTGCTAATCCCAAAGAATCACATATGACTGATGTCAAGAGAATTATGAGATATCTGAAGAACACCGAGGACTATGGCTTATGGTACAAAAGAGAAGGAAAATTTGAGCTACAAGTCTATACAAATGTTGATTGGGTTGGAAACATTGATGAACAAAAGCGCACAACTGGAGGAGCATTCTTCATGGGTGACAAACTTGTCACATGCATAAGAAAGAAGCAAGGATGCATCTCTCAGTCAACTGCAGAAGTAAACTATGTGGCTGCTTCTACAAATTGTTCCAATATTGCATGGATCAAACAATTGCTGGAAGGTATGAATATGAAGATCTTTGAACCAGTAATTATCTATTGTGATAATACTAGTGTAATAAACATTTCAAAGAATCTAGTAATGAATGCTAAGACTAAGCATATTGCTATCAAGTATCACTATTTGAGAGAACAAGTACAAGCAAAGGAAGTGACACTGGAATATGTTTAATCAAAGGAACAGTTAGCTGATATATTCACCAAACCATTATGGAAGGATACATTTGAGTACCTGAGATAGAGACTAGGGGTTCAACCCTTGTTTATCGGTCAGTAATCTGACTAAGAGGTTGCATCAGCCTATACCAAATCTAAAGATGATTCATATTGATGTAAACACTGAGATAAAAAGCAATAGATCCATCTGTACATTGCAAGGTACATATCTGCACTGAAAATCAGAACATTGTATTGTTGATGGATAGGGAAATTCAAGGAATATATTATGCAAAGGAATGGAACATGATATAGATGATAAATCAAGGAAAATTATTTTTGTGTGGCATTGTTGTCAAAGGGAGAGATGTTATCATTATCATCAAGGAGATATTTTCTTTATCATACAAAGGGAGAAATGATCTCATTATCAAAAGGAGATATGATTCCATATCACATAAAGGAGAGAAATGATAAAGGGAGAAATTATATCATTATCCATGAAGAGAAGTTCCTAAGAATCAGAAAGGAAGAGTTAATCAATATTGTAAGTGAGAGAAATTGATTACATATAAAATATCCGTCTAAGGGAGAGAAGTAACAAAGGGAGAGAATATAGACAAAAAGAGAAAGATTGTTGTCAAATGAAAATGATATTATCAAGAAGAGGAACAGTCAAGGTAGAGCACATATCAGAATAGAGATATCAGGTGTTACATTTATCCATTGAAGGGATCAAAAATTGAAGACAACCACTCTGTATGAAACAAATCTAAGCTATTTTTGAGCTTATCGAAAGCGAGACATTTGTAATAGTTACATTAGGGAAGCTTGATGAAACTATATATTTCATATTGTATTAGTAATAGTACAGTATGATAATGTAGTATGTTTCCATCAATGCCAAAGGGAGAGATTGATGACATGTAACTGATTGAATGTTTGAAGATGTTAATTTGATGACCGAAATGCAGAAGGATAATGCAAGACATTAAATCAGTTAATAGATTGTATTGTCATTGATGTCAACTTGATATAATCTAATCGGTTATAATCAAAGTGTCAAAGAGTTCAGAGAATCAAAGAGAAAAATATTATGCTTTCAGTAATGCATAAAAGACAAGCATTAACAATATGACTTCAAACACCAATGGTCAGTGGACACCGATGGATAGAGATCACTGAAAGTCAAAACATAGTGATGTCCAAGAAAGAACACCGATGAGCATTATTGATGAGAAGAATCACAAGCATAACCGATGGCCAAAAAAATAGTGTAAACCGATGGAGAAGCCCGAGGAGAACTTGAGTGTTGGCCGATGCTATCAAAGAGTTAAACACCGAAATTAACTTGAGTTTAGAAACAACAAAATATCTAGCTAGCAGAGCTAAATATAGACTTAACTGGTAGTTATCTTTGTTTTCATCAACAAGATAAAGCCAGAGATAAGTAATGGATTTAAATTTGTTTTGTCCAGTTGGCAAGAAGATCTCAGCAAGATAAAACAAGAGTTTTTCTTTAAATCTAATTTGTGAGAATTGTGGATCACGCCAAGATCAAGAAGATCAAGAACCTAACAACGGTGATATCAAGTCTATAAAGAGACAACTCAATTCATTATGAATAGGTGTGGTGGGTGAATAAATGAAAAGAGGATGCTGAAGAGAAACTGATGAAGAGCAACTTCATACAGTCCTGATCAACAAGCTAGAGAAAGAGCTAAAGTTTTGTGCAGACACCGAGCAACAGAGCACAACATCACCAAGCAGAATCAAAGTGGAGAAAAGGTATAAACTAAGATATATTGATCAAAATAGTTTTATGAGATTACAATAGATCTAAAAATCTGCAAGTATAGGTTGTATATGTGAATAGATCATATTGTTTCAGTTTAACCATTTGTTCAGAAAGTGTCTTAACCGAGAAAGATTTAAAGATCCTTTCTATATTGAGATACATCCCAAGGAGTATCAAAAAGTTTGATCATGAAGATAGCATGAGATACCAGATACCTATTGATAGGCCAAGTGAGTGTTTGATCAAGGATGGTAGCATAGAGATGCCCGATATCAAGTGACCGACTAAACTTTTAAATCCTCTAACAAGGTCACACCTAACATTGTATTTGTAACCTTTCACGGGGTTGGCTCTTCACTAAGCTCACTTTAGAAGAGTAAAAAATTTTCCCGGTTACCGGTCCCAAGTGGTTTTTCCCTTAACAGTGTTTCCACATTAAAACTCCATTTGTCAATGTGTTTATGAATCATTACTTTAGTGTTTTGCATTACACTTAACTTAATTAGATTGATCGGTATACTCTAGATAATTTCCAGTCTTTCGGTAAATTAACAGACTACTATTCGGTAAACATATAGCAGAAGGTTTTACAAAGCCTTCCGAGCAGTAGTAATTTGGTAAAAGTATTTGGAGGCATTCATCTTATAGGACTGAAGATAACTAGAGGCTTAATATTGTGGTACTAAGTTTTTTGGTTGATTATTGGAATATTTTTGAGGCCACTGATTCACNCCCCCCCCCCCCCCCCCCCCCCCTCTCTCAGTTATTACTAACATATATATATGACCTATTAAAGTGAACTACTTGTTTACACAATATTCCTAGAATGCCCAGTTCAAGACTTGATTTACCAGGCTTCCCTCTATTGTTGTCATCTAAGATTTATTATATTGTAATAGTATTTATACATGCCTATGAAATTTTTTGTTTAGGACTTGAAATCCACTAAAAAGTAAACTGCTTAGGTTTTAGTTTGACCCTATATTTTTAAAAAATAATTCTTATTATAATGGATATATGCAATCACATCAAGTAGGTTGTACTAGTAATACATACTATCATCATCCCTATTATTGCAAACACAACATTAGAACATAGATCTAGAATACTCGAGGTGCTATAAAATTATACTCTAACAAAACAATAATCACTCACATCTATCTTCCCATAGAATACATATTCAAGAATCTTCACTATAAAACTTAAACCAAAAGTAATCACTCAAATCTAAAATTGTATCACATTGGAATTTAGAATGCATATTCTAAATCAACACTAATGATTATGATTTAAACACACCCTTCGATTAAATGCATATTTAAACATATAAATGCAAAACTACTCAAACTTGATCCATATTTAAGAGAACTATAAACACGTATTCAAATTTTTGACCTTCCAAATGATAAGGACAAAATTATGTGCATGTAGAAAAAGAAAAAAGAAGTCAAAATTAAACTTGTCGATCACCTGACTAAAGGTTTGAGAGCCCAATAATGAGTTTTCAATTTTTTTTCTATAATAAGAATTTTTTGGTATTGCAATACCACTATGTTATGTATTTGAGGTTGTGCTGAATTATTTGGCAAATATGTGAATCTAATGCTAACCAGTGCAAGGATGGATTCTTTCTTGATAAAAAATTGAGAACTTGCTCTCCACAAATCATTATCTATTAACAACATAGGAATGTATTCTGACAAGGATAAGGATTATACTTATGCTTACCACTTTGATGCATTGCATGTTCATTTATCTAATGTTATGGTAATTTCATATGACAAAAGCTATTATTTGAGTGAGAGTGGGAATTGAAAAGAGAAAACAGAACAACAAATAATTAATGGTGGACACATGGTGGATGGATGGGCCAATAATGAAAGTTTGGTTGGGTCGGACCCATGGCATACACATACTAAGTGGTCAAAACTTAATGTGTGTAATTTAAATAAGACGAATAGATACTAGTAGGCATTCCTTACATGAGGTCACCAACATATAACCCATTCGACTAAAATGACCTAGCAAACATATTTTCCCAAGGTCTTGATATAAGGGCATAATATACACACAATCAAATGGCTAAATGGAGAAAAAAAACTTAATTTGTACAATTTAAATCAAACAAAAAGATACTAGTATGCCTTCCTTACATGAGCTAACTAGCATACAACCCATTCGACTAAAAAGACTTAGCAAACATATTAGCCCAAGGTCTTGATATAAGAGCACAATATACACACAATCAAATGGCTAAATGGAGAAAACAAAAATTAATATGTGCAATTTAAATCAGACGAACAAATACTAGTAGGCCTTCCTTACATGAGCTCACCAACATACAACCCATTCGACTAAAAAGACCTAGAAAACATATTAGCCCAAGGTCTTGATATAAGAGCACAATATACACACAATCAAATGGCTAAATGGAGAAAACAAAACTTAATGTGTGGAATTTAAATCAGATGAACAGATACCAGTAGGCCTTCCTTACATGAGCTCACCAAAATACAACCCATTCCACTAAAAAGACCTAGAAAACATATTAGCCCAAGGTCTTGATATAAGAGCATAGTATACACACAATCAAATGGCTAAATGGAGAAAAAAAAACTTAATTTGTACAATTTAAATCAGATGAACAGATACTAGTAGGCCTTCCTTACATGAGCTCACCAACATACAACCCATTTGACTAAAAACACCTAGCAAACATATTAGTCCAAGGTCTTGATATAAGAGCACAATATACACACAATCAGATGACTAAACAGAGAAAACAAAACTTAATGTGTGCAATTTAAATCAGACAAATAGATACTAGTAGGCCTTCCTTACATGAGCTCACCAACATACAACCCATTCGACTAAAAAGACCTAGCAAACATATTAGCCCAAGGTCTTGATATAAGAGCATAGTATATACACAATCAAATGGCTAAATGGAGAAAACAAAACTTAATGTGTATAATTTAAATCAGATGAATAGATACTAGTAGGCCTTCCTTACATGAGCTCATCAACATACAACCCATTCGACTAAAAACACCTAGCAAACATATTAGTCCAAAGTCTTGATATAAGAGCACAATATACACACAATTAGATGACTAAACGGAGAAAACAAAACTTAATGTGTGCAATTTAAATCAGACAAACAGATACTAGTAGGCCTTCCTTACATGAGCTCACCAACATACAACCCATTCGACTAAAAAGACCTAGCAAACATATTAGCCCAAGGTCTTGATATAAGAGCATAGTATACACACAATCAAATGGCTAAATGGAGAAAACAAAAATTAATGTGTACAATTTAAATCAGATGAATAGATACTTTACATGAGCTCACCAACATACAACCCATTCGACTAAAAACACCTAGCAAACATATTAGTCCAAGGTCTTGATATAAGAGCACAATATACACACAATCAGATGACTAAACGGAGAAAACAAAACTTAATGTGTGGAATTTAAATCAGACGAACAGATACTAGTAGGCCTTCCTTACATGAGCTCACCAACATACAACCCATTCGACTAAAAAGTTCTAGCAAACATATTAGCCCATGGTCTTGATATAAAAGCACAATATACACACAATCAAATGGCTAAATGGAGAAAACAAAACTTAATGTGTGGAATTTAAATCAGACGAACAGATACTAGTAGGCCTTCCTTACATGAGCTTACCAACATACAACCCATTCGACTAAAAAGACCTAGCAAACATGTTAGCCGAAGGTCTTGATATAAGAGCACAGTATACACAATCAAATGGCTAAACAGAGAAAACAAAACTCAATGTGTGCAATTTAAATCAGACGAACAGATACTAGTAGGCCTTCCTTACATGAGCTCACCAACATACAACCCATTCGACTAAAAATACCTAGCAAACATATTAGTCCAAAGTCTGGATATAAGAGCACAATATACACAATCAAATGGCTAAACGGTGAAAACAAAACTTAATGTGTTCAATTTAAATCAGACGAACAGATACTAGTAGGCCTTCCTTACATGAGCTCACCAACATACAACCCATTCGACTAAAAATACCTAGCAAACATATTAGTCCAAGGTCTTGATATAAGAGCACAATATACACAATCAAATGGCTAAACGGAGAAAACAAAACTTAATGTGTGGAATTTAAATCAAACAAACAGATACTAGTAGGCCTTCCTTACATGAGCTCACCAACATACAACCCATTCAACTAAAAAGACTTAGCAAACATATTAGCCCAAGGTCTTAATATAAGAGCACAGTATACACACAATCAAATGGCTAAACGGAGAAAATAAAACTTAATGTGTGCAATTTAAATCAGACAAATAGATACTAGTAGGCCTTCCTTACACCAAAATACAACCCATTTGACTAAAAAGACGTAGCAAACATATTAGCCCAAGGTCTTGATAAGAGCACAATATACAGACAATCAAATGGCTAAACGGAGAAAACTAAGACAAGGGCGTCGATCATTGTCGTTCTAGCCAATCGCCATAGAGAAAAGACATACCCTCTTAAAGTAAAGCCAACAAATAAAGATTAGACGCTTAATTTGACTAGGCCGAATAAAAGACAAGGGTATTAACATTAAATTCCTCCGTTCTTAACAATGTTTCTATCACAAAATCCTCGTAACATTAAATTCCTCCGTTCTTAACATTGTTTCTATCACAAAATCCTCGTAATCTCATCCTTACATGGATTATGTGTAACCGCGGATTTGATGAGTGTATTAAATATTCGAAAAGAGTCCCTTCACACCCGAAATTCCCGACAAATTTATGAATGCTAGGAAACTTAATAATCAATGTAACCGTTCCACACGAAGACGTTTCTTTGTTTAAGTTGGTATCTCCAATGTTGTTTCTTTCCCGGAGTACACTACATTTGGACCTCTGCAGTTGCAGAAAAAATGGCCGAAAGTATACATGTGTTCGTGGCTTTTTTATTGCTCCCGTCTACTTTCACTTTTGCTTCAGGTAGTAACCAATGTCAATGAAATTATTTCTCATGAATATATTGAGATGCCACGACAGCTTTTGTGAGAGGATAGGCCGGCTGGACCCAAATGGAAACAGGAATGGTATGAAGATGAAAAGGTTAAAGATGGATTATAAGAGCAATGTATTCAAGTCTATTTATGCAGTTTTGCGCGTAGATGGCTGAGATACCATCTCCGATTCTTCACAGTGGGTCATTTTTGGTATGCTGAATTTATGAGAAGCTTCATATCTGATCTTCCTCCACTGGTGATTGCGCAGCCATTGGACCGAAGATCGCCATGGCCCCATCGAAGGACGAACACCTCATAGGAAAGATATGTGTGACGATGTTAGCGTTTTTGTTTGATTTTCTCAGAGACGGCTATAAAATAGAATGATATGTGATATAAATAAATTAAAAAAAGGACATTTTAAATAAGGAAATTTCTTTAATGTTTTGGAGTAATTGTGCAGTTTAATGATGGATTATAGAATGTGATATGAAATGTTGATGAAAAAACAAAAACATAATTGAATATAGAAATCTAATCATATTAAAATTATAGATTATAAAAATCTTATATCAATCTTTTATTATAAATTTTTTTCAATTTTAAAATTTATTTTAATTAATTATTTTTTATTAAATTATAAATAATAATTCAAAATCATTATAATCAATTTAATTTATAATCATTTATCTTATTGAACTTATAGAACAATTTTATTCAAAATTAAAAATATGTTATTATTATCTTGTTTTGATAAGAATATTATTGTTATCTTCTTAAAGAATTAATTTTTATTAAGTTAAAATTTTACTTTTTCTTATTACAATTTTATCCATTGTAATTATATTTGAATTTTTATTTTAATTTATCTAATAAAATAAATTTCAACTTAAAATCTAAATAGAAATTGATTATCTTCTTGTTTTAAAACTTTTATTTTAGTTATGATTGTATCCTTGTAACTAGATGCATATTTGATTGAAAGCTATACTTCTCCATTAAGCAAACAACATTGTATTCTAAATGAGCTACCAATTTACCTTATGTAATATTTTAAGATTTTTTCCAAATTGTTAACATTGAAAAATAAATATCTATTTCAATTTTTTACTTTTATTTATAATATTGTTATAAGGATTTAGGTTAACTTTATTAAAATAATAATAAAATAAACTTAAATTAAAATATATCTCTAAAATAGTGTTAACATATTGTGTGTTCGTGTTTTATATATATATATATATATATATAATTGTTAATATATATATTTCTCTGATAAATATATATTGGAACGAACTCAT
>MU226106.1:2030894-2052169 GCA_018584345.1 Thuja plicata
ACTATTCATTATAGATTCTATATATAAATACAAATATATTTTTGTAGAATCAATCAATCACCAAGGAAATTGCATTCTACTACATATTAGTTTATACATTATCTTCAAATCTACATTTCTTAACAATTAGAACACAAACTAACAAGAAGATATATTTTTCTTTATTTTATAGTCATTTGATTTTACATAATTAAAATAAAATATTAAAATCTTAAATTGTTTCACTACAAGTATTACCATTATTCCCTTTTTCAAAAGTTACATTGCAAACATAAATATAAATATAAATTAGATTAAAATAATTATAATTATTATAGATATTATTTGAGATAAATATTATTTAGAAAATATTAGAAGATTTTTGAGATTTTGTTTGGCTTGCCCTTAGGATTAGAGAATAAGATTAGATGTTCTTTCAAAATTTTAAATATTATTTTAAATTTTAAAAGTAAGAAGGAATCTAGATAATACATTAATAAAGTAAGATAATGATATTGAATAATTTTAATTAATTAAAATAATTTAGAAAAAAATATAATATTTTTGAGATGTTATTTAAGTTACAATTAGATTGGGGTATTAAAAAAGATTTATTTAGAAATTTAAAGATTTAACTGTTGGCTTAATTTTAAATATTATTTCATATTTAAAAACAAAAATAGAATTTAGAAAATATGATAATAAAATTTTATTTAAGATATTTATATTTTTAAATAAGCAAAATCATTTATTTAGGTTGCGGTTAAAATTTGAGAGTACGATAGGATCTAATTATGGTTAGAATTATGGTTACAATTTAAGTTAAAAATAAATTTTGGAGCTATTAAGAGTGTTTTAAAAAGGCTACAATCTATTTTAGACCATTATAGGATTCATATAGTACAAGTATAGGCAAGATTGGTCATAAAATACAAAAATAGTAAAATCAAAGTTTGTGTATCATAACACTTTCATGGAGTATAAGTTTAATCTACAAAAAATCCTACAATTTCTTTTTGTAATAAAAATAAAGCCATAAAACTTGTCCATAATAAAACTTTGGAAATAGCCTTTTTTCTATTACTTGAAATTTATTCAAAATATAATTATGAGTATCATTACTCAGTTCAGATCTGCATAACAGTTACACCATGTATCAGTTACATCATATATCACCTACATCATATATCAGTTACATCATATAACCCCTGTCAGCTATATGCTAAAAGGTACAACATTATATAAACAACTATATAAGTCTGTATTACACAAATAACACCAAAAAAGACTATAATTATCATCTCTAAATCACACCCTCTGGGTCTCTAGCATCCCCCTTCCTTTCTACCTATGTTGTCCAGCCTAAGGGGTCTTCCATCCAATGCATGTTCATGTCTTGTTGAATGAACTCAGTATATGGGTGAGCCACTTCAAAACTTTAGCAAGTAGGACTAGTGTCATTGGTATCGTTGCAACAAAATTTTGTCTCTCTCTTTCTCATTAAGTTCCACTATGAAATTGGCTAGTTTAGTCCCAAAGGGAGATCTTTCATCATATCTTTTGGCCCATGTAAATCCACGGGATATTTCCCACCTGAAAATCCTATTTGTCTCGCCATATAGAAGCTTTTAAAATTGTTTTAGGTTGTCAATTTCATTGTGACTATGACCTGCACATCAATGTTATAGAAAATGAGTAAAAAACCACTATAAGATATGATCACTATTAAAATAACAAGTCAAATGAATGACTTGTAGTTTGGGACAATCTAGATACACTAAACAAAAGTGATTTTTTTAAATGAGTACTAAAACCATAATCATGATGATGTATAACTATTTGAAGTTGAAACCTTATCATTCATATCTAAAGACGTTATGAAAACATGCCTAGGGTTTTGATGAAGCTAAAAAAGCTATGATTGAAACTCTAGATGAAGGCACAACTAGATAGGGGTATTGTCTGACTAATAAAACCTATATCAAAGTACTTATATGCACAATTTAGAACATTGTTTGCACTATTGTAGTAGCTTAAACATCATTCTCGATGTCACGAATCTTTCTTTTAAAGATGTCTTGCTCTATTAGTCTGTCATTTGAAGATGTTGAAACTTTGTCATAGAAGACTAAAATCTAGTCATATGCATACAAAAGAAGCAAAGTCCCACTTTTTCTCTAATAATGAATTAAATATATTTTACAAGTTTGAAGGATGATTGATATGAGAACTAGATATTTTTCTTTGCAGTCCTTATACTAGTTTTTACTTTTAGATTGGCTAAAACAATGTGATGGAGATGGATAATGATTTAACCACTAAGAAAGTGTGTTATAGGATATTTTGGATGGCTTAAGCCTTACTAAAGCAACCCACTACAAAAACAAAACTTCTCTATAGACCTAGCATATATCACCAATGATTTACCTAGTTGAAACACATGCTTAGGCTATTTTTGTCCACTATTTAGGAAGACAAAATTAACATAGAGTTCCACCATTTTTTTAGTGATTAAAAAAATGGTGATAAAATCCCTTTAAAATGTGTCTAGATTTGAGTTTATAGGGACTCAAAATAATTGCTCATCTTCCAAAACTAGATCACTTACAAGGCTAAGATTGTCATCAAACAAATAAAATTGATTCGTCAAAGAAAAATGAAAGGTTTAAGGTCAACTCTACAAAAGTGAATTTTCTCTCCTACACTTTGAGCTCAGCTTAAACTTGAGGTGTGTTCCTAAGGATATACCTTAATAAATATTGAAATTCAAAAAATAGAAAACCAACATTATTAAGAACCAATCTCAATATGTTTAAGTTGACCTGAAAATTAATCACTAAATAAAAAACAATAGTTGTCTCAAAACCCCTAAATAGCTAATAATAGCTAATAAAATTGTGCAAGAATAATCATCCTCACAATATATGTTTATTTCATAGCTCTTTTGATGATATATATATTTGGTTTGATTAGGAGATTATGGATATGCAAAAAGAATTGTTTCATTAATAAACTACTATTAAATATTTTATTTGTTTGGTGGTTTGAAATTGGACGAATAGATCATAATAGATGTTTGCTCCGTCGCAGTCCATTACAGAGTAGAAATTAAAAGAAGAAAAGTTATACATTTTCATATAGCAAAACTTAAAAACTAAAATGATTAAGCATACTTATGCTAAAATAGAGTTAGATATATTCATGTGTAATACGAAAGAGATTTACAATACATACAATATTTTTCAAAATACTAATCGAAAACTCATGCATTAATGCCTTCATACCCAGGGAGGCCGAAACTAATACATTCCTTGATACCAAGGAGGGGAGGAAAACGTGTCCCGCTGCACCAAAAACAAAGCAAAACTTCAATGGATATAAAACATGGCCAAATTCACACACCAGCACGAAGGAATGAGCCTCCCCGGAACTCCAATACTACAAAGACTTCTTCCTTCAAAAATTTCAACCACCCCACCACAGTTCATGTACATATATAGGTCTGGGAATAAGGATCTTAGCTTACAAAAAGTTTTTAAAAACGATGAAGAGGGTTACATAAATGAAAAAGGATAACCACAATGACTCAAATATAAAGTATTTTGCAAATTTTAGGCAAAGCTCTAAGAATAAATTTGTAGGTGGAGAAACAAATTTATATTCATTTGGATGAATGAAATGCTCATTTATATATATAACATATCTTTTATTATTATATCAAAAAAAAAGTTAAAGTCAAATATAGATTGTATGACCTTCATATCTAAGAAATATATCATATCTTAATTTTGAAAACATCATATGAAAATAAAGTCAATGGTGAGTAGTTCAATTATAATAAAATAATAATAGTAGCAAAAAATTTATATAATCGTAATTTTATATGGACACATGAACCCACTATTTAAAAATTACATGTTATTAAGCTAATAGGCTTCCTACAGTCCATACAAGAAGGTGAGCCATCCATGTACACAAAAACATCTACTTGAATTTCGCTCAAATCGTTTAATCATAACCTTAAAAATTAAATTCTCTTACAAAGTAAATTCTCTTATTTCATTTTTGGAGTGCTCATATTCAAAGCAGTGGGAGAAAAATATGAAGATGAAAATCGTAATTTTTCCCTTTGGTTTGCAGCTGCTAGTACTCCCATTGTCCTGGTAAAAAAATTAAATTTTGTATGTTTTTTTAGAGTTTGTGATTTAGTTAGCACGGTTTTAAAATTTTTGATAGAAATCTTGCCATTTTCAGTTGTTATTCGGTAGAAATCTTTGCAATTGTCGTGTTGTGCAGGTCCCGTGAGTGGAAACAATGGTTTCTCAACGCGGAAGCTCTTAAGTATTCCAATCGAGGTGTTCTTCATCCTACAGTTTGTTTTTCTTTTATTATTTATTTAAGTTATAAGTAGTACAAATTTTACATTTGAGAATAATGGGAACTTATAGGTGGAGCTCTTTACCCAAAAGTTTGCATGTGTGGATTTAGCTTTCAAGCAGTCAAATGCATTGCCTTGATTGTTCTTCAACAAATTTATTTCAATTATTACATTCCATGAGTTAACAACTCCTTCATCAATTCTAACAAGCAATATACATCTCTCGCCTATGCTCCCACATACTGCATGGACATTCATTTTGTTGTTCTAACGCTCACTACATTGGCACAAATTTGGAAATGCTTTAATTGTATAATTTAATTAAAATATTTTAGGTAAAGATTAAAAACTATTAAATTTAGGTTAATTTTACAAAAGAGATTTTCTATGATTTTTTAGTTACTTGTATATTTTGATGTCTTTGTTGCTCTTGAATTGGTTATTGATTTTCTTTGTAGTTCATATAATTCTAATCTATGTTTTTATAGCATGAACTTCTAATTTGAGTTATTATAATTATATAGAATTTTATTAAATATAAAAAATATAAATTGGGATATGTCTTTGAAGTATATATGGTGTGGAGGAATCAATGCACATGTGTGGTTTATGTAGGTTTTGATAATATTTTTTGAAAAACCTAACAACCATTAATTAAAAAATAAAATAACATTCCCACATACTTAGGATTGCACCACAATTTATTTTCTACTTTCCATTTCTCTTATAATTTAATACTTTATTAACTTAGTAAAATATGTTCTAACTAACTATCCAAATCAATGTCAATTTCTTCTAAATTTATTTTTAGAAAATATAATTAATTTATATTTAATTTAAATAACATACAATGTATTGTTTGATTCAAATTAGCAATGTGATTTCTTTCTCTATGAAAGTTTAAAAATAAAAAAATAATCAATTAAGATTGAATTAAAATAATAGAATATTTAATAATTATAAATATAATCATTGTAATTATTATATTTATAATTTTAGATTAAAATCTTTAATAAATTGATAACATAACACAACCAATTTAAACCTTTATCCTAATAGTAAACTAAATGAAACCCTAATCCTAACATTAAAGAAAAGTCATTAAACTCTAAAACTAATTAAACTCTAATTGTAATAGTTATCCAAATTAAATTCTAAACGTAAACCTAATTCAAAAATAAAATGAGCTATACACATTAAACTTTACATAGTATTTGAAATATAAATATCTTTTTTTTTTTCTTTCTTTTCAACAAAATATAATATGAGAATACAAACACTCTTTCTTTGATTTAGCAATGGTCAAAGTAAATTAAATCATAACCTTATACAGAAATTGAATCAAAACCATAAACCAAACTATACCCTAATCATAAAAATAAACCAAATAAATACCAAACCAAGGCTAAGTTTATGCCAAATAAAGACGTAACCATAGCACAACCAAATTAAACCCTAAATCTAATTAACCACTAAACTAAATTCATCCTTAACCCTAAACCATATTGAACCCTATCCCTAAACCTAATCGAACACTAAACCAAATTGAGCTATAATCCTAAACCCAATTATATACTCAACCAAAATGAGCATTAATCCTATCTATAAGTTCAAAATTACATCCAAAGTATAACACAACCAAATTAAACCAAAGGGTAGTAATTATCTTAAATCACATTGTATTGTAAACTTTATAAAACCTTTATCGTGATAGTAAACCAAATGAAACCCTAATCCTAACATTAAAGAAAATTTAACCCTCATCTTAACTCGTAAACTAATTAAACTCTAATTGTAATAATTATCCAATAATATTTTATAACCTTTATCATGATAGTAAACCAAATGAAACCCTAATCCTAACATTAAAGAAAATTCAACCGTCATCTTAACTCCTAAACTAATTAAACTCTAATTGTAATAGTTATCCAATAATATTTTATTATTAATTTTAGTTTTCAAGTAAGATTAGGGTTTAATCTGAATTACAAATATGAAAATCATAAAATTGACAATAATGATAATCATAGTACTAAATAAAACTAAACCATAACACTGATCCTAACCTAATTGAACCCTTACCCTAACTAAAAGAAAATTGAACTTCAATTCACAACCAATTTTAACCTTAACTTATGTCATATTGAAACCTACCCCTAATGATAAGAAAAACTTCAACCATGACACTAAATCAAATTGAAAACTAATCTTAAACAAAATTGAATAAAAATATTGAACAATAACTCTAAAACTTGGCTAAATTGAACACTAACCATAAACCCTACCCATAGCCAAACCCTAAGCCTACTTCAACACTAGACCAAATATGGTTCAAACTAAGGGTCAGAGTTTGATTAGGGTTAGGTTTCATTTAGAGTTTAGTTAGAGTTATGGTTCTCATAAGAGGAAGGATTAGTGCTTAATTTGATTTAATGTTAGAGTCTAATTTGGGTTTGGTATTAATTTTAGTTATAGTTAGAGATAATATTAATTTAAGACTAGGGTTATAGTTTAATTATGATACATGGTTCAGTTATAATTAATAGAAAGGATAGGGTTTGGGTTCAATTAAATTTATAGTTTAATTAGGGTTAGGATATGAAGCCAAATTGAACCCTAAAACTAACACTTAACATAATCAAACCTTAACCTAAACCAAGTTGAACTTTAACCCAACTATAAACAAAATTGTACCTTAATGCTAAAATTAATGGGACCCTAAAACTAATCTTATTTAAACCTTAAAAATAAACCAAATTGAACCCTATCACTTAGAACTAAATTTAACCCTAGCTCTAAGAATAAACCGAATTGAACCTTCAAATATTTATCTACCTTTCTCTAAAATATGTAGGGGCCAACTATAGCTCCCTCTCACCCAAGGAAACTATAGTTGTTGGGAATCTCCCTACAATTATAAAGGGTGAATAGTAGAGGAACAATTAATTAATCTACTCAATTGAACTAAAACCTTCTTAAGTTAAAACCTAATTGAATCCTAACCAAGTAACAAAAAACCATTTCAACCCCTAATTATAAACCTAATTGAACCTTAACCACGACCATAACAAAATTGAACACTAAACTTAAACCTAAACATAAACATAAACATAAACACAAACACAAACATACACCTAAACCTAATTGAATACTATAACAATTGAATTGTAATCTTATAGAAAGTATAAGTAAAACCCTAACCCTAAAATAAATTGAACCCAAATCTTAAACCAATTTAGAACCTATCTCTAAGACTAAAGACAACTAATCCCTAACTATAAGCCTAATTAATTAAGAAGCAAAATTAATCCCTAAATGTATTCATTACATATTCTTTAGACTAAGTAAAATCTTCAATGCAAACTAAATCAAACAGTAACCATAATAATAAACTAAATTGAACCCTAACCCTGAACCAAATTGAACACACCTATTAAACCCAAAACAAAACCCTAACTTAAACCCTAAACCTAAACATATTTCAAATTTAAACTAAACTAAACCCTAAGGCTAACCCTAAACCAATATTAACCCTATCCATATACCAAAATGAACCTTAAACCAATTTGAAGCCTAACCACAACAATAACTAAATTAAACCCTAAACCCAATTAAATACTATATCAATTGAGCCACAACCTTATACCAAATAAAAGTAAAACCCTAAACAAAATTTGACCATATTCCTAAATCAAATTGAAACCAAATTAGAACCTAGCCTTAAGAATAAATCAATCAATCCCTAACTAGAGACCTAATTAATAAAATAATAAATTAAACCCTAAATATAATTATTGCATAATCCCTAATTGATCATTAAACTAAATTGAACCCTCAACGTAAATAATGGAGATTGAATCCATACATCAAACCAAATGGAACCTAATATTAAAAATAGACCAAATTGAACCCTAACACTAATTGAAGTCTAATCACAACCATTACTAAATTAAACCCTAACCCAAATCTAAACCCAATTAAATACTATATTGATTGAGCCACAACCTTATACCAAATAGAAGTAAAACCCAAAACAAAATTTGACCCTAACCATAAATCAAATTAAAGCCAAATCCTTAACCAAATTAGAACCTAACCCTAAGATTAAACCAATAAACCCTAAACCTAAACATATTTCAAAATTAAACTAAATTAAACCCTAATGCTAACCCTAAACCAATATTAACCCTAACCATATACAAAAATCAACCTTAAACCAATTTGAAGCCTAATCACAACAATAACTAAATTGAACTCAAAGCCAAACCTAAACCCAATTAAATACTATATCGATTGAGCCACAACCTTAGAACTATAACCTAATTGATCATTAAACTAATTTGAACCCTAAACCTACATAATGGAGATTGAATCCATACATTAAACCAAAGGAAACCATAATATTAAAAATAGACCAAATTGAACCCTAACACTAATTGAAGTCTAACCACAACCATAACCAAAGTAAACTCTAACCCAAACCTAAACCCAATTAAATACTATATCAGCTAACCCTGAGATTAAACAAATAAATCCCTAACTAGAAACCTAATTAATAAATAAATAAATAAAATCCTAACTAGAATCATTGCATAATCTTCACATAAGCATTGAATGAAACTATAACCTAATTGACCATTAAACTAGATTGAACCCTAATCCTACATAATGGAGATTGAGTCTATACATTAAACTAAATGGAACCCTAATATTAAAAATAGACCAAACTGAACCCTAAAACTAGAGTAAACTAAACCCTAACTCTATACCTAATTAAAAATTATATCATTATTGAGCAATAAACCAAATTGAAACATGTTCCTAAACCAAATTATATTTTAACCCAAACACATAACCAAATTCAACCCTAACACTAATCAAAATTGAACCAAAACCCTAAATGTAATTAACATTTGACCAAACTAAACCTAAATTAAACCATAACACAAAAATAAACTAAATATCATCCCTAAACCCGATCCAAAAAAATTACAATCCAAATTTTAAAAGTTGTATTTGCAATATTATATTTATTAGTTGAATTATTAAATATATTTATTAAATTAAATGTTTAAAATTATATTTCATAAAGAAATATAAATAAATGGGAATAAGACATTACATTTTCAATTATTTGAAAATTAAATAAAATATATTCTTAAAAAATAAAATAATTAAGATTATATAAAATATTTTTATTTAAAGGTTACCATTTCTTATAAAATAGTTTGACTAGGGTGAATGCACAACACATTATGTGGTAAATCTTTCTTTAAAGATGATTTTAATAATTCATAAGAAAACAATAATTTAACTTGTAAATTTCTAATTTATTTTTTTTGCTTCTCTATTGGCTTGCCACTGCTACTAGGTTATATATATTATATAATATATATAGGGAAGGATTTAAGCTGAATTCATATAATATATATAAGCTAGTATAACAAGATCAGTCTTAAAGGGCTTACAAGAAATAAATCATTTGAGGATTTATTATAAAAAAAAGGTAGAAGACAAAGGCAATAATGCAATACACTTAAGAGTGTTTGTGCAATTTTGATGTCATAGGATAATGTTTTGATATTTCAAGATTTTTTTTTTAATTTCTCATTAAATCCTCAATAATAAATAAGAATTGGAGTTGGTCTCTTTATTTAATATTGTAAAACATAATTTTATTTATTTTACTATTTGAAAGAATTGAAAAGACCTTAAATTTGACCTTTTTTTTTAACTTAATGTTAACTTCCATAATTTATAGAATTTACTTAGACTAGTTGATTCACATTAATAAAATGAGATATAAAACTAATCTATTTAAATCAAATTAGAAACATATTATTTACCAATCTCCACTATGTATTAATCATTATATTAAAAACTACTTTAGAAAAATAAACAAGCTAACTATTGAAAGTGACTAAAATGACTTTAAATTTGATTTTTTAAAAACAACTCAATAATAACTTCTACATTTGTATTGAAAATACTCTCAGCCGTATGATGAACAACAACTATGAAGGCATGAAGGTGACTGACAGCAACTTAAGGACGCTTCTCTCGGTGCTGGATGGGAACACACTACTCCCATTACAGTGGATGATGATATGCTATTGACGCGGGAACTCGTACTAGGGGAGTGCCAATAAGGTGAAATCGGGTGGCTCAAAGGAAATTAATCTGCCTATCTTTAATTTCTTTTGTACAGGGTTACTTATTGTTCCCTTCAAAAACTTTTTAACCTCAATCGAAAACTTCTATCATTTGTATGAGCAACCTACTTACACTATTTAACTTATGATAATAAACAAATTTTAAAAAAATAAAACTAATCTATTAAAAAAATAAATTAGAAATATATTTTTAATTAATTTTCAAGTTAAATTATATAATTTTATATATTAATCATTACATCAAAAATAATTCTATTAAAATAAAAAATTAAAAAAAACTATTTTGACCATTACAGTATACTAAAAATGAGCTTTTAAATATATACTTGTGAGACCTGCTTTGAAGAATCTAGAGTAATAATAATAATAATAATAAAATAACCACTTTGTAGTTGGCGTGTTGATTTATATTTACATGGAGACAATTGCACCATATTTTTATTTGAGTTTGCTCTGTGTGAGCTTCCAACATATGCGAATGTGGATATAAATACTTCAAAGCTTAATACAGTTGTAAAGCTTATGCTTGCCATATATTCCTTCTTTCCTCGAGATAATAACAAAGATTTTTCATTTTCAATCATATGATTCTGTGTAGGTTTATATTTTTTTTTCTAAATGTTCTTTCAAGTTTCTCTCTATAAAATTTTTGGCCGGTGATTTTTCTGACAAAAGGAAAACGTGTGATAATGTCTTTTGTGTGAGGTCACAAAGACATAAATGACAGAATAGTTGGTCTCAGCAACCCTCATAAACGAGTAATGTCTTTTCACAGTTTATATTCGATGGAAACTGTGAAAAAGTGGTTGCTATAGCTGAACAAACTAAACCATCTAAATGAGAAAAATTAAACCATCGAAATAAGAGAAATGAGTAGGTGAAGGCCAATACGATCAAAAGATTATCTACTCAATGACGTAGTTTAAGACTACAATGTAGTCAATGCAGTTCAACAAATCAACCAAATTTCGGTGTATGAAAATGAGCCAAATTTTATTGTATAAAAATAATCTTGTAGTTAGTAATATCAACTACGTATTTACGAAGGAAGCCAAAACTATTGGGCTTTGTTTAAATGATTTTCTTTTCTTCTGATTGACAGGCTATTTGATTTTCTTCCTAATGGAAAAATTTTGATATCATGTACAGAGTAAGAAAAAAAAAAATCTAAATCGAATTCATTTGATAAAACATGCATCGATTCACATCTATACTAGAAGCCAAATCTTCTTCCTGGGTTGCTGCAGGAAACATACTTCGCATCACCTTGTTTCTCTCACCCTTGTAAGATTGCTTTGCTTTATTTTGTTTTTCATAGATTTGGGCTTTGCAAGAAAGTTTATTTTATTAAGTTCAAATATGAAGTGCTGCTGAAAGAATTGATCAATTTCTTGGTTTATTATTTGGGTGCATGTCCATGTCCATGTCCAGTCCAACAGTAAAGGCCATTATAAATGAGAAAGACACAGGATCCTATTCAGCTTTTAGTTACATATGCACAATATTGAACTGTGCGATCTGGACGTTCTATGGTGCGCGTTTAGACCAAAATAATAAATTCCTCATCAGCTATGTCAATGGTGTTGGAGCACTTCTGCATACTGGTTACCTTACAATTCATTACCTCCATGCTCCTCAGAAAGAAAAGGTAAGTCAGTGTTTCACGCTTTTATGCTGTATACTTTTTCAGGGTTTTCTTATGGGATTCCCCATTCAGAGTTTTGAAAGTTCCAAAGAAAATTTTTTGTGTCTTCCAATGTTTTGATCACTTTTGTAGAAAGATCTATCCATCACATAAATTTGCATTTTCATTAAGCGAAAAAAAAAAAAAACAATGGACAATAAACAGGTGGGCTACTTGATCAACTGTTTTAGAAGAACTTGTAACAATTAAGGTGACAATTTGTAAGCTATCATCTAATTGCCTCCTCTCTTATCTAACTATCATTTTGATGATGGATCATGGAGTGTGATCTTAAACGTTGATGGAAAAAAGTGCTACACAGTCAAAATCCTGAAACCATAAACTACTTATTCTGATGGACTGTAAAAATTCTATGCATCTAATTTGTAAGCTTTTACATAAAACCTTACAGAAAACTTTCTCCACTAATGGTGGGTCTAGAAGGTGAAATCTAATTGTTAGAAACTAAAAACTTCCACATGCACTGACCTTGAAGCAAACTTATGCTGGTATGAATTGTCTTTGGATTTGATTATGTGGAATTTTTATTCAATATTTTGGAACAAACTATTACAGAACAGAGAAAATTTCAAATTCTTAATAATAAATATGAAGCAGCTTGATTCAAATATAAACTGTGAAAAGACTTTGAATTATATATATAGACTTTGAATTATTTTATAATATGTTTTATTGAGTTGATGATAAATTGTGTCTCAGTAAATAATCACATTATTCATCTTGTGGTTGTGCAGGCTCGGATTGTTCTGTTCAAAGTTGCATCGTTGATGATAATGGGCACAATTATTGCTAGTGCAATTTTCCTTGTTCCTGAAAGTAATAGAGTTACAGTAGTTGGATGGGCTTGTGGAGTTCTCAACATAGTTATGCATGCGGCCCCTTTATCTGTTGTGGTAATTTAACTAAGATCAATCCAATACGTATTACCAAGAAGATCTATCTGACTCTAGGATGTTATTTCTTCCTGGCAATTCAATTGTGAATGTGATGGAAGATGAGTTTGATTTTAAGAGAATAAATTCAATAAAATAAGTTAGAATGATTGTGATTGGGATGGCCACTGTGAGAGGAGGACGAAGAAGAATGGACAAAAGAATAGGACCGAAGATGAAAAGAAAGGAAAGAAGACTGATTTCTATGATTCGGGAGGCAATTCTAGAGCAAATGACCGAGGATTGGGAGTCTTATCTTTTAAACTCTATTGTGTTCTAAATGCTGCTTTGTTTTTCTTTTGTTTTATGCCATTTTCATTATGCTGTCTCTGAAATCCTATTTTTACACAATTCCTATATACTGTTATTTGGAGATGTGTTTCTGATCCTCTCGGAAATGGGGACATTCTGAAACTTGGAAATCTATCTCTGGCTATGGTATAAAATTAATTTATATAATGTTTAAGTTTTGATAATTTGTTTGACTTTACTTTCATATAAACTCTCAATTTAAATTATTTAAAACAAATGTTATAAGTTATGATTATATAATCATACTTTTTTTTCATATAAATGTTTAAAATTTCCTTTTTTTATATAGTCATCCTCATTGCGTCCCCTTGCTCCAAGAAAAAAAATTAACTATTAATCTACATAGTGCTGGCTTGCCCTCCAAGCCTCTGATTATATGATAGGTTTTTCTTTTAAATATGCTTTATAAGAATCAGAGCCCTCCCCAGTTTATCTAATAAAAAACAATCAAATCAAATATATGATTCAGCTGTCTTAGATATAAGATTATGATAGTACTCATTTTATAATCAATTGCACAGTGATTTTATATTTGACCTCAGTGTCTGTGATTTGCAACATGTTGCAGAAGCAAGTTATAGCTACCAATGATGTGAGTGGCATGCCATTTCTTGTATCTTTCTTCAGTCTCCTTAACGCTTCAGTATGGCTGGCTTTCAGTGTTCTTCATAAGGATGCTAAGGCTACTATGGTAAGTCCTCCAAATATTCTATTGTTGTGATTAGATGTAACATTTAAATGAAAACTGATTGGAATGGTTTCCTGTATAGATCCCCAATGCTGTGGCCACTATATTTGCAGTAATTGAAGTGTTGGTGTATTTAATGTACTGTGAAAATCAAAACAATGTAACCTCTGGGGGTGACTATGATGAACCCATGGGCAGGATGGAGCACCTGACTGCTTAAACATTAAACATTTTGTAAAATGGGTTTTGCACATTAAGAAGAGAGCGAGGAAAGAGGAAATGAGCTATGAGAAATGATAAACGGATTTAAAAGATCTTTGGGATATAATATGTATATAATTGTATGTAATTTTTTTTAGACTCGATAGTTAAAGCTCATTGACACAAGTCATAGAAACGGTAAACTGTCAAAACCAAAACAAGAATTTTATGGTTGACAAGGTAAAACGTGAGTTGGTACTATTTTTAATTGATGTTAAATTTAAATGATATTTAGTGATGTGAACTCGGAGCAACCGAGTGACGTAATCAGTTGGTTCACAACTCGCAAAGACAAATGTGGCCTTCCTGTTTATAATACATATGTTTACTTTGCGGGCATGAAAGCCCTATGCTGGAGAATTCTAACAAAGATGTTTTTGTCAAGGTTTGTTTTCTGATTTAATTCATTAATTTTAAATTATCCTATTATATATAAGAATGGATATATATAAAGGAAGAAATCATTTACTTATGAAAAATTAATGTTAAAAAGAAATTATAGTTCATTCTTTAGACATCTATGTATAAAATGAAAATTGAGAATTTAAGAGTAAGATGATCTATTGTATAATAAACTTATTGACAGTGGATGAACTTTCTCTTTTAATAAAAAAAAAATTTACGATCTAAAAGTATTTACGGCTTCAAAAAATAGTTTGCACTATAACCTCCTACTCCCCATTTTCAAATCATTGCCTCTACCCAAGGCTGCAGGGGTTAACGACTCTACGATCTACAACCTATTGGTCAATATCTCCAATACATACTCTATTTTCCCTTCTATAAAAACTTACATGTTGTCGCTCACGTTCTTGTCATCCCTGAAGCCTTGATTAACTCCCCTATTTAGAAATCCTTTTATTGATTTTTGTCACAAAGCCTCAAAGGGCTCATCTATTGTGGCTACAAAATGTCTCCCCTGTGTCACCTCTATTTTGGAGTTTTTTCTTTGGAAAGAGGTGTTGGACAACATTTACTACTTTGAAATGCAGGGACTTATTTGTAGGTTCAAGCACTTTTGGCCCTCACTTATTGTGCTATGCTCCTAGATTTTCGAGCACCGATTCCTAGTGGTCTCAGGTAAAATTGAGATTTACCCCTATACATGTGGCTTCTTTATTATTTTCTTTTACTCTACTAAAGATCGAGTTGTTGTTCTGACCATGGGTATTTAGAAATGGGTGTCTCATGCTTTATCCCTTTACCCTTGGTCACCCTCTTTTATCCCTCTATTCAAACATACTGCATTTTCCCCTACCTACGTAAGATTGTCTTACCTTCCCTCCATTTTTAGTACAAATCTACCCATCAAGATATCAGTAATATGTTGGGTTGTTTCCTCAAAGTAGGCCCTAATCCCAACCTTTTCTCCCTATTTCTATGTTAGGATTTTGGTGGATTTAGACCTTTCTAAGATGCTTCCTACTGAGATTTCCCTAAAGGTAGATTTGGAGACAAATTTTGGACTATGAGGGATCCCTTTCTAGTGAAGACACTATTTTCATGAGTTCATTGAACCACTTCTTGTCATTGCAGATATCATCTACATTGTTCTCTTGCCTAGTCTAGAAGAACATTGATTGTTTTCACTTCATGATTTTTTTCTATTTATTAGGATTCTAGGTCAGATTTTTTGGTAGATACAACCCCTCCCTTTTTTCCATTTTGTCTAGTTTGGTAACTTGTGCCCTTATTCCTATTCATATGGCCCCTCATATGGCTCCTTATAGTGGCCCTTCTATTTTTGGCCTCATCCCATCCATGGCTCTTAACTCTTTGTCCCCGAACTATCAAGTTCCTTCTCCAAATTTGGTGGTCATCTTGCTAAATTATTGGCTGCCTCCAATTGTTCCTCCAGCATTGCTCCATTAGTTTCTCTTAGAAAAGATGTTTCTTCTTGGTTGATTTTTTTCCCAATAAAAAGAGTTAGTCACTTACTATCTAGAACACTCATATTATTTTGTTGGGCTAACTATTACACCCCAGCTCTATTTTCTAGTAAGATTTATTTTTTGTCATACTCTATGGATAGTTCTATTTTTTTTCAGCCTTGTTGTGTTATAATTGTTCAATTACCTTTTAGGTAACTCTGTTGTTCTATCCTTACAATAATATTTTATTTTGATGGTGTATGGTAATGGCCTGGGGTTCTTCCCCACTTATTTTAATAAAAACAAAGAGGTCTCACCTCCTCAATCTCTTCCAAAAAATAACATGGTTGGACTTTCATACATCAAAATTAGAAGTTTATATAGGAGTGGTATGTAGGAAAGAGGGTGTCATGTACCTTGAAATTCTAATGTTTGAAAAAAATATCGAATATTATTTTGATTTATTATTTGTTAACCTACCTAAAAAGAGGCATCTCACTTATGACATGGCCACTATGCCTTGTGTATGCCATATTATGATTTGAATAGTAGTGTATAAGAGAATATATTATCATGAGTAATATGTAAGAGCATATTAACCAAAAATAGCGGTGTAAGAGATATTAAGAGTTGTATGATCATGATTATGGACAAGTTAAATTATTCACTAAGAATCTTGGCTTTATATTGTTCACTAGGAATCTTGATTAACTTTATGATGTTTTATAAAGAATATTTCCAAAGAGATTATGGAGCCAAAATAGAGTGCCAAAATCTATTAGTGTAATATAATATGTGCAAATGCACCAAAGACGGTAAATAAATTTCATTAACCTTTAGAAAGTTAAATGTGAGCTAGTACAGAAATCAAAAACATAATATTTGATTGAAATGTATTCTAGCAACAAAGATGCAACCACAAATATGTTAGTAATATCAGGATTAAACCTTGGACCCACAAAACACAAGTTTCATCACTTATGTTTAGCCAAAAGGGTTAGCCAAAACCAAATCAAAATTTAAAAATGAACCTTTTGGAGCTGTTGGCCCCATTTTAGATAAGACAAAATTTAAACTTTTGTACTAAATTCATTATTTGGCTAGTCAAGTATGAGTTCTTTCATAAAAAAATATATTTTGAAGGTTGGTCAGCATGTGGTTTTAGTCAATAGCCTTCATTTTGAGTCTTGTAGTGAGTTATTTGACATATAACCCATCTTTATTGAATCCTACTTGGTCTATGTAACTTGACAATGTTGAAAGAACCTTACAATATCAACTAACATACCAATAATAGAAAGAGATTAATCATTGATTGGTCTTTCAAGAAAATTCTTAACTTGTTGATGATTAACAAAATTACGACAATAAAATAACAAATGAAGAGTATTAAGTCCTCTATTGCATGCCAATCCAGAGGATAAAGTTGTTGTTAATTGATAATTTACCTAAAATTCATAACTTACTGATGTTGGATGTGCTTTTCTAGTTACTTTTTTTCAAACACCGAACAAAGGTAACTGAGTATATCATAATTTGTATCTCCATCCACAATTTCAACTATAATGATAAGTTGGCCACCTCATATAGTATGTTGACAAAAATAATTTTGGGTTTAATTTTAAATATCAATCTAAAAGGAAAGAATAGTGATATGGAGGTCATCAACAATAATAATTAAGTTGCAAACTAATTATCTCATGCCCATGAGAAAAATAAAATCATGATAATCAATTATTTTGATGGCTTTTCCAAGTGACTTAAACTACTAATGAAGTTGTATAAGCTTTGAACGATGAGTGGGCATACATTTTATAACCAACTTGTGTGTGTGTGTGTGTGTGTGTGTGTGTGTGTGTGTGTGTGTGTGTGTGTGTTAGAGATTTTGGATACTTTAAAGTGTTCAAAAACATTGATACATTGAATATGGCGAAGTTCTTAACAAGCCTATCACTAAGTTGGGGTTCTTGGTAAAGAGGTTGATCATACCAAAGGAGGAAGTTAGTTATTGTAATTTAATAATCAAATTTTTTTTAAATTTGGTAAAGAAGTTGATGCATTATGCAACCTGCTATTATAACTTCACGATCAGAGTTTTGTTGAACATCTTCGGATGCTGAGAGGGGGGAGGGGTAAATCAGCATAAGCTAAAACTCACTAACTAACTTCAATAATAATCACATGACATTATAAGCAATTAATAATTGAATCCAACAACATATGAACACCCAGATTTTATAAGTGGAAAACCCAAAATGGGAAAAACCACTGTGAGCACTTGTTCATAAAGAATAATTCACTAAAGTATAGATTTGATTACAAAATATGAAGGGAGTTCATTTCTCTAGACTTGCAACCAGGGGCTCACTACCAATACAACAATGAATACAATTAGGAGCTCACTTCTCTAGACTTACAAATAGAGGTTCACTACCCAAGTAGAAAGATACAATAATAGACTTGTGTACCCAAGACTCACTATCTTAGGAACATACAACTTCTTACAGTAATAAAAGAAAGGTTCTCCTAATACCACAGTTGATCAGCACACACTATCAATTTTAGCAACACACAGTCACTGCCACTGCCACTATACTTTTCTTTTCTAACTATAGATCTTCATTAGTTTTCACTCTATTCACTTGTGTCACACCTTACATTTTTCAAAAGCATAAACTATACTTATATAAAATATAGTTCGTTGGAGAATACAAAAATTTTGGGCATACCAAAGGGATATTACAATTTATATTACAAGTTGGCCAAGGCAATAAAAAAAATGCAATAAGGTCCTACTCCAAAATCATTCAGACCAAATCATAAAATGGATCCAAATGGATAAGAGATAACATTAAATGCATAGGTCACACATAGCATGAACCCATCTAGATAAGACATAATCATTAAATGCAATACTCTACACCTAAATCAAGGACCATGATCCACTCTAGGAGAGAGAGGAACCATGAACACACTAAACATATCCCAATGCTAAATCTATAATCATTTAAGCAACTAAAGTTATCTCAAATGTGTAGAAACACACTGGCCAAAGAACCACTTAACTTGTTGATCAAATCTAGACATCCACATGCCACATGATGAGATTAATATGCCACATAACATGCTAAAAGTCCATGTCATAAGTTATCATGGAATATCTCTAGACCAAAGCCAACAACTAAAACTAATTGCAGGATAGGATAATGCAGTTTCTAGAACACCAAGAACAAGTTCTAGAGCACTAGAGAACACCACAACCAAGACCAAAATCTAAATCCATCTGTATAAGTACTAGCACATCCTCAAGCCTAATTTTTGGAGAAAAAACCTTATGAAAAGCACAAAATAAAGCATTGTTAACTATAACTGCAAAAATTGTGAATTATAGTGATTATTGAACTATAGACATCTGGACCTCACAGACTTCCAAATATAAGACACTAGTACATTTTACCCTAAATTTCAACCAAAAATTTTGACCATCAAATAAAAATGTTTAGTTGGTCGCATTAGAGAAGGAAAACTTTTTTTTTTTTTTAATGCATGCCCGTGTTGGTCTCAATTTCGACCAATACCGTTGGTCTCAATTTTGACCAACATGATATTGGTCAAAATTGAGACCAATGGTCATAATATAAAGTAAAAGAGAGAGCTAACACTTCATTTTGTTATTCCTTTCGTGTTTGCGCCAATTTGAAGGTACACACCGATGCACCAGCATTGTCAATCGGGTGCCAAGACAAATCGAAACCGGCCCTAAATGTGATGCCCTATGAATTCTGACTAAACCCGAGGAAGGGAGGATAACATCAAGCCAAGTTATTTTTCCTGTTGGATCGTTCTTGATTCGGTTAACAAATCTGACGGCTGCAGCCAGTTCAAACTATGTCTTCAGCAGAACGTCTTGGTGCCCCACATAGTCGGGGATTCTGAAAGCATAAATTGTACTTAGAACCCGAATACTAAGAACTAGTAAGTGTTCCATTAACTTATTTCTCTGTTGCCATTCAGACAGAACTCAAATCTTTGGTTTGTTCGCTGTGGGTTCAGTGATTCTGTCAATTAAACCAAATCACTATTGATGACATGCCAATCAATTTAACATTCAATCCTTCTCATTTTTGTTTTGGAGAAGGGGTTTTTATTTTTTAATATGATCGGAAAGGTCAAAAATATAATGCAAGAGCTTCAAACATTCATCCCGATTGTCTAACATTTGTCTGGTATTTATATTAATAGTTTATATATTTATATGTTTTAAATGGTCGCCCAAAGGAATATAATAATTTGTGGGCACATGCCAGATTGAAGGTTAAGAATGCATGAATGAGGTGAGATTTGAGCTTTTTTGTTTTGTGGTGGGTGGGTTTGTACCAGATATTATGGTGGCACTGCCGTCCTTGTCGATCCATACCAACCATGTTCAATGTCGACTATGAAACATTTCTTTGCCCGACCTAATTGTTTTTAATTTCTTGCCTTACGCAAGGAGCTAATGAGCTGAATTGTTGGGTTTGGGCACATAATTAATGTTTATGTGCTCAGGTTTTAGAGAATAGGATAATGGTTGACATTCGAGGATGAGGTGTGAGATCGTTTAAATTAACATGCATGCTTGTTTGATTAGGTGGAAAGCTAATTGTTTAAGTGCACGGGCTAAGCTCCTTATAAAAAATGTATTAAAGATTGCTGATGCTTTGGGCCAAATGTGAATCTTTTTTTTTTTCATTGTCCAAAAAAAAGGTTTTCCCAAACCCGCAAACCAAGCCCTTAAATCTGAACTCGAGCCCAAACCACAACTGGCAGCTTTGCTGAGTTGTGGGTTAGAACAGAAATAGGAATTTGCAGTATATGTGGAGTAAAGTTGGTTGCTAAAAAGGTTTATTTCCAAATGCAGACTGAGCAGATTTTGTCTAGTCAAAGCTTCAACAGTAATATTGGCCTTAGGAAGTTCAATTATTCAATTAAGTTTC
>MU226106.1:2060095-2082086 GCA_018584345.1 Thuja plicata
ATCTTTTTTCAAATATAAGTTCATGCTAGTTTTTATTACTATTGTTAATACATTGGAGAATATCAGAATTATTTTTAAATTTATTAAAATATATTCTATAATAAACATACATTTAACTTTTATTGAATTTTAGGTTCATACCAACCCAAAATGTCTCAAACTAAAACTATCTTTTATTGAATGGCCTTTTTAAAGGTTAGTATTTGTCACATAAGGAAAATTTAGTGTTCGTTATCTGTTAAAGAGCTTATTTTCAAACAGTAGTTTGATTTGATCCATTTGTGTATTCTTCTTGTCGGGCTAATTTATGGCATCCTTAAAAAAAAATTGTACTTAAACTGTAGTTATGTAATAGTTACCTGTTTTGGATGGAAAACATTAATCAAGGAGTGTTGTAGTATGGATCTAGTTACTACATTAGAAAAGGTATACATCTAACAGTTTTGGATGGAAAATTTTATTCAAGAAGAGCTACAGTATCAATCTAGTAACCACATTAGAAAAGATTTAGTGTGAAATTTGACCCCACTGCCTTGTTCATCACAATATTTAGATCACGGAAGGTGAATTATTGAAATTTGGAAACAAATTTTATATGAATTCCATTTCTTCTATCTTTTAACTATATTGATTCTCAAAGACAGAGGCTTGTGATGTGTGCATATTTCTATTATCATTTTATGTAAGGAATGGTTTTAATCTTTTCCAGGAAGGATGATGCGGTATATTAATTTTTCAGAATGGATGATCCAAAAGGATGGTTTTATGTTTGAAATCTAGCCTGTTGCTGAATACTTCACTCAGGAAAATCATTGGCTTTGCAAGTTGATGCTCTATCCAAGCCTGAAATTGTAGTCTTCACTTGGATTATGTAGTGGAGTATTTACTCTCAGGTATGTTTATTCTGAGCGCATGTATGGTTATTGATTTTCAAAATTGTTTTAGGGGGGGATATTTGGTTTAGAACTTCTGATGAATTTTAAACACATTTATGGTGTTCATTATACACTTAACATTCTCTAGGGCTTTATTGATCCAATTTTCTCATAAAATTTCACATTGATTTTGGTTGCTAAGAAACTCTACCCGGGACATGACATATCCTTGGTTTTTCTTTTATAGCTATTTCATTTTTAGTTATTTTCACATTCTAAATTCTGAAGCCCATTGCTATTGAATTAAAGATTAATATCCGTTCACAAGCAAGTTGCGTATGTTCTTGTTACTCAAGATGTAACCCATGAGATAGTTCACCATTTTGTTTCTATGGGTCATGTAGTCTAAATTTTCAATATAGGACAGTACAAACTGTTTGGTGTTACAGCCATGATAATTTCATTGGCTTTTAGGAGATAATCTATCATGAGAGGATATCTTGGATATTCGAGTCTCAAAACTTGTTTCTATGGTATGTGCTTCTCTTTGGTTATGTATTACTTGATCACGTACTACTATTTGAAATTGAAGCTCTTTGTTTGTCATGCCCTACATTTTGTTTAGAAAAATGTCATTTCAAAGTCCAAATATTAATCGAATCCAAAACAAATATAGGATATCCAGTTTTAGGTTTTTATTACCAGTAGCCTATACTGTCTAAGAATACGCAGGTACATTTTGTTTCCATTGTTATCAATTGCCTCATCAATCAACTTTTGAAGCTTGCTGCGGTGTGCCTCATTTATCTCAATTTCCTACGATACCAATAAAAGAGGGAAGAATGAAACATCTAGATCTACACAAAAATTGTGCATGAAGTCTGCTTCCTTGTTAAAAATGCAATCCAGTCAAAAGTTTGTGCTAAGGCAATTATAAATAATTTAAAATATACCTTATGATATTAAAGATGAACTGTCAAGAGAAGCTTCATGCAATTTAAATTTTCTGAGAGATGCTATTATTGGTGTTGCAGTTTTACATCACAAGGTAAAAGGATTCTGCAACAAAAACAATTTTACAGTGAGCTTGACACAATAATTGGCGATGCCAAGGAAAGAAGCAATCTTGAAGAAGGTTTGTTTGGTCATATCTTGCGGTGCACACAAGTATAGTGGAATTTAGTTTTGTTTTTACATTTATGGTTTGAACAATATATTTTAAGTTTTTGATTTGTTTAAATGATTTGTTGAAATTATCCTAATAGATGGGTCCTAATGAGAAAGTTAATACAAGTTTCTCCTTTTTGTCCCATTTTATAAGTTTATTTATATTGTACACTTTTTGATCATTTTCTGTACGCATTGGAGTTCTAACATGCTGATGTCATTGTACAGGAGGTTGTCACTATGCCACCATTCATTGGTTTGGAAATACGAATATCATCATCTTCTACAGACAGTGTTATACCAATACCACTTTTTAATAGACATTTTTTTTAAAAAGAATTTGGCATTGGTCTCAATTTCGACCAATGCTATGGTCTCAATTTCTACCAATGCATGGTCTCAATTTTGACCAATGCTATGGTCTCAATTTCTACCAACGCATGGTCTCAATTTCAACCAACGCATGGTCTCAATTTTGACCAATGCTATGGTCTCAATTTCTACCAATGCATGGTCTCAATTTCGACCAATCTTTTGGTCAAAATTTTGACCAACAAAAAAAAGTACAAAATTTGATGAAAAAAGAATGACGAAAGTTCTGGTCGTGGATTCGACCAATTATTGTCAAAAATTTGACCAATTCTCGTCAAAATTTGAGGTAAAATTTACTAGTGAGAGTATAATATTGAAGTATTGTAAAAAATTGTCTTCTCAATATCACATAACACATAAATGGCATCCCTATTTTGATTATCTTCTACTATATTATAGCATTGAATACATATATGTCTTCCATTGTTCTAAAGGTTCACTACACAAACTTACTCCTCCAAGGATAGAAGAATAACATACTTTTGGACCATAGTGTTTGAGAAACCACAAACACCTTTGGAACACAATGTTTGACATCAATGATAACACAAAAGATAGTAAAACATATATTTCCCGCAATCTCCCCCTTTTTCATTGAGACAAAGTAGCCACCAAAAATGTTTTGACAAAAATATTTCTCCCCCTTTTCCATCAAGGACAAAGTTCAATAACATTTTTCGCTACATAACTCTAATAACCAAGCACCAGCATCAGTCTAGAATAAAGAAACTTAGAAATTCCCCTAGATAGATGCACAATCTTAATGCACTAAGTTAGATGAACAAGGGGAAACAACCCCCAAGCTCTTCCTAGAGAAATTCAAAATAAATCTAATCATATGATGAAACATATCTCGAACAACTTTCAACAAAGTAGAGGTATTTTCATTTTTCATATAAACACCATGTGAAGGGACAAGAGAACCAATTTTCTCCAAGCATTGGTAACCATAACATAGATATATTCCTTCTCTATTTATTTAAACTTTGTCTTCATTGTATGATAGTAATACTTACTGTCCCATAGACTTGTCTTATTAGGATAACTTCTACAAATTTTAGAGCTATTATCCAAGTCATTCAAATGAAGCTTAATTTGAGAACTAGTAGACATACCATTTCTCCATTCCACATTTGAAGATAACTCTGAAGAAATAAACTCTTATACAACCAAACATATATTACATTATTTATAGAACTAAACATGCATCTTTCTAGACCACATAACACAAATCTTGCCTCTAGATCAATCTCCATGCCTTGTTTCCATGTTGAGAGGATGCCCAGCATCCACCCTTGAGGGAGAAAACAAATTCAAATAAAAACTCCCCTCAAACCCTGCAGTCTGAGTCATTTAATAGACCATCGTGTGTGTTCCATATTAGAAATATTTTGTTCATTTCTATTGAATCTTCTGCTATCATCGAATAATCAACTCATTTTTCCATATTTCTACAGAACTTCGCAATGTGTCTCATCATGTTACATTTGTAGTAAACCAATTCATATTTATAGGATCTTACAATATTTCATGTCATGTTACATTTATAACATGCTAGTCCATTCCTTTTAAATTTAGAAGCTTCATTATTTCTGACATTGATATTTATACTACATTCAATCTTTCTATGACCATATCTATTGCAACTACAGTAGTATTCATTGAAGTTTTTGACAACTTTATTTAGATTCAGCTTATATTTGCATTGAACTACTTTATTCCCTAACTTTGTGCAATAATAACACCTTCCATGAAAAATATATCTTATTTTCACATGTCTACACTCATTAACTTTGTGTCCTAATTTATTGCAATAAAAAAAGATACCATCAAAACAAGAGTACCTAGAATATATATGAGAAGATATCTGACTTGTCATCCCATTTTTTTCCTTTTCCTACAGCAAATTCCTTTTTTTCTTCACCTATTTTTGGTCTACAAGTTTCTTTTTATCTTCCAACTTCTTTCACTCTGCCATATTATTTTTGTCTCCTATATTATTCAGGTATACTAGCTTCTTTTTAACCTCCAACTTCTTGAGATCTATCATTTTTTTCCTTCTTCCTGATTTGTTTCTTCTATGTCCATCTATATCTAGTCAACTATATCCTTCTTGCCTTCTTCCTGCTTCTAATTTTCTATTTCTATCTACTTTTGATTTGTCTTGTCCTTTTTTCTTATTTTTTATCCACTATTTCTATATTCTTCTAGTTTATGATCTATCATAGTCCATTTAGCTTCCATTTGATCAACTAATTCAACCTTTCTTTCACTATTCAAAGAAGAATCCACTTTGTCTTGATTAAGTTCTATTTCAACTTCATCTCCACATCTTCTATTGTATTGAGTTAGAAAATATAGGTTCTTGCATTTATCTTCAATATAATATATTTCTACCAGTCATAAAACTTTCAACAACCATTTAACTTATTTATTTTTCTTTCTTGAACACAAATTCATAACCCTTCTAGCACATTTGACTAACACGTAACAAATTATGTTTCAAACCCCCAACATAGTAAACAACATCAGTTTTATGCTTACCATCAATTGAAATGATTCCACTACCTTTGATTTCTACACTTCCTTCTCATGTAAGTCTAATTGCTCTGCCATCATAATATTCAAACTTGATAAATATTCTCTTATCTCCTATTATATGATTTGAACATCTAGAATCTATGATTCATGATCCTACAACAACTTTAGTATGAAATGCAATCTCTTCTATCTTTTGTGAAATTGCCAAAAACAAGGATTGCTTGATTTTTTTATTAGTATCTTAAACTTCAAAATAGTATTCTTCTGTGGAATATAAGATCTTTTTACCTCAACCTTTGAAATTTAATTTATTTTTGAAATTACTTTTCTTTTGATTTCCTTTTCTATCTTCATCTTTTGATACACTAAAATATTATGTATACATGTAATCATTAGAAAAATGTCATCCTTCCACAATTAAAGCATTTAAGAGGTAACTTACCTTTGTATCTATTGATACCTCATTTGAATCTTCTTGAAGGATATTCTTCAGCATCCTCTGACATCTTTCATGTCTCCAGTTCAACATCTTCAACAACTCTAAATGCAATTTCTCTTCTCTTTCAACCTCTGCAATCTTAAATGTATAAAGTGACCTAATAAGATGATCAATGAAATAATGACTCAAATCATTTCTCTCCCTTATTGAAAATTTCATTGGTATGAAATCCTTTGTTAGGATTAATAAGATCTTGAGTATAATATCAATATCTTCTAGATGTCCTTTGGCTACTCTGATTCCATCAGTAACACTGTAAATGTAGCTTTCAACACTCTCATCTTATTCCTTCCTTAAGACCTCATAATTTTGTTTGAGATTCATCAATCTTTTTTTTTTGTCTTCAAATATCCTTTATACACCAAGACCAACTTATCTCAAATCTCTTTAGCACCTTTTAGACTTTTCACCTTACCAAATTTTGTGTCACATAGACTACTGAAAAGATTTTTTCTTGCTTTAACATTTGTTTTGTATTGTATTTCTTCTTTAATAGCCAAAGGTCTTCCAAATGTTAAGAGGGGGGATGAGTTTGTTAGAATAACTGAGAGGGGGGTGAATCAGTGGCCTCAAATATTAATCCTTAAGTTGACCCAAAAAAAATGTACCACATTTATAAGCCTCTAGTTATATTCAGTCCTACAAGATGATTGCCTTGAAATACTTATATCAAATTACTACTTGTCGAAATGCTTTGTAAAACCTTCTACTCCATGTTTACCGATAAGAAATTTGTCTATTTACTGAAATACAATAAATAACTAGTGTATACCGATCAATCCAGATTTACTTATGTGAAATGAAAAATAATAAAGTAACACGACTTATAAACACATGACACATAGATTTTTAACGTGGAAACCTTGTTAAGGGAAAAAACACTGGGACCGGTAACCCAAATTTTCACTCTTCTAAAGTGATCTCGGTTAAGAGCCAACCCTATTAAAGGTTACAAACACACTGTTAGGTGTGACCTTGTTAGAGGATTTAAATGAATAGTTTATCACTTAGTATCTGGTATCTAATGCTATCATCCTTTATCAAACACTCACTTGGCTTGTCAATAGGTATCGGGCATATCCAATGCTACTTTGTATAGTCAAACTTTTTGATACTCCTTGGGATGTATCTCAATTAGAAAAGACTTTTAAGTCCTGCTCGGTTAAGAGACTTGATGCTTCAATGGTTAAACTAAAACAATAAATTGATTTGTTCACATATACAACTTGAATTGTAGATTTTCAGATCTATTGTAAGTGCATTACCTTCTTGATTAATGTTATCAATTCAATACCTTTGCTCCACACTGTTCTACCCTGTGATGTTGTATCACTATTTTTCGATGTCTGCAGAATTTATCTCTTTCCTCAGCTTGATTAATCAGGTATGAATGAAGACTTTCTTCTCCTTTAGAATCTCTTCAGCATCTATTCTCTTGTCACTCCCCCTGATTCATATTGAATTATCTTGTCTCTTATATAGACATGATTTCACCATTTCTTGGCTTTCTTGATCTTGGCATGATCCACAATTCTCGCAAATTAGATTTAAAGCAAAACTCTTGTTTTATCATGTAGATCTCTTCTTTCCAACTGGACAAAACATCTTTAAATCCTTTACTTATCTCTAGCTTTATCTTTTCGATTAAAATAATGATAAGTACCAGTTAAATCTATATTAGCTCTTGACAGCTAAGCATTTTACCATTTTTGAACTCTTTGTTCTGTCAGTCAATACTTCAGTTAGTCATCGATGACAACTGACTATTTTGTCGGTGAGACTCTAGTTGTCTTCGGATCTCTGTCCATCTTGCTATCCATTGGGCAACACTATAATTATGTTTGTCGGGTTACACTATGCTTTGCTCATCGGCTAACACTGTGACTTTGCTCGTCGGTAATGCTATGATTTTGCTCATCGTGTAACACTGTGACTTTTCTATCGTTGGTTTACTCTATCCATCAGTGTGCACTCCATCGGTGTATACAGTCACTTTGTGAATACTTAACTTTTATGCATTATTGATAACATAGCCTTTGATTCATTGGTTCTTTGAAGTCTTTAGCATTATGTACATGACCATATAGACTATATCAAGTTGACATCAATGACAATACATTACATTAACTGATTTAATGTCTTTGCATTAACTTTCTATGTCTTGGTGGTTATCAACTTAACATCTTCAAACATTCAATCAGTTATAGTTCATCAATCTCTCCCTTTGGAATTGATAGAAACAAACTACATTATCACACTATATTATCACTAATACAATATGAAATATAACAGTTGAAGTTTATCAAACTACCAATATTATGTACTATAACCAATACAAATATTTGGTCCTCGGTAAGCTCACATAGCTTAGATTTGATTCTTGCAGTTCTCTTTCTGTCTTCAATCCCTTCATTAGATAGATGTAGAATCTTTCTTCTTCTGAAGTGATGTGTTCTCTTCTTGTGTCAAACAATCTCCCTTTGACTGTTCTTTTCTTTTGATCTCTCTTTTCTCTCTTTGTCAGCAATCTCTCCCTTTGTATGTACTCTCCCTTTCTGGTTATATCTCTCCCTTTGGATAATGTGATAATGGATATAATCTCTCCCTTTGACAACAATGCCAAACATAAATTTGACAGTAATGCCAAGCAATCCTTTCTATCCATAATATACTCCTTGAATTTCCCAATTCATCAGCAGTACAATAACTCGAGTACTTGGAGTAGATAAATATCTTGCTATGTATAGATGTATCTTTGAAGTCCATCTCTTTTCTTGCATCAACATGAATGATATTATGATAATATTTAGGTTGATGCAGCCTTCTAGTCATCTTACTGACCAGTAGACAAGAGTCTGAGCCCTAATCTTTTTCTCAAGTACTCAAATGCATCCTTGGGCAGTGGCTTGGTGAAGATACCAACTAATTGTTCCTTTGATTGCACATACTCAAGTATCACCTCCTTTGCTTGAACTTGTTCTATCAAATAATGATACTTGAGAGCAATATGCTTTGTTTTAGCATGCATGACTGGATTTTTGGAGATGTTTATTGCACTTGTATTATCACAATAGATAATTACTGGCTCAAGAATTTTCATATGCATACCTTCCAATAACTGTTTGATCCATGCAATATTTGAGCAATTTGCAGTAGCAACAACATACTTTTCTTCTGCAATAGACTGAGAGATGCATCCTTGCTTCTTGTTGATCCATGTGACAAGTCTGTCACCCATAAATAATGCTCCTCCAGTTGTGATCTTTCATTCATCAATGTTTCCAACCCAATCAGCATCAGTAAAGACCTTAAGTTCAAATTTTTCTTCTCTTCTATACCATAATCCACAGTCCTCAGTATTCTTCAGATATCTTAGGATTTTTTTTATAGCAGTCATATGTGATTCCATGGGATTTGCATAAAATCTTGCAATTATTCCTACTGCATGTGCAATATCTGGTCTAGTATGTACAACATACATGAGTTTTCCAATCATTGATTTGTACAAAGTCTAATTTACCTCAGGTGACTTGTCCTCCTGTTTCAGCTTACATCCAGTTGCCATCGGTGTTCCAACTGGCTTGGAATCTTCCATCTTGAATATTTTCAGCACTTCCTTTGTGTATTTTGATTGTGTAATGAAAATTCCTTCATCTTGTTGCATGATCTGTAGACCAAGAAAGAACTTGATCTCTCCAAACATAGAAATCTCAAACTCTTTGCTCATTTCATTTGCAAATGATTTGCATAGCATATCATTGCCTCCAAATATGATGTCATCCAAAAATATTTCAGCAATCAAAATGTTAGAATCAGTATCTTCCTTCAAATAAAGATTATTGTTTTCACTATTTCTTACAAATCCAATACTTATGAGATAGGAATGAAGTCTTTCATACCAGACTCTTGGTTCTTTTTTCAATCCATACAAGGCTTTGTGTAGTCTACATACCATGTTCCTCTTGTCTAGATCAACAAACCCTTCTGGTTGCTCAATGTATACCTCTTCCTCAAGTATTCCATTTAGGAATGCAGACTTGACATCCATTTGGTATACCTTGAACCCTTTGAATGTAGCATAAGAAAGTAATATTCTCACTCCTTCTAACCTAGCAATGGGTGTAAAGGTTTCCCCATAGTCAATCCCTTTTTCTTGTGCATACCCCTTGCATACTAGTCTTACTTTGTTTCTGGTGACTTCTCCATTCTCATTCAGCTTATTTCTGAATATCCATTTTGTAACGATGACACTCTTGTCATCTGGTCTCTATACAAGTGTCCATGTCTTATTTTTCTCAATCTTCTCAAATTCTTCATTCATAGCACTAATCCATTCTTCATTATCAAGTGCATCATTGACAGATTTTGGCTCAAAATCACAAATTAGACATCTTGTGGTTAGAGACTTACTTCTGGTTCTCATACCAGCCTTCTTGTCTCCAATGATCTAGTTCTGTGGATAGTTCCTTCTAACATACCTGGCAAGTATAGGTTCAATTCTTTGTCTATCATCTTGATCATCATTGTGTCCTTCATTCTGATCTCCATTTCTTGGTACATCATCTTGAGCAATATCCTGGTTTTTGGTATTTGCAATCTGATGCTTAGGTGTAATATTTTGTTGCTCGGGAGCTATACATTGTTTCTCAGGTTGAGTGTCAGGTTCTTCATTGTAAAAAAACCTGTTGTAGTCCTTTGGTTCTTTTGTTCTTTCCTTTTCATTCTTCTCTGCAAATTCATCTATCTTTACATTTGCACTTTCAACAATTTTGTTAGAGGCTTTATTGAGACATTTTTAAGCCTTGATCTTGGTGGAATACCCTATAAAGATACCTTCATCACTTTCAAAGTCAAGCTTTCCATTTCTATCATCTTTTAAGATATAACATTGAATATCAAATATTTTGAAGTAACTTACATTGGTTGTGTAATCTTACCAGAGCTCATAGGGTGTCTTCTTGGTGTCTTTCTTCAATTGTACTTTGTTCAATGTGTAAACAACAGTACTGACATCTTCCCTTTAGAAGATTTGGGTGATTCCCTTCTTTATCATCAATGTCCTTGCACAATCAATAATGGAGCTATTCCTTCTTTTAGGAATTCGATTTTTCTGTGGTGTTCTTGGTGCAAAGACCTGTCTTTTGATTCCATGCTTATTACAAAAGTTAGTGAATTCATCTAAAATAAATTCCCCTCCTCTATCTGACCTTAAGCATTTCAATTCCTTACCACTTTGTTTTTCTACCATTGCTTTGTACCATTTAAACATCTTGAATGCTTTTGATTTATCTTTTAGAAACATAACTGCCATCATTCTAGAGTAATCATCAACAAAGAAAATAAAATATCTATCACCATAGTAAATCTTTGTCCTCATGGGTCCACATAGATCAGTATGGACAAATTCTAGAATGGCATCAAATGTATGGATTTTTCTTTTGAAACTAGACTTTGTCATCTTACTTTTTTGACAATTTTTGCACATGATATTGTCAGGCTTAGTCATCGTCGGTAAGCCTCTTACATTTCTCTTTTTTCTTATTTTTATCATGTTGTCAAAGTTTACATGACACAATCTCTTATGCCACAACCATGTGTCTTTGTTTCTAGCCATTAAGCAAGTGGTGTCAGTATCATTCAGATATAATAAGTTAACTTTTGTTTTCTCACCAATACCAATCAACCTTCCTGATTCATTGAAGATATTTGCCTTCTTATTTTCAAATGCTACTATGTGACTTGAATTATCCAGCTAAGAAACACTCAATAGATTGTAATTCAATTCTTTCACCCAATAAGTATTTTCACATTTTATCAGGTTATATAACATTATAGTTCCTTTACCTTCAACTAGACAAGGTGTGTCATTACCCATTCTTACTGAACCGCCATTATAGTATTCAAAAGGCTCAAACTTTTGTTTGTCATCGGTCATATCGTGAGTGCAGCCACTATCTATGATCTAGACATCATTTTTACTAACTTTAGATATGAGTGCAGTTTCTACATACCTTTCTTCATCTTCATCTAAATCATCTTTTACTTCCACAAACCCCATCTCGATGTCTTCATCAAATTTGGTGTCAGTATCTTCATCTTTTCATGTAGCTAGATAACTGGCCTTCTTTCCTTTGTCCTTGTAGTCTTAGGTATCTCTTCTTTCTGATTTTTGGTTGCTTCTATAATCTCGGTTATCACCTCTGTCAAACTTCTTTTCAAATGATCTATCATTACTTCTATCATCTTTTCTCTTGTTAGGACATCTTGCAGCAAAGTGTCCAATTTCTTTACAATTAAAACATACAAGTGGTAATTTACCTTTGTACTTACCTTTGCCTCTCTACATTCTTCTTGCCATAAGTGCTTCAATTTCATCAAGATCTTCTTCTTCACTTTCACTATCACTATATTTTCTCATAGTGTGTTTATGACTTGATTTACTTATTCTCAAAGAATATTTGAATGCAGACTCTATGTTTGGGAAGACACTATTATCAAAGTTATTCATCTCAAATGAAATTATTCTTCCAATCAAACTATCTAGAATAACATTGTGATTTTCTACTGGTCTCATTTCTTGTATGGAAGATACTCTAATAGCATAAGTAGGCAGTAAGGTTCTTAGAATTTTACTTACCACTGTCTCTTCATCTAGTACACCTCCAACTCCTTAAATAGCATTGACTACCTCTTTGATTCTTGTGTTGTACTGTATGATGTTTTCACCTTCTTTCATTCTGAGATCATCAAAATTTCCTCTAAGGATTTCTACCTTGGCTCTTAGAATATTTATATCACCACCATGTACAAGCTTCAATTTATCCCACATCTACTTTGCAGTTGTGCATGCTTTGACATCTTCAAATTCAGCATCGAAGAGTGAGGAAGCAAGCTCTATTATCATGCAGTTGTGCTCATGCTTCTCTCTCATTTGTTCAACTATGAGTGCTCCTATGGGTAACACATATTCAGTATCTAAGTATTGAGTAACATCATTTCCAATACCTGATAAGTGGAGTCTTATCCTGCTTTTCTATGAAGCAAATTTATCTTTTTTCAACTTGGGCACATCTCGTCTATTCATCGTGTGATCTTTAGCTTAGGTCTTGAAACCTTCTTTCTATGCACACAAGCTCTGATACCAATTGTTAGAATAACTAAGAGGGGGGATTGAATCAGTGGCCTCAAATATTAATCCTTAAGTCAACCCAAAAAATCTTTACCACATTTATAAGCCTCTAGTTATATTCATTCCTACAAGATGATTGCCTTGAAATACTTATATCAAATTACTACTTGTCAGAATGCTTTGTAAAACCTTCTACTCTATGTTTATCGATAAGCAGCTTGTCTATTTACCGAAATACAGTAAATAACTAGTGTATACCGATCAATCCAGATTTAATTATGTGAAATGAAAAATAATAAAGTAATGACTCATAAGCACATGACACAGATTTTTAACGTGGAAACCCTGTTAAGGGAAAAACCACTGGAACCGGTAACCCAAATTTTCACTCTTCTAAAGTGAGCTCGATTAAGAGCCAACCCTATTAAAGGTTACAAACAGACTGTTAAGTGTGACCTTGTTAGAGGATTTAAATGAATAGTTTGTCACTTAGTGTCTGGCATCTAATGCTACCATCCTTAATCAAACACTCACTTGGCCTGTCAATAGGTATTAGACATATCCAATGCTACTTTGTATGATCAAAATTTTTGACACTCCTTGGGATGTATCTCAATTAGAAAAGACTTTTAAGTCCTGCTCGGTTAAGAGACTTGATTCTTTAATGGTTAAACTAAAATAGTAAATTGATTTGTTCACATATACAACTTGAATTACAGATTTTCAGATCTGTTGTAAGTGCATTACCTTTTTTATCAATGTTATCAATTCAATACCTTTCCTCCACACTATTCTTCTCTGTGATGTTGTATCATTGTTTGTCGGTGTCTACAGAATTCACCTCTTTCCTTAGCTTGATTGATCAGCTCTGAATGAAGACTTTCTTCTCCTTCAGAATCTCTTCAGCATTTATTCTCTTGTCACTCCCCCTAATTCATATTGAATTATCTTGTCTCTTATATAGACATGATTTTATCATTTCTTGGCTTTCTTGATCTTGGTCTGATCCATAATTCTCGCCAATTAGATTTAAAGAAAAAATCCTATTTTATCTCATAGAGATCTTCTTTCCAACTAGACAAAACATCTTTAAATCCTTTGCTTATCTCCAGCTTTATCTTGTCAATTAAAACAATGATAAGTACCAGTTAATTCTATATTTAGCTCTTGACAACTAAGCATTTTTTCATTTATGAACTCTTTGTTCTGTCGGTCAATACTTCAGTTAGTCATCGGTGACAACTGATTGTTCCATCGGTGAGACTCCAGTTGTCGTTGGGATCTTCGTCTTGCTATCCATCGAGCAACACTGTAATTTTGTCCGTCGGGTTACACTATGCTTTTCTTGTCGGGTAACATTGTGACTTTGCTCATTGGTAACATTGTGATTTTGCTTGTCGGGTAACACTGTGACTTTTCTCTTGTTGGTTTACTCTATCCATCGGTGTGCACTCTGTCGGTGTATATAGTCACTTTGTGAATACTTAAATTTTATGCATTACTGATAGCATAGCCTTTGATTCATTGGTTTTTTAAAGTCTTTAGCAGTATGTACATGACCATATAGATTATATCAAGATGACATCAATGATAATACATTACATTAACTGATTTAATGTATTTGCATTAACTTTCTTTGTCTTGGTGATTATCAACTTAACATCTTCAAACATTCAATTAGTTATAGTTCATCAGAGTCATCATAAAAAAAACTCACTAGACTAACTTCAATAATCATCACATGAAATAATAAGCAAGTAATGAACAGAACTAGTAACATATGAACACCTAGATTTAATACATGTAAAATCCAAACTGGGAAAAACCATGGTGCTTACCCACAAAGAATCATTCACAACTATATATCTAATTACAAAATATGGAGGGAGCTCATTTCTTTGGACTTGCAACCCAAGGCTCATTGCAAATACAATATTGAATTCAATTAGGAGCTCGCTATTCTATACTTGCAAATAGAGGCTCGCTACCCAAGTAGAAAGATACAACAACAGGTTTGTGTACCCAAGACTCATTGTCTCAAGAACATACAACTTCTTACAGTAATAAAGAAACATTATCTTGATACTGTAGCTGATCTGTACACACTATCAATTTTAGCAACACATTATCATTGTCACTGCCACTATACTCTACTCTATTAACTATATAGCTTCATGGGTTTAAACTCTGTTAACTTGCTTCACATCTTACATTTTTCCAAAGAATAAACTATACTTATATACAAGATAGTTCATTAGGGAATACAATAAGGTTTTCCATGCCAAAGGGATATTATAATTTAAGTTACAAGTCAAAAAAGGCAATAGAAAATGCAATAAGGTCCTACTCCAGAAGCATTCAGACCAAACCATAAAGTGGACCCAAATGGATAAGAGATAAACATTAAATGCATAGGTCACATATAACATGAACCCATTGAGATAAGAGATAATCATTAAATGCAATACTATGGACCTAAATCAAGAACCATGATCCACTCTAGGAGAGAGGGGCCATGAACACATGACACATATAGCCCAATGCCAGATCTACAATCACAAAAGTAACTAAAGTCATCTCAAATATTCTAGAAACATGCTAGCCAAAGAACCACTTAACTTTCTGATCAAGTCCAAACTTCCACACACCACGAAGAGATCCATAAGCCATGTCACATGCCAACAGTCCACCTAAGAAGTCATCACATTATATCTCCAGACCAAAACCAGCAACTAAACATAACTACAACACAAGATAACATAAATTATAGAACACCAATAACAACTTCCAGAATACCAAGGAATGCCACAACCAAGACCAAAATTTGAATCCATCTGTATAAGTACTAGCACATCCACAAGCCTAATTTCTAGAGAATAAACCTTCTAGAAAGCCCAAAATGAAGAACTGTTAATTACAACTGCAAAACTATGAATTACACTAATTATGAATCACAAATATCCAAACCTCGCAGACTTTCGAATATAAGAGTATAAAGGTGAAGCATGTTGTAAAACATTATCTTCTCAAGATCATAGAATAAATAATTATCTTTCACTATTATGATTATCTTTCACTATATTGCAGCACTCAATACATGCATGTCTTCCACTATTCTAAAAGTTCAGTACACAAAGTTACTCCTCCAAGAATAGAAGAATAGTATAATTTCAGACCATAGTGTTTGAGCAACAATAAACACCTCTGGAACACAATGTTTGACATCAATGACAACACAATAGACAACCAAACATATATTTCCAACAAGTTTTACATAAGATCCACAACTTGTTAAGTAAAATGTTATGTTACATATATATCCTCATCGGTGATTTGGTAAGTTATCAAATTTCTTAGAAACTTTGATGGAATGTGGTGAGGTTGTTAAAGGAATCTTATAAAAAATTTATCCAAGTTTAATAAAACTTCGATGCCTTTTTCACAAAGTATTTAGTTATTATAAATACTTAAGAACTCCATTTTCTCAGTTTCTTTGGTGAAAAGGGTTTAGAAACTTCAAGCAAATTATCAATATGAATCAAGCTAAGTTGCAACCTTAGTGATCAGTCTCCCAATCTGCGAAATAGGGTATAGTCATCCATCAAATCATAATTGAATTGCTTTACTAAACATGCATGCAAGATGTAGAATAATAAAATAGGGAGCGTAGCTTATTAAAAGCCAAGCAACTTATGTTATCTCATAAAATGTCATTGTTGCAATACTTATACAAAACAAATTTGTTTGAAGAGATTTCATAAACTTTTAGGGTCCAATTTTTTGGTGGAATTGTCGTAAAATTGTAATTTTTGAATATTTGAATTTACATATTCGATATTTGTTTCTAAAAAGTGAAAATAGATTAGGTATTTATATATTCTAATTTAACCCCAAAACCAACATATTAATCTTCCACCTAAAACCCTGGAATTGGGAAACGAATTCCAATTTCACTTAAATGTGAATGTGCGGTAAACCAAATTTTATAAAAATATGTCAAGTCCACAATTATCTTGTGCATTCCAAACTATTGATACATTTGTAACACTCTTGAGCCAAGCCGCCAAGCTAGGGTTTTTTTATTCATCGTCGACTAGAGTTTGTCGCGATGGAGTTTGTTTGTTCACCTTATTAATTTTGCGGGTAAACTTCTGATAATAACACTTATGAGCTCAATGTTTTGTAGAGGACAAATAAATGAAGGAGGATTATCTTTTTTCTTTGTCTCGTCTCAACTATGGGAGTCTAGATTTGTAAGATCCGCACTCATCTTCCAGGTGAACCAAACGGTTCCAGCCATATTCCAAAAACTAGTTTCCAGATTTAAAACTTCCTAAAGTTTCAAATTTCAGCATTTGTAAATTCCAGCAAACAAATAGGTCCCCTATAAGGGCCCGTTTGGTTCCTGGTATTAACCTGGAATAGTCATTATTTAATGCAAGAATAAATTCATTTTCCATTTGTGGCCATTTTTTGAATTCTGGAATTAGAAATTAATCCCCATTTTTGGGCCAATGCTTGGATTAATTGATTCGAAGAAAAACCTGGAATTCATTTTTTATTCCAGAATAAGCTATTCCTGGATTTGAAATTACAACAAAATGTATAAGTCATCAGGTATGTGCATGAATGGTTCTTTAGGTTTTGTGGGAAAAATATTATTATTATTATTATTTTATTATATTTTATTATTAATTTGTTTTTTAATCTTTTTTTTTTTTAAGTTAATAATTCAAAAATTAAAATTTGAACCGATAAAAAAAAATTTAAAATTTGTAAGAAAATAATTTTTTTTAGTCTTACCAAATGCAGCCCCTATCCAACACCACCCTATTCTGAATTGCATCCCAGATTTGGTTATAGATTTGGACAATAGAGCACTATTGGCCCCCTTCTCATTAGAAGAAGTACGAGATACAGTTTTTGCCATGAAATCAGATAAGGCCCCGGGTCCTGAAAGACTCACCCCTTTTTTCTTTCAGAAATGCTGGGACTTTATGGGAAGTGACATTTTGAGGGCAGCAGAGGAATCTAGAAAACACTCATGCATGCTGAGACAGTTCAATAACACAACTATTACACTCATTCCAAAATGTCCTCAACCTTCTACTTTTGCTGATTTTATACCAATTTCATTATGCAATACCATTTACAAGATAATATCAAAACCAATGGCAACAAGGTTGGGGAAATTGATACTGAAAATCATCTCAGAACAGCAAGGCGATTTCGTGCCTGGAAAGGAAACTGTGGAAGGTGCATTGATAGCACATGAGGTCCTCCACTCTATCAAAGAAGAAAACCTCCCAGCAATGATTCTTAAACTCGATATGACCAAGGCATATGACAGGGTCAACTGGGAATTTCTGAAAGCAGTAATGGAAAAAATGGGTTTTGGTAAAAAATCGATAAAATGGACTATGTCCTACATCACAGGTGCCAAATTCTTGGTAATGGTCAATGGATCCGCATGTGGATACTTTTCATCTACACAAGGAGTTAGACAAGGTGATTCCTTATCGCCTTTTTTATTCATTATTCTAGCGGAGGGTCTCAGCAGACTCATCTCAAAGAAGAAAAATTGGGGCATCTTAGAAGGTATTTCAATCAAATAGTCATAGATCAAAATCTCACACACACTCTTTGTGGATGACTCATTACTCTTTGGTAAGGGATGTGTGAAAGAAGAAAAAGGCATCAAAGAAACATTGGCAGAGTATTGCGAGGCCTCAGGTCAAAAACTAAATGAAGGAAAATCTAAAAATTTTATATTTAATACCAGCAAAAAGGCTAGTAGAGTTATTCAAAGAATCTTGGGATTCTCCCTGGCTACCACTCTGAGTAAATACTTGGGAATTCCCCTCTTCCAAGGCAAAGCCAAGATCGCCTTCTGGGATGGAATTCTGTCAAACATTAGAGACAAAATTGTCTCATGGAAAGCAAGGTGGCTATCCTTGGCAGGAAGAATTTTGCTAGCTAAAATAGTTCTCAGCTCCATTCCAAACTACATTATGTCAGTAATCTCAGCACCACCTGGAGCGATGAAAAAAATCTCAAAATTTCTAAAAGATTTTATCTGGAAAAGAAATTTGGATGACAAATCAAAAATACCCTTGGTATCTTGGAGAAATCTCTATAAACCAAAAGAGAATGGGGGCCTAGGTTTCCACAGAATTCAAAAAAGAAACCTTAGCCTAGGGGCAAAGCTAGCCTGGAAAATCTATGACTGCCCAAACAGCCTATGGGCTAAGATAATCAGAGCTAAATACCTAGACTCAGAAGACCCAGAGAGAATTTTCTCAATTAGCAACCCCTTGAGTGGGTCAGATATGTGGAAATTTATTATCAAAAGTCAAGCGGTCATCCTTCCTAACCTTTCTTGGAAAATAAACTCGGGCAATAAAGCTCTGTTTTGGCAGGATTCATGGAACAGATACCCTCAGCTACACACGACTCCAAATTTACAAAGAGCTAAACAAATTCTTGAGCTACATTTGGGAAACAAGGTTGCAGACTACATATTTTTTCAAAATGGTAAAGTACAATGGAAAGACCTTTCACAATTACAAATTCCACAATTGAAGAAACAAGAGTTGCAAGATATCCTAAATTCTTGATTTATATCTATTAATGGTGGCTATGACAGATTATTATGGACGAATAGCAAGACAGGCAAATATACAGTCAAAGCAGGATATCACTCTCTAGTACAAGCACCTCCATTACCTAACTCCATACTTAATTTTGCATGGCATAGCGCAATACTTCCAAAAATTGGAGTTTTTTTCTGGCTTGCTATTCAAGATAGGATATTAACAAGTGTAAGGCTCAAAAGACTGGGGATTATGGACACATTCCCATGCCTACTATGCAAAAAAGATATTGAAGACACAAATCACCTCCTTCTTGAATGCAACTTCTAACAAGAAATATGGAAATGGGCCCTAGGTAAACTAGGATGGAGTGGTCCACTCCATAACTCACTACAATCGATGCTTCAATAATGGCCTATGCTGCATCAGGAATCCTTTTTCTCAAGCATTTGGAAAGTTCTTCCGGCAGCCATAGTTTGGTGTATTTGGTGGGAAAGAAACAAGAGGATATTTAGAAAACAAGTCTCTCCTATAAACGTGGTCTGCAACATGGTGGAGAAATTCACATCAGTAATGGTGAATGCACATGTGGCGAGGGAAAAAAATATCTCTTCAACTTACATGTCATCTGACAATGTAATATTATCACGATGGCCACAGATTTGCATCCCATTTTCAGGATTCCTAATTGGAAATATGCCAAAAACAACAGTGCCAAAAGACATTAAATGGGCACCCCTAGACTCAAAACAAATCAAACTAAATTTTGATGGAGCTAGTAAAGGCAATCCAGGGAAAAGTGGTGCGGGTTTTGTTTTGAGGAAACCAGACAAATCGATAATACTAGCTGCATATTGTACCTTGCCAAATGGCACGAACAATATGGCCGAGGCAAGGGCACTTTTGTGTGGGATTAGATCAGCATGTCATTTGGGCATTAAAGACCTTCATATCGAGGGTGATTCTCTCCTAATAACTTCATATCTGACCAAAAAAGTGATGGTTAGCTGGGAAATCAAATATACTCTACAAGAAGTGATCACTTTTCTCTTAGAATTGTCTTCATACACGATTTCCCATTGTTACAGAGAAGGGAACAAATTAGCCGACTGGCTAGCGAACTTGGGGGCTGATAGCACCGTGATGGACTGGGAGAGAGAAAGTATACATGTCCATACGTCAAAGATACCAGAATATCTCCATGGAGATTGTAAGATTTAAAGTTAGCAAGACGAGCAAGCAACGAGCAAGCATGGATGTGATAGTTTGAAGGTGATCAAAGGGTCACAAAGGACATAAACATGTTACATGATGACATCATAAGTTTTTTATTCTTGGTATCTTGACAGAGGTCACCCAAATCAGCACGGAAGGTGTAGGCACAAGTGACTAGGACAGGGAGTAATGAAAGGAAAATGTGAAATCAATGCATTTTTACATAATGGTGAGTTGGTGGAGATTCAAAATATCGCATTTGTGCCAAGAAGGACGAAAATCAGGCAAAATATTCTCACAATAAATGTATCTATCAGTACTGAGTAAGGTTCCCAGATTATCAAAATCCATAACACATGTCGTCCCTTTCCTCGTGAATAGCCCCTTTTACCAAACATGACATACTCATTAAAATTGGGCATATTTATCACACATAGTAGGGTCATTTTGGACCTATCGAAACAAAGAAAGGGATGCAATCTGGAGTTTTATCTGATTAAAAGATGGATTACAGAGAGCTTAATATGAGAATCGCTCTGAGAGTACAACATTGGGAGCACCCAATCTCAGGTCCATATCTCGGACGACAGATGAACATCGCATTCCGTTAGCTGCCAGAACCTGTATTGGATGCAATTAAAGGGATTGTGGGTGACGGTATCATGTTGCCTAATGCTCCTCGACATCTCCTACATACGCAAATGGTATCGGTTTTCCTTTCAAGCTGGTATGATTTGGTGCCAGACTTCGATGTGTTCTTTAAAATGACAAAGAAAGTACTCAATGGAGACTTTGTCTCGATGGAAGAGCTCCAAGAAGCATTAAATGGATATCAGCTCCGGGCATCTACGGCTTGGGTAGGCGGCCTCTTCCACCCAGCAGAGTTAGACACTAAAAAGGAAATTGTCCGTCTATATGATGTTTTAAAGCTCGCATTGCAGGGCAGAGACATTGGATATCTATGAAAAGAGATAATAAATTTTATGGACATTCTGCTGAGCGGAATGGTAGTGAATGCCTTCTTGTTGTTTGACAGATTCACCACAGTGCTTTCCTATGTAGATGGTGTCTCGGGCGATATTTTTCTAGCGGTATCAACCTCTCAGACACCATCAATCACGTCAGGGCGCAGAAAGGAACAAAAAAAATGTACAAGGTAGTTTGATCCTCATTCCGTTTTGTGGGTTTATCTTTTTTGTAAACTTTGAAGTATCTTCATCCTCGATTCTGGTAAAGTGGGCAGCATATACGGTTTTTTGCTTGGTTTTACTAGATAGACTAGAGAGGGTAAATATTCTGCCTCTGTCGTATTTTGTACAGCGACGAAACATTTTTCTCTACTTTCATAGTCGTGATGCCAGTTTTTGTTTGTATTAAGCTTTAAGCTTTTAGTATAATTGTTATCAGCCTCTAATGGCTTCGATTTGTATTTTGTATGAATGTAATGGCAAGGAAGGAGGGTTTTCTTCCTTGTTTCTTTCCCTCCTGAGCCTTTGAAACAGGTTCTCATTTTAAAGTTAATATATCAATGGCACTGCCATTTTTGCCAAAAAAAAAAAAAAAAAAAAATTTAGTCTTAGTTTTTTTAAGTTAATAATAC
>MU226106.1:2082136-2109285 GCA_018584345.1 Thuja plicata
AGTTAATAATACATATTTTAATTTAAAAATATATAAGTTAAAAATACATATATATTTTAATTAAAAAACCAGCAACAAAAATGATAAGTTCAAAAATTAAAATTTGTAAGAAAATATTTTTTTTATATAATTATACTTTTTTAATAAGTTAAAAATACATATTGTTCAAATTAATTAAAAAAATGAAAAATAATCCTTATTTCAATTCCACATTATGAGATCCAAACGCAGAATATCAACCTTATTCCAATTTTTGTTTTCAGAATTAATTAATCCGAGAATAAATTAATTTCATGCACCAAACAGATCCTAGAGTACCTTGTTTATTATTCCAAACTTTTTATGCATGTTCTTAGGAGCATCACCAATGATATTTCCTGACTAAAATCTTCCACATTCAATTTTTCATTGCATGTCTACACACTATTCCAAATTTGTCATTTTGGCGTGGCATAAAGGCTGTGAAAATATGTTGGAACGTGCTTTATACTTTCCGTATGCACTTTCTTGTGAGTTCCTAAAGCCATTTTAACAAACTGATTTGATGGATGCCGCACTTCTTAAGGTGACATTTATTCTAAAAATTTTGTTGAATAGTTAATACACCTTTCTTTTGATTTCATATTTTACATGCGTGTCTATCATAGCATTACAAATATGACTTCTGATAACAAGATTTCTTTCTTTTGTGCTTTGATTATGTTTGCAACCAGTTTTGAGAGTTCTCATTGTTTTGAAAATGGTGAGGATGTTAGGAAATGTTGTCTACCAATTTTATATTAACTATTTAACAATGTCATTTCAAAGCAATGGTGTCTCGTGAATGCAATATCGCCACAAGGAATGAATTAAATGATTGCAAAATGTGCAGGAAATGACTTTATTCAAAAAGGCTTTGTAAATGTTTTAGCATATGCGACAACAGGCATAAAGTCACATTCCAACAACTTTGCCAACTTTGACAATAAACATGCATGCAAGATGTGTAACCGTGGATAAAGCACCCAAATTTCCTGACAAAAACACTTAAAGAGATGTCAACTCATGGAATTGATGATTGTAGGATATGCACATAAATAATTTGTTGAGCAAGTTCTAGAATCAAGAAAATACAGTTAGCATGCATAAAACTACATCCTACCACCTTTTATCATTGTTCTCTCTTTGGACATGTATGCATAATGTGAATTCATGGGAAATATATCTAAATTGTTGACAAAATTCCTTAAGGAACTATCATTTCAAGGAAAGAAATGAAATGATTGCAGATGTGCACAGAATGTATTTCATAAGGAAGCTTTGAAGAGTTCGAATTATTGACTAATATTGTAAGCTTTATTTGAGAGGCATTGATGATCGACCTTCATGTTCATGGTGATCATCTTGAGAGAACCTAAAACCTTATTGTTAAGATACCATTTAGATCAGTGGTATTCACCTGGACATGTTTTCTTAGAAACAACATATCGCATCATAAGCACATAATGTCTATGTGAAGTTAGAGAAATTGATTCAACTGGTGAAATAGAACCAGATCCCCACAATGTTCTCAGTATCAACGCATCTACATGCAAACTATGGGAACTTTGAAATGAGATATGTATGTCCATAAAAGCATAAATACTTGGTCCCACTTCCGTTGAATACTATAATTGTTATTGTTTAGATCAACCTACATGCAAAATGCAAAGCATGGGAAATGTTTGACAGAATATCGCCTCATGACATGCAAAGATTATATATATATATATATATATATATATAATGAATTTGATGCAAAGTCTTTGTTAAAATAAAGGAGCAATAAATAAGGAATTTGAAATAAAATAGAGATTCAAAAAATAACACATAAACACCAAATTTATAGTGGTTCACTCAAATAGGCTACATCCACTCTCAATGAGGGAAATAGTATTATTAATTATTTTCATATACAAATTAGATACATATGATGCAACAATAACATCCTTTTATAAGAAAACATAATAGCATTATTTAGAATATGAAGAGCCAAGAGTTATCAGAGGGAAACTAAGTGACTATTGGGTTTCACATTCAACAATCTCCAACTTGAAACCAAACCATAATACTGTGACAACAATATCCCCTACATTTCCATGCTTAATTTAAAATCAACCTCAAAAAAAATATCAAAGACTTTAACTTCGCCCATATTTGTTCACAAACACTTCAAATCAATCTTTTCAAGACAAAATCAAAATTAGTAAAACTCATTGCATTTCAAACATTACCAAAGACATCAAGTATCTCAAATAGGGCTTCACTTCTAAGAATACCCATCTAAGTTTGTGTGCTAGAAGCTTCTATAAAGTTATAAAACTTCCTTCTCCAACATCTTGGAGTTGTTTAGTAGGGTGCAAGCATATAGGCCTCTCATTCAGAGCCCAAAGTGTAAGCCCTTCACCATTTTGTAGAGACCCACCATTTGAATCTACTCTATTTCCAAATGCCTCCAAGAAATGCATAGAAAATTTACGAGAATATACATCTTCCTTAAACATAGGAAGAACAACCTCGGTCTTGATCTTAGTCTCGACAATGCCCCGTCAATTCTATCCCCACGTGAATACCATGCCCTCTTTGGGAATTTTGAGAGTCCAATTTCCTTCCACCATGGAGATCATGTGTTTCACCATCTCTTTGGATTCTCATGAAGCTATAACGAATGAATGTTGGCCTCCACATGCAGAAATTTTAGCAACCCAGTAACCATTATTTTTAAAAGTATTCTTTGTGGATTCTATGTCTATTGGCACTTCCATTGGGTATCAATTTGTAACTTTCTAACCATATCCAAGAAAGCCATGATCACCTCTTCCATACAAACATAGTCTTCCATTAAGCATAAATAAATGTTCTCCCCCACAAGAAACATGTGTAATACTTTCACCAACAAGAAGATTCACCTTTTGTGGCACCATTTTACTACTTTTGTCATTACAAAAGCCTAATCTTTCATTCCTTTCTCTAAAAAAATGGTCAATTAACCTTAATGGGGAATCAAAAATTGAATGATTGCACCCACAATGTCCAAATGAATGTTCATGACCACCTGCATTAGTTTGAATTGTGATGGTCCAATCCTCGCTAACATTCAATGTTTGGAAACCTGGTAAAGGGAAAAACCACAGTGGGCCTGGAACCCACAAATTATCTCTGCAGAAATAAATTATACCGTGTTAGGGGTTTAAGTACATATGGAGAATGCACATGAATTTAGGCTCACATCCTAGAGCACACTTATCAAATAAAAAATAGGTACACAACATTCAGAGGCTAACTATCATACAAAATGTTATATCCACAAAACTTGAAATGAAAGATAGCATCAATAATACCAATGCACTTCCATTGAAGTTTAATACATATCATGATATATGATCGCCTAACCACTAATTACAGATTCATCATACATTTACATTGTATCACTTTCATATCCAACCATCGCTTCTATAAATCAAGTATCAAAAACTTGAGCTTGTATACCAATCATCCAAGTTGTTCATATTCACTGTCAACCTCAAGAAACAAATAGGTAATGTGTGAAGTGTCATCTAGATCTATACACAAAATTCAATGCTAAGCTTAACAAATACCAAAAATATCTTCTATCATGCCAGCTCACCAAATAGAACTAGTAAACTGATCAGTTCATCGATCCAATCTGATAGGACCGTTGATCGATCCAATCAACCATCTATCTCTAACTCATATTGAACTCTACTCATTCGATACTCAGAAGATCATAAATTCATCTAATGAAAATATATATTGTTTTAATCTTAGACAAAGATAAATAATAGCTTTTTATATCTTCTCCTAGCTTCGGACATCAACACGTGATCACATGTGTTCATGAACTGATCCTTATACTGAAACCTGTACAATGTGTTTGTACTTCCATACTTAGCCAAATCTGCAATTAAACTGTTGGTACCATCATACTATGAAATTATATCTGTAGAATGATGTGTAGTTTCCATCAATGATAACATATAGTTCTTCTCTATCAATGTCTCTTGCCAACAATCTCCCCATTTGTTATTGATTGAAAAACTTAATGAAAAATGTCTAAGTGTCCAAGAAAAATGCCAAACTCCAAAAAAAGTATTTATCCTTATCAAAAGGTATCTCCCCTAAGTTGAATCTATAATTTTTCTCCTTATGTCTCACCCTTTGACATCAATTGAAAAGGTCTTAAAGAAAACAAAAATTATTTCTACCAAAATCCTAAGTATCTTCGTTATGTACAAAGTGTCCATACATACTTACAAAAGTTTGAAAATATCAGAAAATCTCTCCTTGGAGCTATAAAATCATTATCCCAACTCTTCCTCAAACCCTCCATCACTACAATTTTCCCATAGATTTTATATGAAGCTTACTCAATTGAAATAAGATCTGAAGTGCCTAGCATGTTATAGGCTAGCTCTGCTTCTCACAAGTTATTTGTAAAAGCATCAAGTTTAGGAACAATTAAGCTCCTAAGCTGACCAATTTTATCCTTGACTCTTTCCATTTTATTAACAAGTGATTTGATTTTTCTATCCAATGTAGTGACTTGCAGTGCATGCATCAAATATAAAATCTTCAAGGGGTCATAAGACTTAGATAGTTCTTTCAACTCAACTCAGTATCCTCAATCACTTTGTCAACATTAGATACATGAAAAGTATAGTCAATACATCTTGTACATATATTTCTTCCTTCATACAATGCATTCTTTACTCCCTATGACAGATCCAAATAATTCTTGTTCGTGGCAATTTTGGCCTTTAGTTGATTGAGTCGCATCCCTTCATATTCATTATGTGCATTCACTAAAGATGATTTTTCCAATGACTCAAAATGAGAGTTAGTAGCCTTCAACAATTTTTCCAACTTTCCTAAAGTGGATTCACTCTAGACTGACACATAGGTAGGCATTATCTTTCATAAAAAATTTAATGTCAAGGAAATCAACTCACTATCTTTCTTATGTGTTCTCAGAATCTGCTTCCTTGCTATAGTATGTGCAATAGTTGTTATGTCCATAAGTTCTTCTGGGCTAATAATTTCCAACTAAATTGGACTTTGAATCATCTTCATATTATTTGTATCATCGGCATCTTCTTCAACTGTCAAAACAGTGTCTCTTGCCTCAATCTTCACAATTTCACCAGAAGTTTTCATCTTATCAACATTAGGATATTGTGAGCTTGTATCCTTCTTAGATTGAATTGTATCTTGATCCTTTTATTCTTCCTTATCATTCTCTCCTTTATCAAAATTTTCAACATCATTAATTACATCATTTATTGTTTGTTGAATGTCAATGGTTTTAGCACCCATTTCCTTATCATTAACCACATAGTCATCTGCTATCAACGTCAAGTATATATCTTTTGAATATTTTTTTGTCAAGGGTTCTACAGTGAAAGTATTAGGAAATCTAATGTATGCATCAGGTTCATCCTATGTCATAGGTCTATCATCTTTCTCAACAATGGTTTCCTCATCACCTTTCTTCTAGATTAAATCTATGGTGTTTTCAATGAGTACCTTGGTTAGAATATTCTATGTATCCTTAACTACCTCATCAATATTTCCCATCATTAGCTTGTTTATTCTTGTTTTTCTTCTGAAATCTTTCTTTTCCAATTTAAGAATCCTGTGAATTTCCTCAATTGAAAATACAGGACTGAGTTGTACTAAGACCTTTTCTCTTATCTCATTGTCCTTTTCTAATGTAGTCAATCTCCTTCCATCAAGAATGTTGTATAGCTCATCAGGTATTTCACTTATGATCTCTATTAGTGATCTATTATACTTATTCAAATATATTATATCTCCTTATTCAATTCTCTTCTTCTTAGCTTCATCATACTTGTTTTAATATCTTCTCCTTTGAACCAAAATCCCATAAGCAGTCATGTTCTTAATAACATCATCAATAGAGTAATGTGGCTTATCAACATCTATTTTTATTTCTTATTTGCAGGTTCTTCTTCAACGATATTTTTTTCCTTAGCACCTTCTGATCTAACATTTCTCACTGTATCATCTTTATCTGTATCTTTATCCTTATATCCTTTATCTTCCATTTTATAGATTCTCTTGGCTTTTCTCTTTACTCTCTTCCTGGTAGGGGTAGTATTGATCTTGTTTTTCTCTAGTTTTCCTTTCGATGACTTGAAGTGAAAGATGTAGCTTTCTTTGGTGAAATAGGCTCCTTATTAACTATACCAATTGCACTCCTAGATTTCCTTTCCCTCAGTAATTGTGCAAATGGAATATATAAAAGAGGGGCATCAACCTCCACATCAATTGGTTCTTCAACTGCCTTCTCTTTTCCCTTTTCATTTTTTTCTCTGCTGACGTCTTCCTTTCTTCATCAATCAATTCTTTAGTAAATCCCATCTTTACTACCACTTCCTCTACCTCTATCCTGATTTTTCTTTCTCATTCTAGTTATTCAGTTCAAGGTGAACTTCAAGGTCTTTCTCAGAGTATGTGCCAAACCTCTTTTTTGATGGTTCAATCAGTTTTGTAGAATGTCATATGCATAATCTTCAAGAAGTGGACCATATACTTCATATCCCATAGGAAATACACATGAGGTTTTAGGCTCAACTTCCTTCATCAAATATGCATCGGTTTATATCATGAAATATATAGTATTTTTATATTTCCTCACAATCTCAGGAAGATTTTTGTATCTTATCTTCATAGACTCTTGAAACTATTTAAAGAAATCCCACATAGTACTTTTTTGTGACATATCCCCAAGCATATTATAATATTTCTTGATCTGAATAGCAACAATTAAATCCTTTTTCCATGCTATATTCCCAATTCCTGAAAAGTAATTCATGAAATATAAGAAAATACATACCAAGAATTGACCATAATTGAATATTTTCCTCTTATCCTTCTTTATCTTCTCCAAGTTCTTCATTAACTATTCACTCAGTGATTTACAGATGTCATAATTGGAATTTTCCTTCACAATTGTGTATGCAACATATATTATTGTGTTAGAAATGGAGTTTTCTCTACTAGAATGAAAGACTTTGTATCCAAGCACCATGGACGAAAACTTCACATCATGTTGTCATATATTGTTCACAGTCATTGCTCGCTTGTTCCATTGTGAATCAGTCAATTGAGTCACTATGTCCTTCTGGATAGTTCTGAGTGCAAACACCTCTCCAACATCATAGTAACTTGTAACTTCTCTCAGAACCTCCTTCGTGGTCTTGTAGGGTTTGTATAACCAAATAAATTGATCATGAACTCTTCTCAATACATAATGAATCCATACCAACTCGAAGAAATTTGGAAATTCCATGACCTACACAAATTTTTTCTTTGTTAATGCCTTGTATTCATCCTTCATAATGTATTTATTAGTGACCTCCTTCCATTGATTCACAATATCTTTCTCACCTAATTCTTCAAATTGACAATGTATGTATGCCCTTGTGTCCTCTACATGAAAAACTCCATAGGGCACAAAAGAAAATGCACCATTTGGGTCATCCATAGTTTCTTTAAATGAGTGTTTCTTAAATATAGGTCGTGGTCTCTTGGTTATATCAACAACCCTAGGTGATTCCATCTATAGATATTCAAAAATGAAAGTTTCCCAATGAAAAATACATTTTCAACGATTTTAGGGTAAAGCTCCAAATCTTTGTGAAATCTTTTGAATCTCTTTCAAAATTGATGTTTTCTTCTCTAAAAATTCCTTTTGTATCTCGCGAGGTGAGAAATGAAAACTAAAAATGCCCTTTTTTTTTACTTTTCAAGCCAAAAAAGTGGTCGCATTTAATGTTGGCATACTTCAGCTTTCAATCTCTCTTAGAAAATAGTGTATTTGATTCATCTTTGACCCTTCAAATCTTCACAAAAACTTCTGTGAAAGGTATAACATGTCATAAATGCAATTCTCCATCTCAGTATGGGGATTGCATTCACTTCTATATCGGATTTAGGGGTCAGGTAATGATTTACATGAAAAACTCCCTATTAGGTCAATGACCTAATCAATTTTCTATAGATATTATCACACCAGATGCTGGTGTGATTTTTCCATAAGTATAGATATCTATTCCTTTCTAACCCATGTCTTGCACATTTCCTTCCTAACTTCATCAACATTGATTATTTTCTTTCCTTTAACATTTTTCACATTGTTCTTTTCCACTGTTCCTCTTGCATTGTTGTATCTTCAATTCCTAGAAATATGACTAGAATTTTTGCAATTGAAACATGTCACATTTGCATACCTTTAATTTTCCTTATTTTCCATTAATCTATGGATGAACCCACAATAGTAGGTTACACTTTTTTAGAGGAAGCAATTCCTCCTAAAATTTGCAAAGCATGCAAATTTAGAAAGTACTTTCGATATAAAGTAGGGAATTTTGATAGAAATTAATTTCTATCAAAATTCCTTGATTAAGGGAAATTCTAGTCAAATATTTTTGATAGAAATTAGTTTCGATCGAAACTAATTAGTTTCGATCAAAACTAATTAGTTTCGATCAAAACTAATTAGTTTCTATCGAAAGTCTCTGATTAGAGGCCATTTGCAGAGGTTAACACAAGTTTGAAGTTTTCATGGCTTTGGGGCTCAAGCACAGGTCTCAAATGGAATAATAAGGAGGCATCCTTTTGCATTGCACAAGTACTCTGAACGAGTTTTCTAATGAATATAGATTTGACAATTTTTGAATTAATTAGGCCTATCTTTTTTGACGTGCATTGAATGTAGGTTTTTTTATCAAATATAAACCTCCACGTTTGATGTTCAATGAAAAATAGTAGAAAAGAGAAAAAAAAAATTGAAAAATAAAAGTGCCCTCTGTCTTTGAGTATACTTTCTATAAAAAAAAAATTATTTCGATAAATACACAAGTTATAAGCTATGTAGTCAAGGTATATCAAAATTATGGTTTACTCAAATTCAAACATTCATAAAATATGTAATAATCATGATAATTCCATCAAACCAATTGCATGCCCTCTGTATGGATGTTAAAAAACTAAATTTTTAAAAAATCACATTCATATCTATTTTAGAAAAAAGGTTATGCTCTATGAAGTCAATGTAACTCTTTGAAAATGTTGTTTCAGAAACATAGCAGTTTTTGTGGGAGAAAAAATAAACCATTCAAATCAATTCAAAAAAAAGAAAAAAAATATATTTAGAATCTAGACAGAAAATTATAAAAGACTCTAGTTTACTTCATCTTCTGATTTCAAACGTTTTAATGGCAATATGCATCCAAATCTGAAATGTTTTTTCAAAATGTAGAGTTCAGTGTCCGTTCAGGGAAAAAAGTGTAACCCACTATTGTGGGTTCACCCATGCATTGCTCTGTGATATGTCCAAAAAAGCATTTGTAACAAGTTATGTTCCTCTAGTTCATAGAATTATTCACTTTTGTTCTGCATTCATTCAATTTATGTCCATAGTTGTTGCAAGTCTAACAATAGCTAGAGAACATAGCACTATTAGGTCTTCTTCTGCACTCCTTTTCTCTATGTCTAAAATTGTTACATAGAAAGCATCTCCCATTAAAATTATGTTGTCTCATATGTGTCTACTTAGGTTCTTCAGTCTGATTTTTTGATAAATTGATTTTCTCTTATAATCCACAACTTTCTCCTTTCTCAAATCCAATTCCTTGAGTCTCTCCTTTAGGTCTTTGACTTTTAAGTTGTGGATCAAGCTTCACTGGACTAGATTTTAACTTTTCTTTGAATTCAATAGCTAAAAAAAGTTCACTCCTAAGAACTTAATTAACCCTTTCAACTTCTTGTTCATTGTGTCTAGATTCCTCAAGATTGATCTTCAATTGTCAAACCTCACCATCCACTGTATACACTTTAAAGTGGTCAATGCAAGTCAAAGAAAGTCAAAGCAAAAATCAATCAAATCCAAGCTATTTTGAATTAATTGCAATCAATAATTCAAATCACTAGGTAATTGAATTAATCATTTAATTACTTAGTTCATCAATTGATTAAATTCAATTCATTAAATCAAACATGGCTAAAGTAATTAATTCTTTTGAATTATTTAAATCTTAATTTCTCTCACCCACCACTACGTAATGAAAAGTCACTCAACCAATGAGGAATGAGAAAAAAGAGCACATGTATTGAAGGGCTTTGTTATCTTGACCTCTCAATCCTATAAATAAATCTTGTCCACTCAAAGGGGACACATCACTCAACCTTAACCTCAACCATACTTTGACCATGGTTATCAAACTCACTCCCTACCCTTGGGAATTCCTATAAATAGAAGGCATTTCTTAGAGTAAATCACCAATTCACTATCAATGCACATTTACTCACTTACACTTTGCATCCATTAGCATTTATCTTTGAGCATTCTTAATTAGGATCATAATGACAATTTGCATTTAGCATAGTTCTTCATCAAGATCTTCTATCCTAGATCAAATTGTGCATCAATTATCTTAGCAACATTCATCATATAGCATTTCTCATTTTCTAAGTTGTCACTAAGATCTCTAATGCAGTTGAGAGAAATAGTCCTTGGAACTAGAGAGAAATGAGATGCTCAAAAGGTTTGTCATTTCAATTTTCATAATCATAGTTTATCTTCAATTTGATTTGACTAACTTGTTATTAATGTTACATTGAGTTTGTGTGCAAATCAAACATACAAACTATTTTTGGCGCTCATCATGGGGCTCAAGCCTCACATTCTAACATCAAATTTTGTAGTTTTGACATTTCAGATTCTTGCACCTAGTAAAAATATTCTCACACCTAGTACAAAGATTCTCACACCTAGTACCAAGATTCTCACACCTAATATCAAGAATCTTGCACCTGGTTTGTAGATTCTCTCACTTGGTTGGTAGATTGTATCACCTAGTCTATACATTGTAGCACTTGGTTTGTACATTGTAGCACCTAGTCTGTACAATCTCGCACATGATCTTTACATTCTCGCATATGGTCCAAAGAATCTTTCACTTGGTCCAAAGAAGCTCGCATTTGGATTTAGATGTTGAACTATTTTATTTGATTGTTATGTTGTGCATTTTTACAAATTTTGACATTTAGGGAAGTTTGCATATCCTTTAGGGAAGTTTTCATATCATTTAGGAAAGCTTTCATATCATTTAGGAAATTTTTCATATCATTTAGGGAAGTTTGTATATCATTTAGGAAAATTTGCATATCATTTAGGGAAATTTGCATATCATTTAGGAAATTTTTCATATCATTTAGGAAAGATCTTCATAGCATCTGATAAATAATGTGTAGCATTCAGTTTTTTCTGCATAGCAATTGGTAAATTTTTCATAACATTCGGTCTGTTATGTGTAGCATTTGGTCTGTTATGCATAGTATTTGGTAGTTGTTTTATAGCATATGGTTGATGATAAGAAACTATTGGTTCCTAAAAAGGGTTTATGCTACTAAGGCTACTAGTACACTCTTCAACAAATTCTAAATATTTTCCAACTCCAATGATTAAACTTCCTAAGAGGACTGGACCAACTGACAGGAATACTGAATTATCCTTCTACACTTAGGGTTCTGCAAGACCTAGGGGGATTCCCTCAATCCACTCACAACCTCTGCACCCAGCTTGTGAAATAAATAAAACTAGCAGAAATCTCACATAAACTCACCAAAAATAGGAGAATGTTGTTGATTAGATAAATCTTCAGTGATCCTCAACTAAATTAGAGCATGAGATGGGTATTACTGTAACACAACATTTAAAAAAAGGGTTTATAATGATTTAATCAAATTTATAGAAAATTTAGGTGATTTGAAATAGTACGTGACTTAGTAAGACACCACAACATTGGTCAGTGCTTAATTCCACTAGGCATTTGAGTCATAAGCACATAAACATCAATATGACAGAATTACATCAATAGCTTTCAGATCTGAGAAACTATTTCCTTACAATATTCCTTAACTCCAACCCTAACCCACACTTCTTATAAAGACCCTTGCATAAACCTCATGAATCTATAAATTAGTTCAAACTTAGTTGACCATAAGATCAAGCATGAAATAAACTCATGTGCATCATACCAATGTACTAAAATAGAAGGAAATCCTTGACCTCTTTCTATTTAAAACTCATAAAACTCATACACAAGAGAGAAATGGATCATAAATTATATGTATTTTTTATCCAGCTGCTATCTTCAGTCATACATTTATTTACAACTTATAAACTCAAAACTTGCAACAATAAGACACATAATCCCTCAAAATTTTCTCTGTAAATGCATTACAAAATTTCAAAAAAAATCACCTAGACACTTACTACGGGAACCTTTTCTACCCAGAGAATTCAGTACTATAAATTTGGAACCCTTACTATTGGCTCTAAAAATCCCTTAATAGGAACAAGGGAGGAACACCCAATGGCAATATGCACCATACTACTCATCCATCACTTCTGTCTTAACTGCAAACCACCTCATAAAGTTATGAGGTCTATGTTATTTTCTAGTAATGGAGCTACCACCCAGATGCACCTTGACTTGCAAATCAATCTCTTGGTGATACTGTCACTTTTAAAAAATCTCGAAGCCCACTCACCCTATCCACCAATTTTTATCACCTGAAACCTTCCACTGCAAATATTAAATAATGCATTTCCTTTTACTCCTGAATTCTTCTCGAGATGTTGGCCTAATCTTATCCTTTTGTATAAATCTTTGAAATCCTTTTTGTTAGACCTCATCATCACGTCTTGGCTACATTAATGTAGACTCATAAATCAACCTGATCCATCTACATTTATGCAACTAGACCCTGCACCATTATGGAAATTAGATCCCCAGGCGATGATTCAACAACCAAATTTACTATCAACAAAGCCAGACCCACCCCAACCTCTATGTGCAAGTGACAAGAAACAAATCCCTTTTCAAAATGTATTTGAAACATGACCGTTGATCATTACCCATTCTAGCACATCAGGCATTCATAACCACTCATCATGATGTTGATCATGAAATGGAAGATGGGCCCACAAATAAAAAAATAGAAAATTACCACTCGGAGCTTACCAGCATCTGGCCCTACCCCTTTCTTAGCCTACTAGGAAATGTGGCAACATCCCACTAAATCTCTAGGCTTGGAATAATATTCCACTTGATCTCATGAGCTCATGACCACCATTCATTCATCTCCCGACCTAGGCACGTGGCAACATCTCGCCAGCTCGCGACATGATTTATTACCTATCAACTTACCTTGAGAGCTCACGAATAATCGCCAGTCTCTAACTTGTCATTATTTTGTGTTATCAAGAACAATCATCGTGATCTTGTGAGCACTAACTATCCTTTTGTCGCAAGATCGTGACATTTTCTGTTGACCGTCTAGGAGACCTGTGAATTTGTGAACTAACATTTATTGTCCTTGTTACAAGGTCGCAACACTTCTCACTAGCCCCCATCTTGACCTGCGATCACACGACAACACCTCCTACCTCTTATCGCAAGGTCACTCCACTTATTCCTAACCACCACTAACTGTTGCAACCTCATGACAATTAACATCAACTTCTCAGCTGGGGCATGTGGCGACATCTCACCATCTCGTGGGACTTTCTCTCTCCTAAAGCTTCTTCTTCGCAAGTTCACATAATCTTTCCATATGGAGGCACACTCACTTACCTTCCTTATTACCTTTGTCATGTGGCACATTTTGGTTTGTTGTTTTTTTTGTCGCGTCACTTCAGGCCCACAAATTTTATCCAACTACCGCTGAGTTGTCTACCTCAGCAACACCCCTTTGCAATCGTGAGATGCTAAAAGACATGTTTTCCTTAGGAAACTAAGCGTATTTGAGCTTTCATATAAAAATATAAAATCACCACCTTACCTAGCCAATGTGGGATATACCCCAAAAGTGACTCACTCAAAATAATGTTGACCTGAGACTAGATCAACCGCGTGTAGACCCTGCAATTATTATCCACCATATATTTCATGTTTCTTCTTTTGCATTGGTAAAAATTATGTTGGTAAATCCCATAAAAAAATTGTATTCCCACCATTAACGTGTGCCTACAGAAATTTCACAAAATTTTGCACACGCCAGCATAAATATTATAATTAAGTGTATAATTGATAAATTTGATAACTAATTAATGTTTTTAATGAATTACAGATGACTAAGGAGATCAAATTGAGATAAAATTGAAAATAAACATAAAATAACCAAATCATTATCAAGAGAAAGAGGTGAAAAGGCTATACAAAGATGCAAAGCGGATACAACTAGCAATAGAAGCTAAAACCTTAGAAGAAATAATTCAAACATGAAATAGGTATTGGAAGATCTTTGATCTTTATCAAGCCTTTTATAACACTTATTTCATTAATCTATTAGAAATAATAGGTACTTAGAGGGGGGGTGAATCATGACTAATAAAACCTTCAAACTTTTGCTTCTTTCAATAGCAACAAAAGAAATTTCCACACTAATTATCATATAATTATAAGTGTAAGATAAAAGTGGAATGAAAAAAGTAACAACAATGTGTTGTAAATATTTAGGTTAGGTACTGGGGGGTGAATTAGTACCTCAAATAATTCACACTTTGACACTATCAATCTCAAACTTAAACTTTTATTTATACCTATACTGATATATGTTTTTCCTTTTACCGATAATTGCTACAATATTGACCGATAGTTGATAACTTGAAAATTAACAAACATGTAACACATAAACATTCAAACACTTCCTTATGTTAGTCACTAATATGCAACCCACAGTTTTGAAGTGAAGAACTGCATGAATGATCCCGAAGATGAAAATGTGTAGCTACTGGTCATATGCCTCTGTGTAATGGAGGATTTTGTAAAAGTTTATAAGATGCTACAAGGTTTTTTATGTAATGGGGGGTGGGTAGTTTTTTGGGCTTTAATGCCATTAGCTGTTAGAAAAATGGTGGTGTCCAAAATGATAGCATGAATGCATGAGTCTGTAGATGACTCCCTGTAATATCGGTTGTAACCTTTTTTCAATATATCAATAAAAAATAACCTATTATCGATCAAAAAAAAAACATTCAAACACTTAACACAATATTTTTGTATCACAAAAAACCCTTGGTAAGAGGGAAAACATTTAGTGGGGATGAAACCCACAACTCATCACTGCAGTAATGAGGTGTGTGTTTAAGAGCTTACAAAAATGTCATCCTCTGAATGACTTGACCCTATTAGGAGTAATTAATAACCTATTAGGAGTATTGAATGTCCTATCAAAGACTAATATGTTAAGATATTTCCCCCCACTTATACAGTGTTCACCTTGTTAAAGGATTTACAATAAGTTCCTGAATAGAACTTCTAATTTTGGTTAGAGACTAATCGATTAAGGGATTTGACAATATTGTTGCTAAACAGTTAGGAATAAATCAACAAGAAATTTGACCTATGAATGCTTTCTCCTAAAGCTTTTCAGATCTCATTCTACTTTGTTCCTTACCTGATTTATACTTTGCTAGTCTTTGTTGGTACTTGTTCATACTCTACGATGTCTCTTCTTTCTTCTTCTCTATCTTTTTCACTCTATCTCTTTCTCTCTTTGATCTCATTTTAAAGTATTTGTCTGAATTAATTAGGGTTTCTTGATTCTTCCATAGGTCATTTTGATAGTAGGATGTTGACCCTAATTCTAGGCTTTTCTTTTCCTTTTGCCAATAAAATTTTTTGATAATCTTTGCATGTAATCATAAATTTTTTTCTGATTACATATTCTTTTCTAATGGTACTCTATACTTGATGTTAATTTCCAGGAATTACAATATTAGCAAAATAAATCATTATCCTATAGAGGATTTTTTCAAGTAACAATCTCCCCCTTTGGCATTGATGGAAAAACCTTTTTTATCATCATTCTTCCAATTGTTGCTCCTCATTTTCCTGTACTCTCCCCAGCTTCTAATTCCTCATTTTATTTTCTTCATCATTCTCATTCTTCTCATTACTCTCATCTTCTCATCACTCCCCCTTTGATAGCAATGCCAAAGGTGACCAAAAAATGTGATTGTTGTGGTATTAGCTATTTTCTTCTCCTAGAATATTGTTATACTTAGTTTGTACATTTCCCAAAATTGTATTCCATTGTTCCTGTAGGTGGTTGATTGTAGTGATATGACTTTTCACATTTATTATTTTGTTGGTAATACCTTCTTTATCATTCTTTTCTATTGTGCTCAGCAGGTTAGATGTCTCTTGTATCTATTACTGCATCATATCTATAAGTATAGTTATCATACATGATTCCTCAATTGATGTATTATTACCTGTAAGCAGCTTCTTTGTGATATCAGACACTTTAGTTAATGTCTTATTTATATCCTCATGTCTCTCTCATAACATTTATGTGAATTCTGTCATTTTATTTATGCTTATGTTAGTAAATGAGTTATGTTGTATTTTTTTTCTTAGTTGTGCTTTAAGATTATAATTATTTATGATTATGTCCATAGATTTTCTTAATTATGTTGTAACCAATTCATTCTCATCAACAGTGATTGTTGGTAGTAAGCTTGAAAATATTTGAATAGTTCTCTTCATGATCTTATTCTTTTGTTTCTCCCTTAACTGTTTCTCTATAACTATCTTTTCTCTGTATTTCTCCACATATAATAGTTGTTCCTTGTAATGTAGCTTATTTGGATCTTTCTTCAAAATTGCAAAGTCAGGTCTTTCATCTAAATTTTCTATTTCTCCACTTTCTGAATCTTCATTTCTCTTTTCTTGTGTTGTTGTAATCATAGTTATAATTTTTCTTCTTCGGTTTATGTTATCTCATCGATAGCAGGTGTTATATCGGTAGCATGTGTTTCCTATTTTTTTCTAGTATATTCATATATAGTCTCTAGTGTGATTTTTTCCTCAAGATATTCATCTTCCTTAGTACTTGTATCATCATCATATTCATCATGAATTTCAATAGGTTGATCCTCTTGTCCTTCGTCAAATCTTATTGGGGTGTCTTCTCCAGTTTGTAGTGATTCATCTAATTCTTGTTCTTGTGAATTTTCTGTAGTAAATATCATGTTCAACTTTTCTAGTGCTTCTTCTTCTACTTCTTTTTGTAATCCTGCTAGTAACTTGGTTGTTCTTCTCTTTTTAAGAAATCTATTTTCATATTTCATCATTAATAAATCAATTTCTTCAACACTTGTTCCTGGCTTTGTAATGATCAAATTTCTTTCTCTGCTTAACTTTTCTTGTTATGCGGCTTCATTCCATTTTATATTGGTTTTGTCGATTATTTCCTCAGGAGTATGTTGTCTTAACTCTTTTGGAAATATTTTGAATTTGTGTAAGTGAAATACTATTGCATCTTCTACAATTTTCTTATCTTCTTCTAACCATGTCCTGTACTTGATTTTGTGTATGTGTTCAATAGTTCCATGCTCTCTTATCCCTTCTGATAAGTCATTGGCGATCCTCAGAATTATTGATCTTGTTTGTTTAGTCTTAGTTTCATTTTCCTTTATTTATTTCCTTGTGCTTGCTTTTGTTGTTGATTCTCCTCTTGTATTCTTCCTTGTTGTAGACTGCGTTGTTGTGGATCTTGTTCTCTTTCTGGGTGTTTATTCTTATGTTCCTTTATCGGTAGGTTATCTCTGATTAGCTTCGCTTAATCTTGATCTTGGCATATGTTTCAAGTATGGTAGTTGATTTATGTTTTCTTACTGTACTGCTAACCACTTCCTTTGATTTCTTTTCTTATGATATTATCCTTCTATAAACTTCTTCATAGGTTCCAAACTGATTAGCTTCCATATCCTTAGGTTGATCCAAATTTTGTTCAATACTTATTATTAATTCATTCTCCTTTGTTTCATATCCAGTAGGTTGTAGCCATGAATTTCGTGGTTCCATTGCTTTAATTATGCATGAGTTTTTGCTAACCAAAAAAAAACATATATATTTCTCATATTTCTTAACAATATGAGGTGGTATCTGATATCTTTCATACATTCTTGTTTGACATTATTTGAAATAACACCACATTACTATATTGTAACTTCTTCCCAATTGTTCATTATACCTATTGATTTGATTTATAACTAGTTCACCTGTTGTCCAATTTACTTTACCAATACCCAAAAAATAATTTTGTACATAGAAAAATATACATACCAATAATGCTCCAAACTTCAATCTTTGTTTCTTGATTTTTATCAGATTCATCATCAGTTGATTTCTCATCATTTCTGCTTAATTATATGTGTTTCCTTCAGTAACGATCCCATATGCAACCTGTAGTGTTCCTCCAGATATGTTTTCTATTTGATTTGCTTAATAGATATTGTATCTGATAACCATTGATGAGAATTTTATTTCTTTGTCCAAAATGTTGCTTATAGAAAAAGTTTTTTGATCTTGTTTGTACCTGACTATACCTTTAATTTCTATTCTAGAATCCAGTTCCTTTATGCATTTTCTTCCATTAGCCAATAATCAAGTGACTACAAAGATGATTTCCTTTGTGATATTGATTTGTCTATCTCCTTCCAACCATATGTAGTCTCCGTGTATTCAACTCAATACACATTTAATCCATTCAGCTTTAAAATTATTTGGCATGTGCATGATATGTCTCAGTCCTTTTGTTTCAATATGTCCATACTCTCCATTCAACATTTCATTCTCTTTGTATAGTTCCTTGTAGGTTGTATTTATATCTTCATCTCCAATCTCACTATGCTTGCATTGACTATAAGTTCTAATGTCTTCTGTCAATATAACTCTACTTAGTATCCAAGATAACACTCTAGATTCATTCATTTCTGGTGCTTTCAGTGAATTTAATTGATATTCAGGTTCCTTTTCATGTGATCTATCAATTAATACAATATTATCATCCATAATAACTGTTATACAATTCTCAATAAATTGTTTATCATCTAGGGTTTACTGCTCAATCAACTTGCTAATAAATCCTTTCTGTAAGATGAATTGGTAATGTTTGGTCAAGCTCATTTTTGCATTGAATTTTTAGAATGTGACTTTCATAAGATAAATTTCATTATATATAGAGGCAAGGTGTCCCACATTTATTTTTACTAAAACATTTATTGCAGGCCGACAATGTTCCTTTTGTACCGATAGTAACATGGATTCACCAATAATAATCTCATATTAATATTTTTTAAATTTCCTAATTACTTATTGCATCTATTTATGCTATTTGAATGCTCTAGATCGTAATTTATTGAAGGGACTAATTGATGATTCTAATGAATTTTCAAGTCCCTAAGCAATTACTTACTTGCTTAGTTGATGGTTGAGTTCCCTATGCCATTCAACATAGGGGCTTCCATTAATTTTGCATCATCTTCCTTCTTTACCCATATCTTCTTCATTTCCTCTTTGACTTTTTCTTGATTTACAGTTCTTTTTTCTCTGATATCTTTGTCATCGTCAGTAGCATACCGATATCTACATTTGTAAGTGGCATGATCAAACTTTGAGAAAATATAACATGGTAGTGCAAATGGTCTCCAAGGTTAAGTTCTTACTTCATTGTTTCCTTTTTTGCATTCTGATGTTATATGTCCTGATTTTCCACACTAAAAACATGTAACTGAGTTGTTCACTTATTTTATCTGATAGTGTACCATTTCCTTGTTGTTGGTGTTTTAGTTCTAGAATCTTCAACTTTGTGTCCATAGTGATTACATTTGTAAAAATATCCATAGAATTTTTTCTCAAATGATCTCTAGTGATGGTTTCAGATATACATTCATATTATTTACGACCAAACTTGTTGCAGTTATAGCAATAATGGTTGAAGGGTGTGTTTCCAATATAACTTACTTGTTTTCTTCAAAAAGTGTTTGATGTGTGACCATATTTTCCATAACTGTAGCAAGTAGGCTTATAGGGTTTATTACCATGTATATCACTTGATTCTCTGGATTTTGATGATTCTCTGATCTACATAGTGTTGTTGCCAATATATCCCAGTCTGATAGCATCACCTGGGTTTCTATTATATTTCAATTGTTCATCAATCTTTAGCATGCATTGTTCAAATTTTGTGAGTCTTGCATTGATTTCTTTTTCAAATTTTAGATTTTTCTTCAAGTCTTCATCATCTTTCTTTAGCTTCTAATTTTCTACTTATAGTTGTAAATTTATGTCACTAGTTATTTCTATCAGTTCACTATGTGCATGAATCTCTCTCTGTTTTCTTTCCAGTAGCAATTGTTTTTTAGTGATTGTTTCTTCAGCATCTCTTTTTCTATTTCAAGATTTTCTTTGGAACTTTTAGTAGTTGTCATTCTTTCCAGTATTTTTGTCATTCTCAAGGCTTGAATTTCATGTTCCTTCTTCATTTGATTGATTTCTTCAAGTAATTCACTGTTCTTTTTCAATAGATCATCAATAGAAGCATTAGTTTATTCAGAATTGATACTTCCTTCTGATAGTCTTTCAAGGTCATCAAGGCTCATGTGTATTTTTTCTGTCAGTTCCTTCCTTTTTTCAAATGATTTCTTTAGCTTGTTCTTCAAATAATGGATCTTTTCATTAGCATCTTCTAGGACTTCCTCTAACTAATTCTTATACCTATAACTTTCCATTATCCCAGATCTACTCCAACGTTGTTAAACTTTTCTTCTAGAGAACCAATGAGATCTGATACCAATTTTTGGAAGATTTAGCTTAGAGACTGAGAGGGGTCTGAATCAATACCTCAAATAATTCACACTTTTTCCCTATCAATCTCAAACTTAAACTTTTATGTTTACTTATATCGATATTTATTTTGCCTTTTACTGATAACTGCTGCAATATTGACCGATAGTTGATAGCTTGCAAATTAACAAACATGTAATACATAAAATTTGAAACACTTAACACAATATTTTGGAATCGCAGTAAACCCTTGGTAAGAGGGAAAAAATGTGGTGGGGATGAAACCCACAACTCATCACTGCGGTAATGAGGTGCCCGATTAAGAGCTTACAAAAATGTCATCTTCTGAATGACTTTACCATGTTAGGAGTAATTAATACCTTTTTAGGAGTATTGAAAGTCCTGTCAAAGACTAGTTTTTTAAGAGATTTTATCCCACTTATACAGTGTTCACCTTGTTAAAAGATTTACAATAAGTTCCTGAATAGAACTTCTAAGTCCGGTTAGAGACTACCTGATTAAGGGATTTCAAAATCTTGTGGCTAAACTCTTAGGAATAAATCAAAAATAAATTTGACCTATGAATGCTTTCTCCTAAATATTGTTAGATCTCATTCTTCTTTGTTCCTTTCCTTATTTACGCTTTTCTATTCTTCGTCGATACTTGTTCATACTCTGCGATGTAGCTTCTTTCTTCTTCTCTATCTTTTTCACTCTATCTCTTTCTCTCTCTGATCTCATTTTAAAGTATCTATCTGACCTAATTAGGTTATCTAGATTCTTCCATAGGAAATTTTGATAGTAGGATGTCATCCCTAATTCTAGGCTTTTCTTTTTATTTCGCCGATAAAACTTTTTGATAATCTTTGTCGATAATCATAACCTTTTTGTCGATAACCTATTTTTTCCAATAGTACTCTATACTTGATGTTAATTGGCAACAATGAAAATATTAGAAAAATCAATCATTAGCATATAGATTATTTTTTCAAGTAATACATTATTAATACAGGTCTAGTTACTGAGAGGAGAGGGATGAATCAGTAATCCACACAAATTCAGCAATTTAACTTCTTTAAAGTTAATGCACCAAAACATGTAGAAGCGACTAACATAAGTGAAATTTCAATGAATACACCGACATGTAATCAATCACACAATGTAAACACCATATTTATCATGTGGAAACCCAACTAGGAAAAAACCAGGGTGTGAGATGATACCCACAAAAGTTTTACTCTTTTGGAAGACACCTTGTTAGGAGCTTACCTTGTTAAAGGATAAAAAAACACTCTTAGGTGTTACCATGTTAAGGGATTTTCATAATACCTGTTATGAGTAGACATTTTAGAGGAATTTAAACACAATCTGATGCGGCACCTGATCTACCATGTTAGGGGATTTTACTATTACAATGATTAGCAAGAAACAGATAAAATTATCTGTGAAAACTGCACTACCTTTGCATGATCATATCCTTTTAAAATCTGAAATATATCACCATATTGTATTATCTTCCTCATCTTGATCTCACTTGATTCCTTTAATTTCTCTGTATCCAAATCCTTCTATAATTCACAATCAGTTGTTTTATCTTTGTTCTTCTTCAATTGTTCTACTATATAGATTCACTTCCACCGACTAACAACAAACCCTAGATCTAATATATGAATGATCCAGATCATCTTAGGTGAGATAAAATGTATCTAGACACTCGTAAAACATTTTCCTCTGACCATGTCAACTTGCTCATCAATTCTACATTGGTAGTTGATCCATTTCAAAAACCTCTTTTGACCAAAAAGAAACTTCCTAAAGAAGCCTTATCAAATGTATACCTCGATCAATGTACTATCAAGTAAGTCCCAAAAATCACAAAAATGACTCTCCAATTTATGAAAATCATCAGTGATCATTTTTCCATGATGAATTCCATCACCGATCTACATATCTTCATAGCATGTTCAAGAACTTTGTCTTGTTTACCTGTTCATTCTATTAACACCGCTTCCAGTCAATCAAACTAGTAGCATCGGCTAACATAATGATTTGCAATCGTACATATATTATCTTGACATTATATATAATGATATCCGATGACTGCTCCATCACCTACTTCACGGATCTAAAATAACAATCAAATCACTTACTGTCTATCACTGACTATTTTAGCAATTACCCGTTTTGAGTTCATTCAAACATAGCTAACTTAATTATCCATATCAAAAGCCATGATGGAAAATTTAACATCAACACATATCATATAACCTTCCATAAGAATAGAAACATTATAAACATACTTCAACTCATGATTCACTTACACTATAATAGGTAATATACTGAAAATATTAAGTCAAGTAGTTGACATCAATGACAACCAAATAACTAATTTGCCTGCTATCAAATCTATACCAATCTTCATTAATGCATCACTACATCTATTATGTTAACAATCCCCCCCTTTGGAATTGATGGCAACACTCTTATCAACATCACTTTTCTTCTCATATCTTCTCTACATTCTAATTTCTGCAAAAATGATTCCACTTCTTTCTTTGCCTCTAATCTTCCCAACATTGTCTTCTCAGTTAGAAAATACATATTCTCTCCCTATGGGAATTCCATACATATTCTCCCCCATACATATTATCCCCCTTTGACAACAATTCCAAAGGTATCAAATCATTCATTCACCTCTAAGTACACTTTACTAAATCTTACATGTTCATTTCTCATTACACTATTTCAGCATCAAACTAAAGACTTCTTCCCCTAGGAGTTGTCCACCACTACACCAATTTATACATTTGATATTCTGATAAATACATATGAACTGATGCAATCAGCATCATCCTTTAATTAACTTTAGATAAGGTAATAACCCCCAATCTACCTCTAATATATTCAAAGGTATCTTTTGGTAGCGGCTTGGTGAATATATCAACACATTGTTCTTTAGTAGACACATAATAAAGCCTTACATCCTTCTCTTGTACCTGCTATCTTCAAAAATGATATTTTATTGCAATGTGTTTTTTCTTTGAGTGCATCACTGGATTCTTAGAAATATTTATTGCACTAGTGTTATCATAATATATAACAATAGGTTATGTTACCTTCTATGAATTCCTTTAAGAATATATTTTATCGATACCACTTGCTGACAATTAAGATTAGAAGCAACATACTCTACCTCTGTAGTAGATTGAGAAATACAATTTGGTTTCTTATTAGTCTAGGAGACTAATCTTTAACCTAGAAAGAATGCTCCACCACTTGTGCTCTTCCTATCATCAACATTTCTTGCCCAATCTTGATCAGTAAATACATTCAAAGAAAAATATCCATCCTTACCATATCATAAGCCATAATCTTCAGTTCCTTTAAGATATCTAAAGATCCTCTTTACTGCAACCAAATGTGAGTCCTTTGGATTTGATGAAAACCTTTCAACAATTCCAACAACATGTGCAATATCTAGTCTACTGTGCATAACATATTGTAGTTTATCGATCATGGATCTATACAAATTTTCATTTACCTCTTTTGATTCATCCTCCTTAGAAAATTAACAGCCTGTAACCATAGGTGTTCCCACTGGTTTTGAATCTTCCATGCCAAAAGTTTTCAAAGTTTCCTTCACGTATTTTGATTGACTTATGTATATACCTCTCTATTTTCTTTACTTAAATTCCAATAAAGAATTTGATTTCTCCTATCATAGACATTTTAAATTCCTTCCTCATTTATTTTGCAAATGATCTTCTCATGCTTCAATTCCACCAAATATTATGTCATCAACAAAAATTTCAGCAATCAATGTTATGTCTTCACTTTCAGATTTCATATATACATTTCTATTGTCACTAGTCCTTGCAAAACCAATCTTAATAAGATATGCATGTAACCTTTCATACCATGCTCTTAGAGCTTGCTTCAATTGCTAGAAATCTTTATGCAATTTACATACCATATCTTTACCTTTCTCCTTTGCAAATCCTTCAGGTTGTTCAATGTATACTTCTTCTAACACACCATTTAGAATTTAGAAGATTTTACATCCATTTGATATACTTTAAATCCTTTATGAGCAGAATTTTATAACAATATCCTTACACCTTTAAGTCTTGCAATAGGTGCAAAATTTTCACCATAGTCAAGTCCTTCTTGTGCATACCCTTTGCAAACTAGTCTTGCCTTGTTTCTGATCACTTCTCCTTTTTCATTCATCTTATTCCTAAAAATCCATTTAGTACATATACCATTCTTGTCAGTAGGTCTGGGTACTAAAGTCCAAGTGTTATTATTTTCTTTCTTTTTTAATTCTTCTTTCATAGCTATAATCCAATCATCATTGTCCAAAGCATCTTTAACAATTTTAGATTCAAGTTAATATATCAGACAAGTGGTTTCTCTTACCTTGCTCCTTGTCATTGTCCCACCATTTTTTTCACCAATAATCTAATCTTGTGTATGATTGAGTTCGATATACCTTGGGAGTATTGATTATGTCCTTTGGTTAGCTTCATCATTTTTCACTGGTTGTGATTCATTCAACACTTTAGTCACCTGTGGTATTGTTTCTTACTCCACTGGTTGAACATAAACAAACTTGTCATAGTCTTCTAGTTCATTCTTGCTATCTTCCTCATTCTTTTCAGAAAATTCATCAATTCTAACATTTTCACTTTCAATCATATTATTAGTATGCTCGATCAGGCACTTGTATGCTTTTCTTCTTGTAGAATAGCCAAGAAATATTCCTTCATCACTCTTAAAATCAAACTTACCATTTTGATCATTCGTATTTATGTAATATTTTCTTTCAAAAATTTTAAAGCAATTGACACTAGGAGTAAGACCATACCATATCTCATAAGGTATTTTTCTTGTAGCTTTCTTAAGTTGTACCCTGTTGAAAGTATAAACATTAGTACTTATAGCTTCTCTCTAAAAAGTTTGAGCCACTTCCTTTTGTATTAACAGTGTTCTTGCACAATCAATTGTGGATCTATTCCTTCTCTCAACAATACCATTTTGTTGAGGTGTTCTTAGTGCATACATTTGTCTCTTGATTCCATGTTGTTCATAGAATGTTGTGAACTCATGTGAAGTAAACTCACCTCCTCTATCAGACCTAAGACACTTGATTGATTTACCTATTTCTTTTTCAACTCTTTCCTTATACACCTTGAACATATAGAATGCATCATATTTATCCTTTAAAAACATAACAGATGTCATTCTTGAGTAATCATCATCAAATAAGATAAAGTACTTATCTCCATAGTAGCTCTTTGTTCTCATTGGTCCACACAAGTCAGTGTGAACAAGGTCAAGAACATTTTGAGATGAATAGACCATGCTTGTAAAACTAGACCTAGATAGCTTTCCCAATTGACACTCTTTACACATCATTTTTCAGGCTTAGCTAGAGTAGGCAAACCTCTAACACATTTATGCTTACTGACCTTTACCAGATTATCAAAATTAACATGACAAAATATTTTATGCCGTAGCCAATTGTCATCAACTTTAGAAAACAAGCAGTGTTTATTAGTAGAGTTCAATCAGAATAGGTTACCTCTAGTTTATTTACCAGTAGCAATCAACTCTCTAGATGTTCCTAAGATCTTACACACACCATTACTGAATTCTAACCTGAAACCTTTGTTTTTCAACTAAGAAACACTTAATAAGTTATACTTTAATCTGTTAGCCCAATAAACATCATCACAATTGGTAGTATATTATGAGACAATTTATTGTCTCTATTTTATATTGATCACGATACTCTATTTTAAAGTATTACCAAGACATTTGTGGACTTATAACCAGTTGAACTTGTGTTAAAGTACAGTTAGAACCATCAAACATATGGATAGATAGTTATGTCATGTTTTTCTAATATTATATATATATTGCAGTATTTCATATAGCTATCAGAATGTGTGTTCTAATATTTGGATTAATTTGATTAATTTTACTTGTATGCATATTTCTGCATGATAACTAACTTGCTAGGAAGAAGGAGCAGCTTGAGAGTGGTCGACAACATTGAAAGAAGAACGTTGAAGTCCAGCTGCGACGGGGGAAATCATCATGGCACCGATAGACATGGATACTACATTGGAGGAGCCACCATTCTAGAGAATATAGGAATATATCTCTGCTATATTTCCTATGCACTCATTATCTTGTTGAATCGGTCGCCCAGACTTTATTGCATATGTCATGGGTTGTTATGTTCCCTTTTTCTTCTCTGGCGTAATTCAAGTCAGAACTTTTCCTTCTATTTTGGATAAGTGTCAATCCTCTTGTTCAGGCTCAGAATTGTCACCCTAACTCAGGCATTAGGGCTACACGACAATTCCATCCTAACAATGGAAACCTCTCCTAGCTGTGGGTAGACTATGAATGAAGAGGAGTCTCCGGATTCTAGGC
>MU226106.1:2116389-2131226 GCA_018584345.1 Thuja plicata
GATCAATACTTAGAGTACATAAACATCTGATAATAAATGTAGCAAGTGAATGTAAATCATCAAAAACTGTAAGGTAGTTTTGATTGGGTAACATAAACATGCAAATTTCTGTTTTGGTGCCTATTTCATTGTATGATTGGATTTTGGATAACACCTCTATTTATAGGGATTTGACTGTTAGTTTGTAAGTTCATATTTTTTGGGAATACATTATATCATCTTTCACAGCAAGTTACTTTTCCAATTTTATGTATTGTTCCTATGTAATTAGTTTCTAAAGATAATGAAGTAATTTTGGTTTATCTTTTGTGTTAGTAGATAGAATAAGCCAACCAAGGGGGCCCACTTGGGAGGTGGATTAGACTAGAGTAGAGTAGATTTTCTTTCAGTATTTCAAGCATTTCGAATAGGAGTTTACTGTTTCTTCCTGCAGCATTATACTTTGTGAATGTTCTTGAAGCACCTGCAAGGATAGTTATAGTGGATGCTCTGGGCTGAAAGAATAGGTTTAAGTCGAGTTTATATTTTTTAGCATTAATTCTATTAAGGAGTTAAGTGTGTTTACTTTCCTGCAGCAATAGTGTAGATTTCTTGCCTGCATTTTATCTTCCTACAGCCTAAGTAGTATGACTCTTTTAGAGATTTAGTGCACATATCGTGTTGTCCCATTTCAAGTATACGTCCCTGGGTTGACAATTTAAATCCACCTCATGGTGGGGAAAGTAATCCTTAGTTTGAATATACTATTCCTAGGAGAGGCTTTGGTACAATTACTAGCACCTATTGTGAGGTGGTTCATTTTTGGCACCGTTGTGGGGATGGTGTCAAGCTAAGAATCTCATTGAGTCATTTTTCATTTCCAGATATATTCCTATTTTTTTAGATAGTGGTTTGTAGTCCTAAATTTTCTTCACAAGTGTGAAGAATTCACTTACATGCATCAAAGAGGAAGAAGACAAGATGAATATGGAAAATTTATTCTAGGAGAGTCTATAAATTTGAATAAAGAAGTTGAAGAAGTTGAGTTACCTTTTGTTGACGCAAGTCTTGAATTTCTAGCAACGTCTTCCTCTGGAGCAAAACCTTTTGATACAGTTGGCCTACGGCCTTTTGCATAAATATTGGCTAGCTTTCTTGATAATTCTCACCCAAATGCACCTATTGTTAACAATCCTATAGCTAATGTTTCTTTCCAGCAACAACTCCATTTCCAAATACCTCCAGTAATGGCACAACCTACCTTTCCATTCCCTCTTCCAAGCCTTATAAACAATGCTAATCTCAAAAACATACCCACTGCCGCACTTCTTAAGTTCTATGGCCTGGTAATCGAAGATCCTGACAACTTTTTGTTTGAGTTTGATATTCTCAATCGTAGCTTTGACTATAACATTGCTGCCCACAAACTCAAGTTTTTTCCAGCAACACCAAAGGAGTCAACCTTACAATGTTTCATGGGCTTAGGAGCTAATGCAGCAACTACTTGGGATGAGATGTAGACTCTATTTCTAAAAAAATATAAAGAGTATTGCAAGGGGTGACCCAAGAGGAGATGACATTTTTTGAATGTCACAAAAGGAGGATGAAAGTTTGGAGGACTATGTTTCATGCTTCTTGTACACCATGCAGAATAATCCCCAACATGTGTTGGTAGAGGATTCACATTCTTAAGAGGGGTAAATGATAGCTGCCTGGAAGCACTAGACCTCATGGCTGGAGGAGACATATCCCAATCTTCCTGGGATGACCTCAATAAAATCTATCTTAACTATTCATGATCAACTGTAATGAAGGGCAGAGGATTTTGGTCTACAGCCACTAAAGGGTTCAGTTCAGGCATTTCCAAACTGGAAATATCTAACCTACTAGAGGATTTCAAGAAAGACATCATTAATGATGTTGCTACACATCTAGACACCATGACTGCCAAGAAAAAGCATGCAAATGTTGAATCTCAGTTAGCTGAGTATTTTCCTCACTGCCATAAACAAAAGAAAGACTATGGATGCAAGATGGTGGTGAACCTAGAGAATCAACATTTTCCTACTGAGTACATGAAGATAGAAGGAGACAAAGAGAAAGTGTTCTTTGTTGCTCAATGTTGGACATGGGCTTCAAGACAAGGTATTCCTCAAGATCCTTTGCAATTTTCCAATCCTTACAATAATCAATGGCAAAACCAAAATTATCAAAACCCCTCTCAGTACTCCCAACCCATTTGGAATAACCAATGGCCTAACCAACAGAATAACCAGTGGCCTAACCAATAGAATACCCAATGGTCTTAGCCTTAGAATTAGTGGCAACCACCACAAGGGAATTGGCAACAAAATAACCAATGGAGGGGGCCTCCATAGTGGCCTAACCAAAATCCTGGTTATCCACAATTACCACCTCTAGTGCCACCACCTGCAATAATGCCACCTCCTGCAGCCACAAGTCCTAATCCAAATCTAACCCAATTACCTGCTTATTCGTAGCCTAATCCTAACAACAAACAATAACAACAACAACAGCCAATGTATACTAGTGATACTCAACAATACCCTTCCTATGCACTAGAGATATTTGATATCCATTTAAGATCTGGTACCACTCTTCCTACACCTAAACATCCTATTATTATGGAAGTTGCAGATATTCTTGCAGCATCAGCACCACTTCCAAGAGCTACATTGCAAAATAAAGTCCAACCAATTGATATATCCCGCAAAACTGATGTTCACACCTCAATTAATCCTCCTTTTCCATATAGGCTTAGCATGAAAAAACCTATATCCCAAGAAGAAACACCATTTGATATTCTTGAGCAACTGAAAAAACATGCACATCCAGATTCCTCTATTCCAAGCTATCAAAGATGTTCCACTTTATGGAAAAGCTATTAAGGAAGCATGCCTTAAAAATCCTAGATGAAAGAAAAAAGACCCTCAAATAGTTCATGTTGTAGGACAACTTACGGATATCATGTTAGGAAAGGTAGTTATACCAAAGTATTATGACCCTAGAAGCCCAGTTGTTGATTTGATAATCAATTGGCAGTCTGTGACAAATGCTTTAGTTGATTTGGGAGCAGCTATAAATGTAAGGACCAAAGATACAATGCATAAGTTGAGTATAGGGGGATTGAGAACCACTCCAACAGTGTTACAACTTTTTGATAGTTTAACTGTCACCCCAAATGGAATCATTGAAGATATCGTAGTCACCTTGGATTCATGGGAATACCCTGCTAATTTTCTCATATTATCACCTAAAGTAAACTTTGTTGGCTATCCAGTCATCCTAGGGAGACCCTGGTTAGCCGCCACTAATGCCAAAATTAGTTGTAGATCAGGAAGCATGACAATTTCAAATGGCCAAGCAATAAAGAAACTAGCATTATATCCTCCTGCCCAACCTCAGCCAGATTTGAGAAATCTAGTTTGGCTAGATTTGGGAGATGAGGAAGAAGAAGTAGATTCTATTGCTCAACTCATGATGCTACATAGACAATCTTCTCTGAAAATGCAAGAAGAATATGATGTGATGCAGAGTATTCTTACCAATGAATGTATAGTAGCTAAGGACATTTCTAAAAGCTTTGTTTTACAGTTATGTACCTATGAGGACTGTGTATTTCCAGAAAACCCTGACATAATCAATCAATTACTACCATGTGAAGTACCTACAAGCCCAATACCTAAAGTGTCAATGATAGAGCTAACAACCATAGTGGAACTTTCCCTTGGCCACAATCTCCATGTTAACAGCAAGCTACCACCACCACAATTGGCATTGTTAACCAAACTCCTGTGTAAGTATGAAAAATCCTTTTCTTGGGATTATGGAGACATGACAGGATTGAACCCCAAGCTCTACACACATAGGATCTACATCAATGAAGGTAGTTTACCACTCCGCCAACCTCAGAGAAGAATAAACCTAGAATTGAGAGAAATAGTCAAAATTGAATTGCAAAAGTTGCTAGATGTTGGTTTCATATATCCAATCTCTGATAGCAAGTGGGTATCACCTTTGGTCATAGTACCTAAGAAGGGAGGAAGAGGGATAATATGTGTGGATTACAGGGAATTAAATAATGCCACAAAGAAAGACCAGTTTCCCCTGTCATTTATTGATCAAGTTCTGGACACTTTGGCTAGTAAAAAGTACTCCTTTTTAGACAGGTACAATGGTTACAACCAAATAAGAATTGCTCTAGAGGATCAGGAGAATACCACCTTCACATGCCCTTGGGGGACATATGCTTACTCTGTATTACCATTTGGCTTATGTAATGTACCAGCTACTTTCCAGAGAGTTGTAATCAGCATTTTTATTGACATATCACATGATTGCATGGAAATATACATGGACGAATTCACTACATTTGGTGTCACCTTTGAGGAAGCCCTAAAGAACTTTGATAAAGTGTTGATCAGATGTCAAGAACACAATCTGTCTCTCAATAGTGATAAATTCTTTATGATGATGCAGGAAGGAGTAGTGCTAGGAAATTTCATCTCAGAAGCTGTAATCCAAGTAGACCCTACAAAAATGGAGGTAATTCTCACATTTCCTACACCTATAAAGAAAAAATATGTTAGATCTTTCTTAGGACATGCTGGATATTATAGGTGATTTATTCAAAATTTTAGCCAAATAGCTAGTCCTCTGTATACTTTGCTTACAGAAGAAGCTGATTTTGGGCAAAAGACTGTGATGAATCCTTCCTACAGCTCAAGTCACTTTTGACAACTGCACCAGTACTTAGGGGCCCTGACTGGTCTTGTCCATTCCACATACATATAGATGCTATAGACTATGCAATAGGTGTTGTCCTAGGACAAAAGTCTAGTAACCTTGAAAATGTAGTTTACTATATCAGTAAGAGCTTACATAGACCAGAGTTAAACTATACAGTGACTGAAAAAGAATTACTAGTAGTAGTTTATGCTCTGAACAAATTTCATCATTATGTAATAGGCTATCCCATTTTTGTTCATACTGGCTATGCAGCAATTAAATATCTCATGAACAACCTGCCATCACAGGCAAGTTAGTAAGATGGCTTCTACTTTTGTAGGAATTTGACATAACCATGATTGAAAATCCAGGGAAGGCAAATGTAGTAGCTGGTTATCTATCTAGAATCTAGTATGATGACAAAGATACTACTCTGATAAATGATGCATTCCCTTATGAGCATTTATTTCATATTTCTATCAAAAACCCATGGTATGCTGATATAGCTAATTACCTTGCAGATAAAAAAATGCCCACATATTTCTCTTATAAGGACAGGAGAATGCTTGTAGAAAAAAGCTTCCAATTATCTTGGATTGATAACACACTATTCTACACTGGTCCAGGCCAAGTCATGAGGAAATGCGTGCGAGAAGATGAGACATATGACATTCTCCATGCTTGTCATAATGAGCCATGTGGAGGACACTTTGTAGCAAAGAGGATAGCCCTGAAGATCTTAACAATTGGCTACTACTAGCCTACACTTCACAAGGATGCAGCCAGTTATACAAGGAAATGTGACAAATGTCAGAGGATGGGTCGGCCAATAAGATCAGATGAAATGCCCTTAACTCTATGAGTGGTGGTAATACCATTTGACAAATGGGGCATGGATTTCATTGGTCCAATAGATCCTCCATCCAATGGGAAATCCTACATCCTAGTGTGTACTGATTATCTGGCAAAATGGGTCGAAGAAAAAGCCATGAAGCACGCAAGGGATCATAAGGTAGCAGAGTTTTTGTATGAAGAAATCTTCACCAGATATGGAGTTCCAAGTGAACTTGTAACAGATCAGTGAGCTCAATTCACTTCCAATCTGGTAACAGAGCTCATGAAAGAATACAATATCAGACATCAAAAGTCAAGTCCCTATCATCCTCGGGCCAATGGACAGGCAAAAGTCACAAATAGGGAGATTGAAGTCATCTTAACAAAAATAGTTCATCTACACCACCGATATTGGAGCAGCAAACTATCAGAAGTCATCTGGGCATATAGAACAACCTGGAAGACCACCACAGGGTTCACTCAGTTTGAGTTATTATATGGAAAAAAGCAATGCTACCAATTGAATTTGAATACAAATCTTTGCGCACAACACGGGAGTTAAATATTGATCTTCCTATAGCATAGAAAGAGCGATTATTGCATCTCAATTCCTTGGATGAAATGCGCAAATCTGCCTTGGAATAGACTAAAATAGTATAGAAACAAAGGAAGAAGTGGCATGAATCCCATATTAAGAGAAAGCAGTTTCAAGTTGGAGATTGGGCATTATTGTATGATTCCAAATTGAAAGAAATACCAGGCAAGATGCAGACAAGATGGTTGGGCCCATATGAAATAAACCATGTCTTCACCAATGGAGCAGTCCAGTTGACAACTATTGACCTAGTGCACTTCAATTTATTAGTCAATGGACATCGACTACATTTGTATCACCGTCCCCAAACCAAAGAAGACTTCCTGCAACAATTCAGACAACTAGTTCCAAACGACCCACGGGTAACACTTCCCATAGTAGAGGGTGAAAACCTTCTTCCTGCAGCTCTTCAATAGCATTCCTTCAAGCATGTCCATAATAAACACTTCATGTTTACATGAATTTCAATTCTCCACTCACTTTCTAAACTCTTCATTCCAGCTCATTTCATTTTTTTATCTTCCACCCACCCACCTTCCACGTCATCACTACTTTTCATTTTTCTATTTCAAATAAGAGCCAAGTTAGCATATACATGCAGCCACCAAAATCATTCCACTCTCACCACCTTTTCGTAGCACGGGCTATGATTGAATGACAAGTATAAAATTTTTAATTTTTTCCACTTTTAGCACATAGATTTTAGTAATTATATCTAGTAGTGCAATAAATGTATGATTACAGCATTATGCTAGTTACATACCTCGTGCCAAGTCTGACAAGTGTGGACACTTGTCATTTTTTTTAGGGGGTAGGGAAGTGTATTAAGTCCTAAATGTCATTTCTATTTACTTGTATAGATTTCCCGTCACCTCAAATCTGTACTTTGGCCTTGTCTCGTTAAAATCCCATTGCTATATTGCACAAGTGTCGTATTGTTATTCCCAAATTATCCCTAGTTTTTTAGATTTGATGTGACCTATAATTAAATTATGTAACAACTCGCAGTAAGAGTTATAATCTCTTCTATTAAAAAACATCATCATTGTTTATGTCAAGAACAACAGAAGAGGGCGAAAGAAGGTCCGAAGCTTTACAAGAAAGTAATCTGAAACTCAAAAAAAAGGAATAAGGTAATTGACAATTATAGAGAAGGAAGTTGAAAATTAACAAGAAAAAATGGGAGGACAATTGCAGGGACATGAGCCAGTAGTTCATGGTGTTTTTCTTTCAGACATTGAAATAGTGAGGAGGTTCAATGCATGTGGTTGGTTAGGATATTTCTTGAAATTAACAGATTTTGATGAAGAAGCGACAGCTAAATTTGCAAATACATTTGAGTAAGGGAAAGCAACAGTATGGGGATTAACAATAGTCTCCACAGAAGAATGGATAGCAGAGGTAACTGGGTTACTAGCAGTTGGGGAGCACTACTCCAATGTGCATGATGCCAGATTAGCTAGGGCCCAGTTTACCCTAGCAAGTGACCCTCCTCTGGAGATTACTAAGAAAGGGTGCAAAAGAATGTCTCTCCCTCTGTTGTTTAATGAATTGGCCACACACATTATCTGTATTTTACCTGTGAAGGAAGATTTTCAAATTTGCATGCACATCATTTCAATTTACTTAGCTACATAAGGCATAATCTTCTAGTGAATGTTCCTAATTTCTTGTATAATATGCTAAGTATAAGTGTTGAGGAAACCCAAAAGGGAAATGTAAATTTTGTCACCCACCATGCCATAATCAAATTTATAGTATAAAATCTCTTAGGGATGTCTCTCCCTTAGCATGGTCAGAATTTGTCCAACATAAAACCCTGCAACCTCAGGTTGACCCTATTGAGCAACCTTGCAATGATAATGGAGTACCCATTGAACCAGATGTTGAACAGGACACCCAAGAGATAGAAACTAAAAATCTTCAAGAAATCATGTCTTTACCTACTCATATGAGCAATGTACCTACTTCTACCTGAAAGAAAGGAAAGCAGAAATTAGAAGAAGAAACTTTTGTTCCTGTATCCAAAAAAAAAAACCCCACAGCTTCGAAGGGGAAGAAAAGAAAGTTGGCTCTTGTAGCAGTCACTCCTGCAGTAGAGAGACTGAAGAAGGTTATTAAGAAGAAGGTTGTGGAGGTTGAAGAAACTCCTGTGTAAAGAAGCCCTAGTATAAGAGGAAAACTTCCTAAAGAACCCTCAGGAAGCCAATATGTTTATCCCAAGCAATCTGATAGAGAATCTCATGTGCAAATTGATGTGGATGATTCCCTAAATAGTCTGAAATCCCCAACATTTCTCAAAGTCCAAAAGATAAATATGAAGCTGAACCTGATGTATGTCAAAATAACCCCCAAAAAACCCATCAGAATATCTTAGATGGCAATGAGGGAGAATTCCCAATACCTCATCAGTCATCATGCTCAGAAGCTTCCCTAGTTCCTTATAAAAGAACCCGATTTACCAACTACTTAGAGAAAGCATGGAAATAAAAGAGGAGGCAAAATAATCAAGTAGTAGATTGTGGCCCAATCACTTTGCAGTCACTTCTCTTTGGATTTTATAATAAATATGTTCTTGCAACAATGTTATGGGGAGAAGAGAAGAAGAAAATGAAGAAAGTAATAACAGAGCAAAGTGATGAGATTGAAAATTTAAAAGAACAATTGGCAAGACAAAAGAAAAAGATGGATCATGCCCTGAAGTCGGTTGATCAAATAATTGCTTGTAGGCCACCTCCTAGGGTTTATGCTATTTTTTTGAAAGAACTGTTCCTCTCATTCTAATTAATGATGACCCTAAAAGACATAGACTCTGAGTTTAAAATAGCCCAAGAATTTTATGGCTTATACCAGACTCTTCCCTCATGGCAGCAGAATTTACTTTGTGAGTTGTACCTACATAACTTCATTATCCCTATAGAAACTTAGTGGAATCCTCTACTTTACATAGGGGATATACACCAGAGGGAATTAATGTCTTGGATGCGTAATGAGGAAAATTATGATAGACAGCTGGAAAATTACAGAGATCAGGAGAAATCATAACCCTTGTTGTTGAGGGCAGAGAGAAGAAAATTGGATGTACTCCTTAGGGATTGGTTTAATCTGACCTATGGAAAAGTAAAAGAGGAAATAAGGGAGAAAATATTTGGGATTAGAACAGAGGTCTATGTAGAGTATGAGGGAATGTCTTACTTCATTTTTTAGGGAGCCCTAGCTGGTGCCAGAAGCAGATGGAGTAGATTTCCTGAAGCATTTAAAAATTTAGAGCCACATAGCCCTATCAACCTCAAGGTAGCCATTCATAGAGCACCAAAATACATCCATCTGGGTAAGTAGATTAGACAAGAACTATGGTTTCCACTTACCATGTAGCCACCTATTCTCTTGTGGCCCCTTTATGACATCAATGCTGCAAGGCTTGACCAGCTGCAGGAGGATCATAGAGTGGATGTCTGGGAAAGGACAAGAGGTTTCTACTACACTTTCAAGAGCCAGCAAAGAGGAAAGATAGAAGCTGGTGAATTCTGAGGAACTACTAGGAGATGCAATGCTTGAGGAAAAGCCTTCAATTTACTATGGGATAGATGATGAGACAATTTATTCTCTCTATTTTCTATTGATCATGATACTCTATTTTAAAGTATTACCAAGACATTTGTGGACTTATAACCAGTTGAACTTGTGTTAAAGTATAGTTAGAACCATCAAACCTATGGGTAGATAATTATGTCATGTTTTGATAATATTATATATTTTAGTATTTCATATAGCTATCAAAATGTGTGTTCTAATATTTGGATTAATTTGATTAAGTTTACTTATATGCATATTTCTGTATGATAACTAACTTGCTAGGAAGAAGGAGCAGCTTGAGAGTGGTTGAAAACATTAAAAGAAGAATGTTAAGGTCTGGCTGCGACAAGGGAAATCATCATCCCACTGATAGACATGGCTACTACATTGGAGGAGCCACCATTCTAGAGAATATAGGAATGTAGCTCTGCTATATTTCCTCTGCACTCATTATATTGTTGAATCGGTCGTCCGAACTTTATTGCATATGTTGTGGGCTGTTATGTTCCCTTTTTCTTCTCTGGGGTAATTCTAGTCAGAACTTTTCCTTCTATTTTGAATAAGTGTCAATCCTCTATTTATAGGGATTTGACTATTATTTTGTAAGTTTGGAGTCTTTGGGAATACATTGTTACATCTTGCACAGCAAGTTACTTTTCCAGTTTTATGTATTGTTCCTATGTAATCAGTTTATGAAGATAATGAAGTAATTTTGGTTTATCTTCTGTGTTAGTAGATAGAAGAAGCCAACCAAGGGGGCCCACTTGGGAGGTGGATTAGATTAGAGTAGAGTATATTTTCTTTCATTATTTATAGCATTTCAAATAGGAATTTATTATTTCTTCCAGCAGCATTATACTTTGTGAATGTCCCTACAACACCTGCAAGGATAGTTATAGTGGGTGCTCTCGGTTGAAAGAATAGGTTTAAGTTGAGTTTACATTTTTCAACATTAATTTCATTAAGGATTTAAGTGTGTTTACTTTCATGCAGCAATAGTGTAGATTTCTTTCCTCCATTTTATTTTCCTGCAGCCTAAGTAGTATGACTCTTTGAGAGATTTAGTGCACATATCATGTTTTCCCATTTCAAGTATACGTCTCTAGGTTGAAAATTTAAATGCAACTCATGCTGGGGAAAGTAATCTTTAGTTTTAATATACTATTCCTAGGAGATGCTTTGGCATGATTACTAGCACCTATTGTGAGGAGGTTCAGTATAATTAAGTGTTATAGAAAATTTACCTCTTACTACACATGGTGAACCATTACTAAATCTAACGACACCACCATCACATTCTTCCATTGAAATAAAAAAAAATTATCATCAATTATGTTATGTGTACACCCACTATCTATTATCCAATCACCACTGCAATTCATGCTTGCAATCAATGCTTTCTCCTCACTATCTCCATCTACATCGATTGAGGGATCTTCTTTGACTGCAATAAAGACTATCTCTTCCTTGTAATCTCTTCCATCTTATTCTTCATCAGTCACTCCATCTTCTACTAGGTAGCATGCTTTCTTACTCTTGTCTTTGAAGTTCCTGAATTTCTTAAACTTGTCATTTCTATCATTGTTAGGACATCTCAATGTAATATTACCAATTTTAATACATGAAAAGAATTTTAAGGATAGTTTACCTTGATACTTTCCTTTTCCTCGAGAAAATGTCCTTGTTAGATGTTCTTCCAACTCTTCTTGTTATCTTTCCTAATATAAGATAGAATCATAATCATGTTTCCCTTCAGAACTGTTAAGGACTCCCTTTCCTTTCTTTGATGAACCAATGGTTAGGGAATCTTTGAAAGAAGACTCTATTCTAGGCATATTGTTATCAAAATTACTTAACTCAAAAGCAGTAAGTTTGCAAATCAAATAATCTAGAGTCGCATTTGTAGGACTGGTAGATCTCAGTTCTTGTACAGTAGAGACTCTAATAGCATACTGTGGTTGAAGGCTTGTCATGATTTTACTTACCACATTATCATCATCAAGTTGACCACCAGCTCCTTTGATATCAGAGACAACTTCATTTAGTCTTTTGTTGTATTGACCAATATTTTCTCTTTCCTTCATTCGCATTTCATCATACTTTCCTTTGAGATTGACTACTTTAGCTTTCTAGACATGAGCTTCAATGCCATGGACTATTGCCATATTATCCCACATGTCTTTAGCATTATCCATTTCTTTGATATCTACAAACTCAAGATCAGCTAAAGCACTTACAATTTCTATCATAATAGAGTTGTGTTCCAACTTTCTCTTTATTTCATCATGATTTAAAATGCCATAAGTTTGAACATACTTGGTTGTAAGATGATCTGATGCTTTCTCTCTAATGCCAGAAAAATGAAGCTTCATCCTTCTTACCCATGTAGAGAAACTTTCTTTAGAGAACTTAGGTGCTTCCTTCTTATACATCTTCAAATATTTTTCCAAAGTTGTTAATCCTTCACAATCAGGGGACCAAAGCTCTGATACCAATTTTTAATACAAGTCTAGCTATTGAGAGGGGAGGGATGAATCAGTAATCCACACAAATTTAGAAATTTAACTTCTTTAAACTAAATACACCAAAACATGTAGCGACAACTAACATAAGTAAAATTTCAATGCATACATCCACATGTAATCAATCACAAAATGTAAACACCATATTTATCACATGGAAACCCAAGTAGGAAAAAACCATGGTGTGAGATGATACCCACAAAATTTATACTCTTCTAGAATCTGCCCTGTTAGGAGCTTACCCTGTTAAAGGTTTATAAAACACTCTTAGATGTTACCCTATTAAGGGATTTTCCTGAGGCCTGTTTGGATCTTTATCCTGTTAGGAGTAGCCTTGTTAGAGGAATTTAAACATAAGCTAATGTGCCACCTTGTTAGAGGATTTATTATAAACATCTATTAGGATATACCCTGTTAGGGTATTTTACTGTTACAATAATTAGAGAGAAACATATAAAATGATCTATGAAAATTGCGCTGCCTATGTATGATCATATCCTTTTAAGCTCTGAAATACATCACTATATTGTATTATCTTCCTCATCTCGATCGCACTTGATTCCTTTAATTTCTCTATCTCCAAATCCTTCTGTAATTCGCAATCAATGATTTTCTCTCTGTTCTTCAATTGTTCTACTATATAGAATCACTTCCATTGACGAACAACAAACCCTAGATCTAATATATGAATGATCCAAATCATCTTAGGTAAGATACAATGTATCTAGACACTCATAAAACATTTTCCTCTAACCGCATTGGCTTTCTCATCAATTTCACCTTGGTAGTTGAGTCATTTCAAAAACCTCTTTTGACCAAAAAGAACCTTCTTGAAGAAGCCTTCTCAAATGTATACCCTAATCAATGTGCTATCAAGTAAGTCTCGCAAATAAAAAAACTAACTCTCCACATTATGAAAATAATCTCCGATCCTTTTTCCATAACGAAATCCATCACCAATCTACAAATCTTCATTGCATGTTCAAGAACTTTGTCTTGTTTACCTGTTCATTATGTTAACATTGCTTCCAGTCAATCAAACTAGTAGCACCGGTTAACATAATTATTCGCACTCTTACATATATATTGTGACATTATATATAATTATATCCTATGAACACTCCATCACATACTTCACTTATTTGAAACAACAATCAAGTCACTTACTATCTATCACTGACTTTTTTAGAAATTAGCCGGTTTGAGTCCATTGAAACATAACCAACTTAATTCTCCATATCAAAATTTGTGATGGAAAAGTTAACATCAACACACATGATATAACCTTCCATAAGAATAGAAACATTAGAAACATACTACAACTCATGATTCACTTACACTATATCAAGTAATATACTAAAAACATTAGGATAAGTAGTTGACATCAATGACAACCAAATAATTGATTCATCTGTTATCAAATTTGTACCAATTTTCATCAATTCATCACTTAGCATCACTACATCAGTTATGCTAACAAATACATTCACACTGATAACACTCATATTTTTATCATGAAAACCCTTGGTTAGAGAGAAAAACCATGATGGGGATGACACCCACAATCTTCTCACTACAGTACAAAAAAGTACTTTTTGAGGAGCTTAAAATATGTCACTTTCTAGGTGACACCATATTAGGAGTGACTAATACCTTGTTAGAAGTATCTAAAGTCCTATTACAGAATACCTTGTTAAAGGATTTAATCCCACTATTACATTGTTCACCCTACTAAAGGATTTATAATTACGTCTTGTGAGAGACTACCTGGTTAAGGGATTTTACTTGTCAAAATTATTAGGAATACAACAATAAAATTGACCTATGACATGCACTCTCGAATGCTAATCAGATATTTTGATGCTTTTTTCTTTCTCTGAACTTTGTCCTGAATCTTCTCTAAAATTGTCTCTATAATTGTTGTTCAAGATCTTACTTTACAATCAACACTTCAATTTTTCTTTACCAACATCAATTATTTTCACTATAGCAGCAGTTATCATCTTATATCCTTTCACCTTTGATTACAAACCTAATTAGGGTTTTTGTTTCCCTCCAAAATATCTTTATCAACAATAACTAACTCGTCACATCATTAGAGTCTTATTGCATCATTCATAACAATCTTTAAGTTGTTATCTCCAATATGAAATAGTTATTCATTATTATTGGTTAGAATATACCTTGAATTCATACTCAGATTTGTACACAACTACCAAGAAATTGACTTATTCAACTTTGTAAATAGTGTACTGCATTTTTCCTTTTGTCCAAATTCATTGAATCTTTCATTGTCATAACTGCTTTAGATAATTGAATAAAATTGTTCAATAACATTTACTTTTACCTGTTCACTGAACTGACTAGTTGGTGGTGTCTTCATTTATGCTTTTACTGGCATGACCTAAGTGGCATGGTAAAAAAAAATTAGTATAGATATTGTCTTTGTTCCTTCTGGTGCCAGAGCACCTCACACAACCAATTTGGAGAAGGAGATTATACAGACTTTCAAGACAAATCAGAGGGATGGAATACATAAACAGGGTCAACAGGTCAATTGGAGGATCTTAGCACCTTTAATG
>MU226106.1:2136096-2148799 GCA_018584345.1 Thuja plicata
CAGATTGGTCAAGGCTTGGGAATCTTCAAAGGAGTTCATTCCTAGGTCTATAATGCAGGTCAACCTTCAATTATCCAAAATTTTCACCTGGGTATAGACTTTCAAAAGCTCAAAGTGGGTCACTTAGCAATTCTGAACTTGAAAACACAGGAAATCAGAATTAATCATTATCAGAATGGTTCTTGAAAACTTGTCATCTGATTTCATAAAGATCTGCAGACCGGAAAATATAGAGTGTGTGACCTCTAGAACATAGTGCAAAAGGAATTTTCTCAATTGGATGAATTGGTCAAAAGTTATAACATGTCAAAATGGGCTAATCAAATTTCTAGACAGGACAAAAATGCAGATAGTTCTAAGCAACCAACTTTGGGAAGTATGAAAGCTTATCAAACGGATTTGGAATGACCTGAGGTTTAAAACATAAGCTTTCTGATATGCATGCTAAACATTCCCAAAGTGGCGAACAATGAAACTCAACAGGGTGTAAGATACTCAGAAGCAAAGTAGGCTCCGGACAGCAAATTGACACTTAGCAAAGATGCAGAATTAGGCGACCCCCTCAAAATGACTACTCCATAAACATATCAGAACTGAAACTCAGGAGCTGGGATACACTGCATATGTCAAATGAAAGGCATTAAAGCCTCTTCCAAATTTGTAACTCATAAAAATCATCCGGGCACCTTTTTTCAATCACACCAACTGAGCCTTCTTACACAATTTTTCAAGGGTACTCACTTTGCTTGACTGAAAATTTCAACATGGTCACTCCAAATTTGTTCCAAATTCAGGAGTACCAACATCTGGTATGAATTAAATAATGAATGTATACCTTATGATGGATAGTGTTTATGAACTGTTATTGATCTATCCCTCTTTGTGGATTTTCACCTTAGAATGTATTAGATTTTAGATAGAACCTCTTTCTGTTGATGTTATGTAGACTTCCATCTTGATTAGAATAATGTCTTCTGGTGGTCACCTTTCTACACCTTACACCTATGGGAAGGAACTAAATAGGTTTACCATGAAGGTAGGATGGGTTTGAGGGATGTTTCAGAAGGAGAACTGAGGGATCTCAACTGGGTATCTCTCTGATTCTTCTTTCCAAACCTCCATCTTATCCAGTTCTACCCGGAAGGTCAAATCTAGAGGTTGTTGTCTGGATTGCACACAGTCTTGTCCACAGAACTGGGCACCACTTGCATAGGATGCATGACCACCTACATAGAAATCCCCACCTATGCAGGTTGTACCACCTGCGTAGCTTGGGCAACCACCTGCGCAACTTAGGTTACCACCTGCGCAGCTTAGGGTTCCACCTGCGCAGGAATCTTCCAGTTTAATTTTTAGGGTTTCCAGATGGATTTAGGGTTTGGTTCTGACCTGAGGTTGGCCCTATAGGTTGTTCAAACTTAAATAATACTTGATTTTCATGTGGTATTATGTTTATGATCATTTGGAAACTTTTCATAATTTTTGGATAGTTTGGGAACCTTGATTAGGGTTAGGGTTGTTTGAAATGCCTTAGAAACCTTGTATAACTCTCTTTATGTTTCCATATGGATGTTATGAAATCTTGTACATGTATGATACTTATCTCTATGTGTTTTGATGAGATTGTTATAGGTAGGAAACCTAGGAGCATTAGGTGAGTGATTCACAGTGGGGGTTGGGGTCCTAAGTGGCTAGTACCAGGGTAACCCACTGTGGAGTTGTTTAATCAAGTGATAACTATAATAATTTATGGGAAGGGAACTACACATTAACTAAGATAAGCCTCACCTATTCCTGTAGTGCTAGTATAGGCTATAGATGGGATTGGGAGAAGGTGTTATTGCGATAGCACAATCGGTTAGTCTCATCCTTATGAGAGATATTTGGTTCCACATGTTTCTACTTGGGGGTCAAGGCCCAAAGTGGCTGACTAGGGTAACCCAAGGGGTGAGGGATATGCAATGACACTCACCTAGTGTGTCTTAGAGTTCCTACTAATGTGATTCATGTCTTAGTGTTCTTTTTATGTTTGCAAATTATGCTTTGGGAAATGCACTAGCCTCTTCTTAGAAATGGTCTAGTTGTCACCTTCTTGTGTGGATCATGGTGTTTGTCTCCTAGCATGGGGGAGTGGATCCTTTTTGGATATCCACATGGTTGGGTGGTAAATATTTAATCGAGGTATTGTTCGTAGAGTTGTGGATGGACCTTGCTTGTGATTTCTCTATATTTGCGGAAGACGAAGACTTTCTTAATGATACGTGTTGTTAGCAATGTAATGATATTTTATTAATGCAACCTCCCAAGAGGAGATGAATGTAAATAATATTTGATATATTCCAAATTGATGTAATGGGATGGGTAGATTAGGAAAAGGGAAAAGGGGTGAATTATCTTTCTATGTAAAGAATGTGTTTATTTAGAAAAGAAATGATTTATGTTTATGGAAAAACAAGTCAGATTTATAATACATCATGATTATAAAAGAGAGTAAAAGAATTTGATATATTTATATTGTAATTACAATGATTATTTATTTCTAAATGGAATGGAATGGTTATTAGGAAAGCTCATTTATTTATGTACGTTTCCTTTAATGTTTGAGAAGAAAAGAGATCTTGAATCTTAAAAGTTAATGTTAAAATGAGTTATATGGGTAGATACTCATGAGAATAGATATGTTAGTTAAATGTGATATGATGAGATTTATGAATCCTAATGTCTTTCCTTAATAAATAAAGTAATGGTTTAGTCTTGTTCGTTAGGGGAACCTAGGAATAATTTGTAAATGAAATTTGTAACCTTAGAACTTCATAGTAAAAAAAATGTTTTCAACTCGATAATAATTCCTAACTTAGTAAACTTACAAGTTTCTTCCTGGTTCCTTGGCGGGGCATGACCTCTTGGTATTAGAGCCCTAGGTTTCCACACTGGAACCTAGGATATATTGGCTCATTAAGCTTAGCATTTAGATATTTCACCCATCATTAAAACACAAACCCAGGATTGGGACTAGAACCTTTAGACTTATCTTTTTCCTTGTATAATCCAGGATGCCTCTAGTTATCTGTGGTAGAAGAGATGCCCAGAACACTCCTTTGAGGTCCCACCAAAAAGCGTCTTGAGAGGATGAATATTTTGAGGAAGAAGGAAGTTGGGAAGAATCTGATAGCCATGAAGGGGGTTTTCAGGGAGCTCAGATGTACAAATTGTTGCAATAGATATTGCAAGGACTAGATGCAGGCCAGGATAGGGGTCATTGGGATGAGTCTAATTTCTCTCACCACCATGAGAGGGAAAGGGAAAGGAGTCTTAGGAGAAGGAATCTAGCGATAGAGGAAGATTATTTGTGAGCTTCTCACATGTGGGATCTCCTTAGAGTAAACCCTCCCCTATTTAGGGGAGCGCAGAGTGGTGTCACAGCTGAAACATGGTTACTTGATTTGGAAAGGTTATTTTCCATGCATTCATACCATAGTAACACCAAGGCTCGGTTTTCAATTATTCACCTTAGGGGATTTTCCTCTTCTCGGTGGGAAATAGAGAAAGAGAAATTTCACATTGACATAGCCACCTTATCTTGGGGGTTGTTCCTAGAACTCATCAGGACCTAGTTTTTGTCTGACCATTGGAGATGTGAGAGGGTAGAAGAATTTCATAATTTAAGATAGTTAACCATGTCAGTTGATGATTACAGATGATGCTTCTTTGAGCTCAAGAATTATTCTGGATATAAGGATGATGAAGCAATGCTTACACAACACTTCCTTAGAGGACTCAATAGTCAATTTTCCGGCCAAGTGTGGGTCTTTAAGCCACAGTCCATTAATGAAGCAGTCATTAAAGCTTGTATTGTTGAGCAAAATGCAGCCTTAGGTTTGGGAGGTCAGATGAATAACCAAGGGGGTAATGCCCCTAAATCTGGGATAGAATAGAAATGTAATTAGTATTACGGGAGCATCCGACCCTAAAACTTATCCTTCCTCATCTAAGGGCGGTCAAAACCCACAGAAAAATAAATTCTCTTATAACAACAAAAATAGTGGGTCTTAGTCAGGAAACTCCCACAACTGGCAACGTAACAGGTGCCATTCAAATTCTCAGCCCATGCAAAGTACACAATGGAATGGTAGCCAAGGTAGTTTTCAGTAGTCAAGTGCTCATGGCTCTAGGAAGAGCTTTGATAGGAATATAGGGTGTTACTCTTGTGGAAAACATGGTCATATTGTCGTAAACTATCCTCAGAAATCAACATCGGCTTCTAGTTATAAGAAGGCCACCTCAGAACCTACTATAGGGGATGTAGGTAGATCTCATAGGGTGTTTTTTGTGTTGGATCAGAAGCAAGTGGAACATCAGGGTTCAGTCATCAAAACTTCAGGTTTGTTAGGGGGTATTTCTACCACTATTCTGTTTGATTCATGAGCCACTGACTCCTTCATTTCACCTTCTCTAGTTAAGAAATGTGGGATGACGACAGTAAGGTAGGAAGATAAGTGGTAGGTCGAGCTAGCCTCTGGGGCAAGAATAGCCACCGACTCTTGTGTTCAGAATTGTGAGTTAGCACTTGGACCTTTTTCTACCCTTGTAGACCTTCAAGTGATTCCCTTAGGCTCTTATCAGGTAGTCTTGGGGATGGACTAGTTAGAGGCTCACGAAGCCATCGTAGATTGTAAAGAGAAAAGCATCTAGTGTTATGATGATGTAGGACAAAAGAGGAAGATTGTTGGGGTTCAGCAACCCATATCCCTCTACATGATATCTGCATTGCAACTTAAGCGGTGTATGCGTAAAGGATGTCAATTGTTTGTAGTCTTAGTTAATGACTTGGAAGAAGGGGAAAGTAAGAATGTGACTCTTGATCTCCCCTTACTTTAGGAATTCATAGATGTTTTTCCCAAATAAATTCTTGGAGTGCCTCCTAAACGGGACATTGATTTCCGAATAGAGCTTGTGCTAGGAGCAGAACCAATCTCTAAAGCTCCATACCACATGACCACACAGGAGCTTGGAGAACTTAAGTTGCAGTTAGAAGAAATTTTGGGAAAGGGGTTCATCAGACCCGGTGTTTCCCCATGGGGTGCTCCAGTAATCTTCATTAAGAAGAAGGATGGGTCTCTCCAATTGTCCATTGATTACTGACAACTTAATAAAGTCACCATTGAGAATTGATATCCTTTTCCCTGCATCGATGACCTATTTGATCAAATGAAGGGGGAAAAATTATTTTCAAAGATTGACCTTAAATCAAGCTATCACCAACTGAGAATTCACGAGGCTGATATTCAGCGTATGGTTTTTCGTACTAGGTATGGTCACTACAAGTTCATGGTAGTACCATTTGGGCTAACTAATGCTCCCTCTATATTTATGAGCTTGATGAACGGGATGTTCAGAACCTATTTGGACAAATTTGTGATAGTATTCTTGGATGACATCTTAGTGTTTTACAAAACAATTGAGGAGCACGAAGATCATCTTCACCAAGTGTTGCAATGTTTAAGAGAAACCCAACTTTATGCTAATCCAGAAAAATGTGAGTTTTTCCAGACAGAGGTTAAATATCTAGGGCATGTCATCTTAGGGAGTGGCATTGCAGTTGACCCAACAAAGATACAGGCTAGAGTAGAATGGCCAACTCTGAATAATGTCTCTGAGGTCCGCAGCTTTATGGGTCTGGCAGGGTATTATCAGCATTTCATCAAGGGATTTTCCCAGATAGCTCACCCTATCACTTCCTTGTAGAGTAAAGGGAAGAAATTTATTTGTTCAAAGACGTGTGAGGCTTCCTTCCAATGTTTGAAAGAAAATTTGACCAGTGCACCCATCTTGACCGTTCTGGAACCCTCAGGAAATTTTGTGGTTTGTACTGATGCTTCTCTAGAAGGGATTGGGGTAGTCCTTATGCAGGAAGGAAAATTTATTGCTTATGAATCTCAAAAGCTAAAGGACCATGAACTTAACTCCCCCACCCACAACCTTGAATTGGCAACATTTTTTCATTCCTTAGTAAAATGGAGACACTTCTTGTTAGGGCACAATTTTGAACTCCATACTAATCACCCTAGTCTTCAATATGTTTTCACTCAACCTAACCTCAACACTAGACAATGTAGATGGATGGAATTCTTATGTGAATATGATTTTGAGTTTAATTATATCTAAGGGAAAACAAATGTGGTGGTCGATGCCCTGAGCCGGTGCAAGCACGCCTTATCAGCGCTCTCCCTCGACACAGACTTAGGAAGTCAAATCCATCAAACCCTCGCTACTGATTCATGGTATAAAGAGGTTAAGGAAGAACTGGATTTAGGAAGGCCCCTAGAGGGGCACTTCATAGGGTATTTATTAGATCCCAATGGCCTTCTATGACATCATGGTCAAATCTATGTACCTTTATCTGGAGACCTTCACACCGTTATCTTAGCAGAAATTTACAAAGTGCCTTACTCAGCACATCTAGAAGTAAAGAAAATGTTCTCCAACCTATGCCACTTGTACTATTGGTCAAGAATAAAGAGGGATATAGTATATTATGTGGAAATGTGCCTAGAGTGTCAGAGAGTGAAGGCAGAGCATCAACATTTGGCAGGTCTCTTGCAACCCCATCTTGTTCCAGAATGGAAATGGGACATTATCTCCATGGATTTCATTGTAGGACTTCATGTTATCCCACAAAGATATGATGCTATCATGGTTATGGTTGATAGACTTACAAAGGTAGCCCATTTCACTCCCATGCAGTCCTCATACATAGCCGCATCAGTAGCGAGAGAATTTTTGAAGGATATAGTAAGACTTCATGGAATCCCTAGAAATATTATTTCCGATCGAGATCAAGTTTTCACATCTTCACTTTGGATGTCCCTCCAGTAGGCATTAGAGACTCGGCTCAACTTTAGTTTATCCTATCATCTAGAAACTGATGGGTAGACCAAGCGGGTTAATCAAGTTCTTGAAGATATGCCCAAGATGTATGTTATGGATATGCAGACCCTTTGGGAGGATTACTTATACTTCATGGAGTTATCTTATAATAATCGATACCATAGGTCCATCAGTATGTCCCCATTTTAGGCCTTGTATGGTCGTCCTTGCTGCACCCCTTTGAGCTGGGATCGACTGGAAGATAGGGTACTCCTTGGTTCAGAAAAGTTGCAAGATATGGAATAGCAGGTAGAGCAGATCAGGGAACATATTATTGCAGCACAAGACAGACAAAAGAAATATGTAGATGCTCACAGAACTTATGTACATTTCTCTCATAGAGACAAAGTGTTCCTTAGGGTGCGCTTGCGAAAGAGTCTGGTCCGTTATGAAAAAGGCTCTAAGCTAGCACTCTAGTTTGTTGGTCCTTTTGAAGTCCTTGAGAGGATAGGACCAGTTTCTTATCAAATTGCCTTGCCACCCAGCCTTGCTCGTATTCACAATTTATTTCATGTTTTTGTACTTAGAAGATATATTCCTGATTTGACTCATGTCCTAGATTGGAATTATTTATAGGTAGCGGACTTTGGAGCCTATACATATCCTACAACAATAGAATCTAACCCTCATGGGTCATACTATAGATTAGGCAAGGGTCCAATGGGATCCTAATGATGAGGCCTTGACAACTTGGGAGGATGCTGCTAAAATTAGAGTTCAATATCCTTATCTGTTTGTAGGCTTCCAGGAGTAAGCCTAATTCTAGGGGGGAGGATGTAATACCCTCTCAGATGACTATGTTATTGTTTTAGATTGGAAATTTTGACATGGACTATTTGATTTCAATTTTTTACACTTTGATAGATCTAGATGATATTATGCTTAGCTAGATGTTTTGGTATATGTATTTATGATTAATGTCTTTATGAAAAGAATTATTTATCTTATGCTTGTATATGCAATAAGAAATAGAATTCTAATCTTTCCCACTTATGATGCTCTATTTTTACTTATGTGTTTACATGAATTATCTATGATGCTTTATGCTTGCATACATGTTTGATGTGTTTTCATGACTCAGGACGAAGTTGTAGTTACTCACTTAGCTGAGGTCCACATGATGTATCGATCTTGGTCATCTATTTTCAATGTCTTATATATGTATATATGTTTCTATGCACATGTATCTCTCCTCGGTGATGTAGGATTGTAGGAACCGAGCATCATCTCCACTGGATCCATAGGTCTGAGCGTGCTCTCTAAATCCTTGATCATTTTTGTTATGGAGATAACACCTGGTCCCACAAGATTGAGCCTAGCCCTGATCCCTGCTCCCAGGTTGGGTCTTTTTGGATTTCTCCTTTGATTATGGATTGATGTCCGATTATGGTTGCTTGGTTTTTATTCATTGTGCCTATTCGTTATAGTCCTTAGGACTAGGTGAATATTTTTTTGTGGTTGGATTATTGGTTAGTAATAATTTGATGGTATTATGGAATTAAATACATGGCTTTTCTAAGTGTACTCAGTATTGCATGATTATAATAATAATATTTGCATGGATATATATACACATAGGAATATGGGTGCACACATATGCATATGTCTATATATATATGTTTGTGTGTAAAATTACACCTTCTTGAAATTAAGATTAAGAACAACAATTCAATGGAAAGATAATACAAATTAATCTAAGAATTGAAGCTAAAATTTATATCATCTCATGGTTCTCTATCCAAGCTTTGTTAAGAGAGATCTCAGGCTTAATCTCTCTCAAGGACAATCCTAGAATGAGAAATGAATGATAAACAAATGCTACAATCTAGCTTAGAATGCTCAAAAATGCTCAAAATGCTCCAAGATATGTTACAAAACAACAAATACTCCTAAACATGATATACTAAATGTTATGCAAATGCTGAAATACTCTCAAAAGCTCTCTAATGCTCTCCATATGCCTATAGTAAGGATGATTTTGCTCTTGAAATTCTTGGATCCCAAACACAAAGGAAATAGCTTGTATTCATAGCATTTTCCCAAGGGTAGGGGGTAGAGTGAGTTGATCATGATCAAAGTTTGGTTAAGTCAAAATCTTTGAGGTGTTCTCAAATGGAGGGAAAATTGGTTGGTTGTCTCAAAGATATTAGGAATTAAATAATTCAATCATTTAATTAAATTAGCCATGGAAGGGTGATTGGGTTGGATTTAATCTTTTTGTTTTGAACTATACAATTGAAAAATCAATTGCATAATTTTATTAATCCCTTTAGGCTTGAATTTAATTATTTGATTTCATGATTATTTGATCTTTTTTATTTAATTTATTTTTGTCCATTTGACTTGATAAATGTCCATTTGATTTGATCCATTTGTTTTGCATTGAGATGATATTTTAAGGCATTTGGCTGAGATTTATAGTTTGGAATGCTTGAGATACACATGGTCAATTTTAGGTGTCTACAAATGCCCCTCTTTGAATTGATGTGTGAAGCACATTGATTCAAAGAAAGCTTGATTGTCCTGATCGTTGATTTGATGTTGATGAGATGATTGACTGATATGAGAACCTGATATGAAACCCTTATATGAAATCCTGATATGAAAATCTAATATGAAACCCTGATATGAAACCCTGATATGAAACTCTGATATGAAATCCTGATATGATGCTCTGATATGAAAACTCTGATAAAGTTTGAAATATCAATGCCCCATATTTGATACAAGCTATGATCTAGAATTCTAGTTAGATGATATGATGATGCCCCCTTAGAAATGAAATCATACTGATCTTAGATGTGAAGATTTTGATGAACAATGCTGATAGAAGAGATCCAAGATGACTGCATTTCCGATAAACAATGATGTTGATCCTGGCAACAAAACATGCCCCAGTGCGAAGAGAATTTGATGATAATAGCTATGATTGAGAAAATGTTGTTGATTTTTGAGATAAGGTGATGATGATCGGATATCACATGATGTCAGTCAGAATCACTTGGTTGATGTGGTATTGATGTCAATCAGATAAGTAGGTTGATGGATTGATTGGATAAACTGATAATTCGCTCTCAATATCTAGAGAGACGAACAAATGGATTGATTGGATAAACTGATAATTCACTCTCAAGATCTAGAGAGACGAACAAATGGATTGAATTTCCTTCCTCAAGATCTAGAGTTAGGAAATTTGATGTGCTCAAAATGAGCAAATGGATGATAGGATAAACGATTGACGTTAGATGATCAATTAGATGATTTGACTGATTGATATTCGATTAGATTGGATGGGAAGATTGATGGTGGGAGGCTGATAGGTAGGGTCATTTGATATGAATCAGGTGTAGAAATAAGTACAGGGGATAAAAAGAGTTAGGTTGCCCCTAGTTGATCAGATGGTGAGATTGCCCCTAGGTGAGTAGATGTATATTGATGATATCCTTGATGTAGTATGTGATCAATTTGATGGATCAGATATTTGAGGACATTGATTAGGACTTTGATGATGTAACCATGATTAACTTCCACCCCCTTGATTAAGGAAAATATCATAAACATGTAATTAATCTAACAGGAATGCAATGCAATGCAACTAATTGTCCTTGAGGTTTGCGAAAGAAATGCAAACTGAGATATATTTTCATCATTGAGCATTGTAGAACTAGGAGTCGATACAATCCTTACTGGAGCCACTACGACCATAAGAATATGAATATGACTTTCTCTCATGTGGTAACCCCTTCTTATGAAACCAAGTACAACCCTCACTAGTTGAATGACCAACTATGGGAGTATGAATACCGGTTTCATCGGATTCAATGTTGCAAGTGGAGGTTAGTATTAAGATATGGAATATTTAAATAGACAAGGTATCCTTTTGTGTGAACAAACAAAGGTTAACCCTCCTTCTCATATGAATGTCCTCGATGGTTCTTTGATGACCATTTCGTTAGACTAATTCACACAAGTTAAAAAAATTTCCTCAAAACAGTCACACAGAAGCCTAAGAAAACATAATGTCTCCATTATCACTAATCTAGTTGAAACATCCTCGATTAGCTAAAAAGAACATGACTCAAAAAAGTCAATGAAAAACTCATCAAAAATTCCAAGTGTTTTGCAATGTACCAAGATTTTCAAAAAGAATTCCAAACATTCTGATCATTTAGGGTTTGTTAATTTTTAATCCTGATAAAATAAGGTAATGAAGCTCAAGGATCATGTTATCAAATCAATCTATTTAGGGTCAAACAATGATATCCATCAAAAGTTCCAAAATATCTCTCCTCTGAATCTGAAAATTTGCTTCTGATGTGTGAACAAGGTGTTGCACTATTGAATCCGTTTGGTACCAAAATCCATGATGTTTGCCCACAAGTAAAAAAAGAGAATGTGTAAATCTTAGGCGAATGCAACCGAGTATGTGACAATGTAGCTGAAAGAATTTATGCAAGATTTTTTTAATGTTTTTGGATTTTTTAGAGATATTTGATTTTTTGAATTTTTGAATTTTTTGATTTTTAGAATTTTTAGAATTTACCATCTCTCAAACAAGATCACATTGGTTTGTCCCCAATGTCTAGCAAGATATAGGACATGAAAGATGGATTTGGAAGCTGATGGATTAGAGATGGAAAGGCCATGATGGATGAAGCATGCGAATGTGACCCGTAAGACCATCTCCTCAAGATTACCTAAGCTAAGGAAAAATAATATAGCAATGTGAAAAATGTTTTTGGATAAGCAATGGAAGCCAATGATGCAGTTATAGATAGCATATAGGATAATAACCTGATGTCAGGAAAGTGAGTGATCCAAAAGAGTGGACATGTCAAGAAGATTTTGATAACAAATTTTTGTACTTTACATCCTTCATTTTCAATCAAGACCAATGGATCAATTTGAGTAAGATGTGGATAATATAGCACGATCAGGATAAAGGGTATCGGAGGCTATGAGGGGATTATTTTGGGATTATGGAAAGATTGCTTAGGAATAATGAAGTTGGATTGGGGAGAAGCAAGATCATGATAGGGTAGCATGGATGCAACAAGTGAATAAGCTAATGGAAAGGATAATGGTGTCAAGATACTTGATGCTCATGGATATGTTCAACCTTGTCGAGACCAAAGGTAAAAGAGGGAATATGGATGCAAGTGAGATAAATGGTAGAATATGGAAGATGAAGGATAACATGGATGAAACTTGCCCCCCAAGTGTAGAGTGCAAGAGGAAGGAATTACGCTTGACGCCTGTTTGCCAAGTTTTCATCATGGTACTTGTCCAAGGTGCCACAAGAAGTGGTTTTCACCATAGGAAGGATTTATTTTTCTTTACTTTTACTACCAAGGAACCCATTTTACCAGGTTTCCACCAAGGCACTTTTCTCTTTTTTTTTCAAATTTTTTCTTTTTTTGTATTTTTCAAAATTTCCCCAATATTTGGATCTTTGGACAATGATCTTATGGAAGATATGCTATAATAAACCATGACGATAGCTAGGATGCTCAAAGATATTGATAAGGTGATGACAAAGGATAGATATGGAAGATAAGGGTAGATGGCAATGAACATTTTCTACCATAGATGGGATAAGAGGGATGGAAAGATGGAAAGTAGGTGTTGGATAATGAATGTAAGGATAAGAAGAAGGTATGTTGTGAATGGAAATGTTGGCAAGATCAACTGTGACACACACTTTGAAGGGTGGTGGAATGATGGAGGAACAATGGATGAAGGAGGTGAGGATGTAGCTAAGATAGTGGATTTTGGG
>MU226106.1:2161086-2174040 GCA_018584345.1 Thuja plicata
TTGATTATGATTTGATCAAGGAAATTGATATAATTGATATTGTTGATATTTGAAAATATTGATTCAGGGATTTGATAAATTGAGAAATGGGGCCCAAAGTCTAAGCGACCATTTTAGGGTGCATACAAACATGCGGCTCTTAAAAAATCACAGGTGACTAATTAAAATGAAAAGGCAGTACAGAAAGTGTAAAGGACGGCCAGAGATAGCTTGTAAGTGGCTGTTTAAAAATCTCAGGTGGCACACTTTATCTAGGAGGTGGCATGATTTATCTAGCAGCTGGTCCACTTTATCTAAAACACAACTGTAGAATGAAAGATGGAGATGAATCAGGCTCTGTAAGCGGCGTTTTATTGTTCATAGGTGACTCTTAGCATTGCATAGGCGGCTCTTTCCCTATTTTTTGCAAAAAATAACACCAAGAACAAATAAAACAAACCAAATCTTATGATAGAAATGTTAGTAAAGAGGCTTAAAGCCCCACGATGGGTGCCATTTGTGTGTGTAAAAGTACACCTTCATGAAATTAAGATTAAGAACAAAAATTCTATGGAAAGCTAATACAAATTAATCTAAGAATTGAAGCTAAAATATATATCATCTCATGGTTCTCTATCCAAGCTTTGTTAAGAGAGCTCTCAGGCTAAATCTCTCTCAAGGACAATCCTAGAACAAGAAATGAATGATAAAAAAATGCTACAATCTAGCTCAGAATGCTCAAAATGCTCCAAGATATGTTACAAAACAACAAATGCTCCTAAACATGATATACTAAATGTTATGCAAATGCTGAAATACTCTCAAAAGCTCTCAAATGCTCTCCATATGCCTATAGTAAGGATGCTTTTGCTCCTGAAATTCTTGGATCCCAAACACAAAGGAAATGGCTTGTATTTATAGCATTTTCCCAAGGGTAGGGGGTAGAGTGAGTTGATCATGATCAAAGTTTGGTTAAGTCGAAAGCTTTGAGGTGTTCTCAAATGGAGGGAAAATTGGTTGGTTGTCTCAAAGATATTAGGAATTAAATAATTCAATCATTTAATTAAATTAGCCATAGAAGGGTGATTGGGTTGGATTTAATCTTTTTGTTTTGAACAATACAATTGAAAAATCAATTGCATAATTTTATTAATCCCTTTAGGCTTGAATTTAATTATTTGATTTCATGATTATTTGATCTTTTTAATTTGATTTTATTTTTGTCCATTTGATTTGATCCATTTGTTTTGCATTGAGATGAGATTTTAAGGCATTTGGCTGAGATTTATAGTTTGGAATGCTTGAGATACACCTGGTCAATTTTAGGTGTCTACAATATGATTATATAAGTATGCTTATATAAATATTTATATATGAGTGTGTTTATGTATTTATTTATTATGTGTTTTTCTTTTAATTTCTAAGAAAGAAATTAACTATTATGTGAAATTATAACTAGATCTATAATTGTTGCTTTAAAAGAGAAAGTAACTAATATTTATCTAAGGTGAAAGCTAGGATAAAATAAAAAGAATTTACCTAAAGCATGAAATTAAAACAAAAGTAAAAAAGGTGGTAATTTAACTTAAGCTTTCTCGGGAAACTATGTACACATTAATTTATCTAAAGGTTATTAATGTCCAAACCAATAACCAGAAGATAGTTGTGGATGGTTGCATCGGTTGAAACTTCCCGTGCAACCAATCCTACAACATATTTATGGAAGGAGATGTAGAGAGTAGAAATTTAGGAAGGGAACGGAGAAATTATATAGGGAGAACTATACATCTGAAACTTTTAGAAAGATTAGTGGAAGCATTTGGAGGATATCTCATTGATTGGAAGGCTTGAGGAGAATAGGCTTGGCTGGAGTGGAATTGGAATTACTTCAAAGGTTTCTCCATAGGACTCCATGTAGGCTCTACCCGGAAAAGAGAATCTTGTTCATGTGATTGCTATATTTTGATGTGGTTGTTTTACTGTCTGTTATAGTTGTGTGATCAATGGAAATATTTTAAAACTACTTTTGATATTATGTTGTCTAGTATGAATTAAATAATGAATGTTTACCTTATGATGGATAATGTTTATGAACTATTATTGATCTATCCCTCTTTGTGGATTGTCACCATAGAATGTATTGGCTTTTAGATAGAACCTCTTTCTGTTGATGTTATGCAGACTTCCGTCTTGATTAGAATAATGTCTTCTGGTGGTCACCTTTCTGCACCTTGCACCTATGGGCAGGAACTAAATAGGTTTAGCATGAAGGTAGGATGGGTTTGAGGGATGTTTCAGAATGATAACTGAGGGATTTCAACTTTGTATCTCTCTGATTCTTCTTTCCAGACCTCCATCTGATCCAGTTCTACCAAGAAGGTCAAATCTAGAGGTTGTTGTCCAGAGTGCACACAGTCTTGACCACCTACACAGAACTGGGCACCACCTACGCAGGATGTGTGACCACCTACATAGAAATTCACACCTGCACAGGTTGTACCACCTATGCAGCTTGGGAAACCACCTACGTAGCTTAGGTTACCACCTATGCAGCTTAGGTTACCACTTACGTAGCTTAGGGTTCCACCTACGTAGGACTCTTCCACTTTGATTTTTAGGGTTTCTAGAAGGGTTAAGGGTTTTGTTCTGACCCAGGGTTGGCCCTAGAGGGTTTTCAAACTTTTAGAATACTTTATTTTCATGTGGTATTATTTTTATGATCATTTGGAAACTTATCATAAGTTTTGGATAGTTTGGGAACCCTGATTAGGGTTAGGGTTGTTTTAAATGCCTTAGAAATCTTGTATAACTCTCTTTATGTTTCCATATGGATGTTATGAAATATTTTACACCTATGATACTTATCTCTATGTGTTTTGATGATATTGTTAGAGGTAGAAAACCTAGGAGCATTAGGTGCGTGGCTCACAGTGGGAGCCAAGGCCCTAAGTGGCTAGTACCATGGTAACCCACTATGGAGTTGTTTAATCTAGTGATAACTATAATAATTTATGGGAAGGGAACTACACATTAACTAAGATAAGCCTCTCCCATGCTGGTAGTGGTAGTATAGGATAGGGATGGGAGTGGGAGAAGGTGCTATTGTGATAGCACAATCGGACAGTCTCATCCCTATGAGAGATGTTCAGTTTTGCATGTGCCTACATGGGGGTCGGGGCCCAGAGTGGCTGACCAGGGTAACCCAAGGGGTGAGGGCTATGCGATGACACTCACCTAGTGTGTCTTAGAGTTCCTACTAATTTGATTCATGTCTTTGTATTTTTCTTATGTTTGCAAATTATGCTTTGGGAAATGCACTAGCCTCTCCTTAGAAATGGCCTAGTTGTCACCTTCTTGTGTGGATCATGGTGTTTATCTCCTAGCATGGGGGAGTGGATCCTTTTTGGATATCCATGTGGTTGGGTGGTAAATATTTTATTAAGGTATTGTTCGTAGAGTTGTGGATGGACCTTGCTTGTGCTTTCTCTAGATTTGCGAAAGACAGAGACTTTCTTAATGATCCTTGTTGTTAGCAATGTAACATGATATTTTATTAATACAACCTCCAAAGAGGAGATGAATGTAAATAATATTTTATATATTCCAAATTGATGTAATGGGATGGGTAGCTTTAGGAAAATGGAAAAGGGATGAATTATCTTTCTATGTAAAGAATGTATTTATTTAGAAAAGAAATGATTTATGTTTATGGAAAAACAAGTCAGATTTATGATACATCATGATTATAAAAGAGAGTAAAAGAATTTTCTATATTGATATTGTAAATACAATGATTATTTATTTCTAAATGGCATGGAATGGTTATTAGGAAAGCTCATTTCTTTATGCATGTTTCCTTTAATGTTTGAGAAGAAAAGAGATCTTGAATGTTAGAAGTTAATGTTAAAATGAGTTAGATGGGTAGATACTCATGAGAATATATATGTTAGTTAAATGTGATATGATGAGATTTATGAATCCTAATGTATTTCCTTAATAAATAAAGTAATGGTTTAGTCTTGTTCATTAGGGGAACCTAGGAAGAATTTGTAAATGAAATTTGTAACCTTAGAACTTCATAGTAAAAAAAATGTTTTCAACTCGATAATAATTCTTAACTTAGTGAACTTTCAAGTTTCTTCCTGGTTCCCTGGTGGGGCATGACAAGATATTTGATGACTGCATGATCTATGTGGATGAAAATTTCATATCTTTTGATGTATTTCTTAAACTTTTTGAGAGCATAAATCACTGCTAACATCTCTTTTTCTGTGACAGTATAGTTTATTTCAGTTCCTTCAAGATTCTTGCTAACATAATAGATGGCATGCTCAATTGAGCCTTCGTTCTATCCTAAGACTACTCCTACAGTATAGTCTGAAGCATCCATATGAATATGGAATGATAATGACCAATTAGGTCCTCTTAACACAAGATCTTGATTTAGAGTTTCTTTAAGGATTTCAAAAGATTTATCACAATCTGATGTCCATTCAAACTCAGATTATTTCTTTAAAAGATTATATAATGGTGCTACAATTTGACTAAAATCTTTAAGGAATCTCTTGTAGTAGCCAACATGTCCTAAGAAACTTCTGACTTCCTTATGTTTTGCAGGAACAAGAAGGTTGGAAATTACCTAAAAATGTAGACCTTTCCAAATGGATTAATAACTACGTACAACTCCCATACTCACAGATTAGACATCTTCACTAAGTAGTTATCTATCCTATGGAAAGGCTTATTTAATTTGTCAACCTAGGGATGTAAGCTTGAAATGGTTATGCAAAATATATGCACTAAGTTCCATTATAGCCATGCTAACTATTGCTTGTCAAGAAAATTTGTAGGAAATTAAGTATTTGGAAGTAAACCTACCTAAATCCTATCTACTAAATCATAACTAATCATGAATAATAACTAAGTTCAGGTTTACTAGGAAGGAACTACTCTGCCCACTTTGGATGCGGGACCAGACACAGGAACTGTCTCCATGTGGTTGCAGGAACAGACAAAGAATTGAACAACAACTATAAAAACTATAAAAATACAAAGGATCACTCACCAAGTGGGCCCCCTTAGGTGAGTGAATCCAAGTTCTTTAACACACTATATACTCAGACTAACCATTTCTTTATTTACTCATATAACTAAACTTGATTACACATAGTATCTTGAAACTAGAAACTATATTTCTAAAAATAATTACATCAGTATCAACCTAGTGCTGATTGATTTTATCCTCTTTAGATTACCCCTAAAGGCTGCTCCAGCAACTTATTTATACTAAAAATTATAACTAACAAACTTTAACTTGCTGACCACTTCCAATAAAATAATTGGATGCAGTTATTACATTAAAGTGCAAATGAGAATATTCCTCGACAGGGAAGAAACAATCTTCTTCTTATCTGTGGGAGATAATATAAGACAACTGATTCCTAGATTTTTTGTACATTAAAAAAATTACTAACTGATCCAACCAAGAAGTAGGTGAATCAGTTGGGTCTTCAATGTTGTCCTTACTTCTCTCTCCATACTAAATGACTCGGTCCAAGAACTTAATGAGATCCATTGAATTTCTTCTTGTTCGTTCCTCCTTGTTGATCTATTCCTACAATGAGAGGTTAGGAGCACAAAACGTGCAGATACATTCATTTCCATGTTTCATTCCTTCATTAAATCTCAGATCTCATAAATATGCATACATCACATGGATGTAAGAAAATAACCTACTTGGTTACAAGAACCCATTATGCTTCAATCATTCACAAAGGAATAATATAAAGAAAAATAAGTTTCAAAAACATCAAGTATTCTTCTAAAAGATGATATAATTCCATAGCTACATGACCATCAAATACTATTAATAGTGTTTAAAATATTGGACCTATAATAGTAAAAGAGTCTTAAAGCACCATAAAACATATAACAATTTTAAAACAAAGCATCAGAAACATAGATAAGCTTGGCCATTATTTTGGTCCATCATTTCCCCCAACTTAAGGTCTTGTTGTTCCTCCAGCAACTAAAAGGTTTCTAATCCTAGGGTTCATTTTGTAGTCTCTGGTTGAACTTTTTTCTACTCCACCTTTTGTTAAGCTTCATTAGTATCCATTTCTCTCCTTCAACCTTTACCATCTGGTCACTTCTTCATTCATGTCATACTCTTTACCATCATCAACCATTCTCAAAAGTGGCCAAAGTAAAAGTGGATGCTAAAACCTTAGAGAAAGATAGTGTTGTTTCCTTGCTTGTCCCAATTCAATGTACCACAGTGACCTTTTTTTGCAACTACATATTTTTATGGGGAATGTGGCTAAGCCTTTTTCAAACTATTAGATAAACCATTCCATTGATGAATGATGGATTCAAGGACTAGTTGTCCTTCATGTCTGGCCATTTTTTTAGACTCTTAAAATGCATCTTCCCTTAAACCCTGGATTCTTTCCCTGTGTTTATTATCTATGAATAACCACAACTAGTCATAGTAGAGTTTCTTGGCCTGCTTACATTAAGCTCTTAAAACCAATGGAGCATCTGCCTCTTCATGCCTATAAAATCTAGCCTAAAGTTCCTTTCTAGTATCATTTTGTATCCATGACATAAATGCTCACAATTGGATGTCTCCTTTGTAAGAAAGTGGGTTCCAATTAGTATCACGAGGAATAAAAAAATTGTGCAAACATAATTCACACAATAAATTCTTAATGGTTGTAGAAGCTTTTTTGTATATATCATAGAATTCCTGAGTTGTTTCTATAGATGGATTTAACCCCTATACCACCCTCATCAATTTCATATTTAAATATTGTTACTTAAGGTAGAGGGTGTAAACCCTGGTTGGTGACCTACATTGCATAAGCTCGGGAACCAAGGTTATCATAGTGGTAATCCAATCCTTCAGTTATTTAATTTCCTCATCTTTGTGTTGAAGCTCAATTCTCTGATTATTAATTATTATTTTTAATCTCTCCTTCTCTAGCTTACATAGAACCTGTTGTATCAGCATGTCTCTATGTAGGATTATTCATGCAGCAAGTATGGTAGAAAGGTCATGAGGTGTATCAAGCCCTTATCCCTCTATAGATGGATATACCATTGGTGGTTCAAATACCTATCCCTTTATCCATACTACTATGGAAGTTTCTATCATTTATTGTGCTAGAGCAGCCAATTAGGTAAGGCCATCTAAATCCTGATTTTGTGGAACATGTTGTTCTTCTTCAAACTCGTGTGAAACATCCCCATGTTCCATTAAAACTTATGACTGAGTTTGTGGATCACTCTCCTCTATGAAGACATATTGACTCTTAGGTATGGTATCCTCCCTCTAGTTAATATTTAACTCCTCCACATCAATAGATTCAGAGGACTCAATTATAATAGAGGTTGATTCTTGTTTCTAAGTCTTCTTTGGGGGTTTTCTCTTAATCTATGACTCTTCCTAGAGGTTATTTCTTTCCTAACCTCAAAGGTAATTCCTTTTTTATTTTTCCTTGGACAACTCTTGTTTTAGCAGTGGCTATAGGAGTGTCTCTCTGATCATTTTTTTCTTTTCTCAGGGGAAGGGGAGACTTTTACAGTGTCTTATTTCTCTATTTCTTCTTTTTCTAGCTCAGTCTCCTTCTCCTTTCCTTTTTCCTTCCTTCTTTCTAACCTATTTTTTATAGAGATTTAGGGTGTTCTCTCAATATTAGGGCTTGGTGGAACAACTTATGTGTCATCAAAAAAGGTATTTGAGGCTTGAGCCTTGATTGTATGTTCAACTGTAGGAGCTTCTATTGTAGGGGTTTCCTCAAATTGGATCCCTAAGGGTGAAAGATATTCCCTAATTATAAAATTCCCCTCTAGTGTCCTAGCCCTATATAACAATGGAGTCCCCCTAGGCCCTACAACTTCTTGTTTGAATTTTTTAATAACCACAAACTCATCCCAACACATGGTAGAAATTTCCCTCAAAGCCCTTTCAACCAGAAGATTAATTAATCAATGGTGCGACATAGAATTAGGCATACCTTTTTGGACCTCAGTAGCACTATGAAGAAGAAAAGTGTAGAGGACATTTGGAATGTTTATTTTTCAGTTGTTGTATCGAATATGGCTGAGTAACTTAAAATGGATAAAATGCATATGTGACAGTCGACCCTCGCATGTAAGTTATCTCATCACATATGAAGCTATTGGAATGTATTACGGTGGCAGTGATAACCTATTTGTGCCTTTCATGTCCACCGCAAGACTAGGGTCACCATAAAAATTAAATTGGGCATGAGTCATTCTAGCATCCTTGGTCTTAGGAAAAATTTCACCTTCAGAAGGTAAACTAGTCATCTCAGCTATTCTTTCCTCTGAAACTTCTACACTTGAACCTTTCAAAATTGCCACATTATTCTTGAGAGACTTTGTAAACTTTAGAGAAATATCATCATCAAAACCTATGAGCTTCAAGAAGTAATCCAACCACCTACAATTATGAAATACTTGCTGACACCTCTGGTCCTGAAGAAGTTCATCATGAACTGTTGGCTCATGGAAGATGGGTGGACCTCCCATGGAAAAATGTAAATGAAATTCCCCTCACAGATTTAAAACTTTCCTGCAAACCTTTATAGATAGTTTTGTAAGTAGCTATAGGACACATAATTCAACTTTAACTTCTTGAAAAATGACTGAAAACCCTTATGTCTCCACTATTTTCTAAACTTGTGTTTGTATATTCTAACTTAAGTAATACTCTTTTCTAAATTCAAAATGGCTACGGGAAGAATTATGATGGGTTGATAAGGAATGAGTACTTTGAAAAGATTTTATTTGCATGTCACATCAATCAATACAAATATAAATGGCATACATCACTTTTCAAAATAATCATAACACACTTGAATGTTGGCATAACAAAATAGATGACTAGACATGAAATGAAAGTATGATCCCCCCTACTTTAAGTGAACAAATAGGTCCTCCTATTGCAAATGGTGCTACGTGTAACCACCCTAATTTGGTCTACTCTAACCAGAGACCCTATTTTCCCTAAGTGTGATCATACCCCTAATTATGTCAAGACAATTACTCAATTATTGACATAATTCATTAAAATCAATTTAATCTCCTAAAATCAAAGTGATTTCATCACTAACTCACATTAATTACCTTGGCCTATTTAAATCAGATCAAAATAATTAAATACTTGGCTAAAGTAATTAATTAAAAGGAACTAAATAAATCTCCTAATTACAACTCGTCACTTGCACATGGAAATTCAATCCATTAGCCAATAAGTTTTAACTCACTTAGATCACTCACATGGATCACCAAAGATTCAATCTCCACCTCTCTTCACAAATTAATCTCAACCACTCATTCCTCAAATTTTGCTATAAAAGGATTGAATTTAGGGAAATTATGGCATTTTTCATACTCTTCTTAGATAGGAAGCAATGTGTCAGTTTTAGTGGTTTTCATATGCTTTTCCTTCAATATTTCATGTTTTAACCACTAATATAATGACATATTGAAGTGTTGTGTTGCAGATTGCAGGTCCAATAAATACACACACACTTATGGCACCCAATGTGGGGAAAATCCTTGGATTTATCCTCATTTTTTAGTCATTTTTCACTCATTTGTGCTCCCTATGTTCTGGTGCAGAGTCGCATTTAGTGACCAAGAATCGTCTTTTGTAGCAAAAGCTCGCATCTAGGAAATAGCCTCGCATCCAGGATTTCCTGAATTGCATCTTGCTAATCTTCCATTGCATCCAATAAATGCTTGCATCTTGTGAATCTTGCATCACCTTTACTTGCAAGGGCTCGCATCTGGGATCATTAATCACATCTGGTAAAAATTGCATCACATTTGGGAAAGGAAGTCGCATTTGGTTAGCTATTTTGAAATTTGATTACTAATTTTCTAACCATGAATGTTTTTGGATGTTGAGCAGCCTAATAATTTATTGAAGAATTTCGTCAAAGACCTTTTGATCAAAAGGATGGAGAAAAACTACTAACTAGTGGTTTGCAGGTTGCCTAAACTAATCAACCTAACTCTTGCATTTTTTAAGGAACTTAACACATTTTCTATTATTTGCTTACTTGACTAGAGGATTATGCTCTTTTCCTTTATGGAAAATTTGAAACTCAAAAATCAAGTTAGAATTTGATTAGGATTTGGGGTAAATGAACCTTAAAACTTGCTCAAAAGTGCTTTTGTCAATTCTTAAAGTAGGCACCTAAATATCAGATTTAAACACAATTCTTGGTCCAACTAGAGGAGTATGCTCTCCAAGTTGGAAAATCAGAAACTGGCTATGGGGGATTAAGTCTTGAGTTTTAAAATCTGAGGGAATAAAAATTGCATGATGTGATTCATAGGAGAAAATGGCATAGATAGGAGAGTATGCTCTTCTTCTTTATGAAGAATTATAAATCTAGACTCCTAAGCCACCAATCCTCTTTCTTTCTTTCAAAACATTAGAGGGCCTTCTAGTTGAGGAAAAAATCTCCCAGGAACAACCCAAGTGAGGACAGGTGAACGCCACCCCTTCCATCTCACTATAATCAAAATGCTTCATTGAAGGCCAAAGCCTCAGAAGATGTAGTCGATTTTGTCCTTGTAATTTTGACATCATTCCTTGGACATGCTTAGATGTGTGTGGAGAAGAGCCACTTGAATCTCTCTTGTGAGACTACACACATTTGAGTATCCATATGGCTATACGCCTTAATTTTTCCTTGTGAAATTCTATGGGGGATGATTGTGAACGGATGCCCACAAATAATCAACACTTGTAGTCAAAACAACCTGGTATATCTTCGAAAGGTGATAATCTTTGTGCAAGGCAAATAGTAATTTCCCCAAGATACTCATCATTTTGTGCCCTCACTTGCATTTGGAGTCAGATAATATGGCATCATGACTGGAGCCATTGCATGCTTGGTGATGGTCGTATTTTGATTAGCATGTGAGCGTGTACCTGGGAGTCTATGAGAAAATATTTTCATTCTATGCCTAGAATCTAGGGAATAGAGATGTGTTTGGTCACCTAGTAAACATTTCTTGATGTGTCTCAAATGCACTAAAAAGATAAATTCCTCAAACAAGAAACATTTTGATACTCACTGACTTACATGTTCAAAAACACTCTGGAAAGTCTAAAATAGACTCTGGTGTCAAACAAAATTTCATGAACTTTGAGACAAACTAACAAAAACTTGCAAAACTCATTAGAGGTTCACATCTAATTATTCCTGGATGGCATTTGGTTGCATAAGCTCGCATTTAGGGAACTTGCTCGCATTTAGTCAGTTATGGCTCGCATATGGTAAAGAGGCTTGCATTTAGTTTGCATCAACTCGCATCCAGTAAATCAAAGCTCACATCTAGTGTATTTAGGATAGTGGCTACTTGCATATGTGTCACACTCAGAAGCTCAATAGTTTTGGATACCCTTTTTTCTCTTTAGTCTGATCCTATTGCTCTTCCTGGTTTGTCTGTCGTTGTTTTCCAACTTATTTAGAAGTCTACATTGCATGCCCTTTTGGATTCTCATAATTGGTCCCAAAACATATGGTCTTTTCACTCAACAAATCCTCTTGATTCCCAACTCACTATTAAGGCATTCTAACCCTCTGACGTTGGATTAAATCACTCTAAACAAACACACATACATTTTCATAACTTGGACACACCTATTTGGACAATCTAGAAATCCTCTTGACATAATTAGAATACTTTTGACAAAGTTGAGACCCATCTTTCATGGTTAACACAAGATGCAAATAATACCTTACTGATGACTCAGAGAGACCTCCATGATTACTCAAGTTTCAACAAGGAGAGACATCTCAAAATCCCCTTTTTGATCAAGACTCACTCAAAATGGATGCACCTCACCATGAATGGAGTGCGGCTTTTGATGAATATAGCCAAGAACATGACAATAGAGAAATTCAAGAAGAAAAAAATCATGGTCATCCTTTGTTTGGTTCTGACAGTGAGGAAGATGTATCAGAAGAAGAGTATAACAAACTCAAACAAAGTAGGAGGTTTCAAAGAACCTTGGAAAAGATCATTAGAGAAGACAAAGAAAAATACTTCCTACATTTAGCTTCTCTTGGAGTCAAAATCCCTAAAGACTATGATGTTGAGAGATTGAAGGAACAAGAAGTAAAAACAAGTATTTCAATACTCTCAAATAAATTATACCAAATGCAAACGGAACTTGCAACACTCAAGAAAGAAAAGACTAAGCCAACAAAAAAATACTCTTTGGAGCATATATATTTGTTTCCTTTTGACAAGAGTATAAACATGGTTCCATTTCCACCTAAGATGGCACGACCCAAATATGAAAAATACATGGGAGAAAAGGATCTACATGACCATGTTAGATAATTTTTTTCCCTAAGCGTAGAGTACATGCACAAACCAACTTATTTAATGAGGCTATTTCTGGGAAGTCTAGGAAGAAATGCTATGGAATGGTCCTCCAAACTCACACCAAGTGTGTAATCTTTTGAGGATTTGATTCAAACATTTGTCCAACATTAATCCTACAACATACAACACAACGTAACTATGATGGATCTTTGCAACATGAAACAATGAACGGGTGAATCCTTCACACACTTTTTACAATGGTAGAGGAGAATCTTTGCAAGGTACTCAAGAGCAATATCTGAATCTAAAAAGATGGAAATCTTTATCAATAACTTAGTACCCAAAATGAACTATGCTTTAAAAATGCAAGATTCTTCTAGTTTTGACAGAATGATCAAGAACGCTATTCGTGCCGAAGATGTTATGATCAAGAAAGGAGAGATCACACTCCAAAGTGACAATAAATCTGTTAGAATATCTAATCTTTACTTGTATTATTTATTTATTTAGGTGATTCCTAGGGAATCCCTACATGTATTTTGTCCTCTAGTCCAAGTAGGAGGACAACACATTTTATGTAATTCCTTTAATAAG
>MU226106.1:2179575-2211814 GCA_018584345.1 Thuja plicata
TTATTTCTTTTGGTGATAGTTCTTGATTAAGCTTTCATTCATTGATTTATGGTAAAAACTCTTCCTTCTTGCTTCACTCTCTTGGATTCTTTCCTTAAATATCTTCCTATTTTTTTGTATTTTCTAAATCTAACAAATATAAAAACAAACCTAAGTGGTGGAATAAGAACAATAATTCTTTTAGTGATGGAGTGGTGGATGCCTCAAATACAAATGCTAAGCCAGTTATATTTAATCTCACAAACATCCTACAAGCAAGCAAAGAAGCTAAGGATACGAAGAGAAAACAATGATACCAACAAGAGTAAACCATGGACGTCTGGACCTCAAATAAAATTTACTCCATTGGGATAACCTCTTGAGATATTTTTGAAGACTCTCTTGGATAACAAAGTCCTCACTATACCAGAGTCAAAACCATGGGAACCGGAAGTAAAACCAAGGTGATGGAATGATAATGCCTATTGTGACTTCCATAAGAATAAAGGACACAAGACTAATGATGGTGTTAAGCTCAAACACATTATACAAGACCTCATTGAGGTAGGAAAGATCAAAGTGGAGGACATACCTCTAATGAAGACCATGCAGCATATAAAAAACCATTCCCTAACTATGAAAAAGGAGAATCTTCTAAAGGAAAGGGAAATGAATTCAATTACACCTACTCTCATAATGATAATGTGATCAATATGTTGGACATAAAAAGTGAATCAATCAATGTGATCACTATTAAAGGTGCCAAGGACAAATTGACACATTCAAAATGTTAACTTGAAGCCAAGCACAAGTCATGATTAAAGGGGTTAGTTCCTTGTCTAAACAAGTGACACCCTCTAAAGCACCTATTATCACAATTCCTAAACCAGAAATGACAAGATAAATAGTTACTATACCATCTGCTAAATATAACTTGGTAGACCAATTGCAAAGGACCTCAGCTCAAATATCCATATTTGATTTATTAAAGATCTCTTTAGTGCATAGGGAATTTCTTGAACAAGCCCTACATTTCGCAAATGTTCCAAAAGGCATAGATGTGGACAAGTTCCAGGAAATGGTCAATCACATATCAGCTCCACATTACCTCTCCTTTTTAGAGGAAGATGACAAATATTTGACTCATCCACATAACCAACCCCTTCACATTGAAGTCTTGATCCATAAATCCTATGTAAAATGTGTATTGATAGACGGAGGCATAGGGTTGAATATACTCTCAATCAAATAAAGAAATTGGGTCTTTTAGAACAAACAATTGATTCAAGAAGTAAGATAACCATCAAGGCTTATGATGAAGAAGAAAGATCATCCAAAGGGCTCATTATTTTACCAATAAGAATAGGACCAATTGAACACAATGTGATTTTTCAAATTATTGATCTACCATTGGCCTATAATATATTACTAGGAAGACCTTGGATACATGAAATGCAAGCAGTGCCATCTACTTACCATCAATGCATCAAATTCCCACACAATGGGGTAGAAGTAGCAATTCTTGCAGATTCAAGCTACACTTGAAAAAATGTTAAGGAAGACAGTATGGTTCCTCACAATAAGGAAGTCCCAAAAGAATTCCCACCTGAAACCTCTAAAGACATGGTGATGAGAAGCTTTGGAAAGACACTAAAAATTGAAGAAACTAGCATGGGGGAATACAAACTAGACATGATTCCATCATTGGCTAACATTATCATGTCTCCAAGATCTTATGGTAAACCATCCCCCTCTTTCACACCTACTGTATCAAAGCAACAAGACATTCACAAACCAACTGGTATGGTTAGAGCCTCTACTTCTCAAGAGGATGAAAAAGAAGATAAAGCAGTCTTGGCTTGGCTCTATAAAAAGGAAGAGAGAGAAAATGAGGTAAAACATGTTGAGATATCTCCTGAAAAGTATGGAAAAGGTTATGACCTTAAAAAAATGGGATACAAAGGGAAGGGACCTTTAGGAGATAAATTAAAAGGACTCATTGAGCCTATACACCTGGAATTCAGAGACACCAAAGACAAAACAAGGTTAGGTTTCAATAACAATTCAGAACACCATGCCTCAAGAGATGGTCCAATCTTTGATAAAGGAAGTGATGAAGAAGAGGAAGAAATAAAACTTGTACCTTGGACATATGAAATATTACTACACATTCATACTGAGGATCCAGAATATCAAGGAGAAAGATATGTACCTACTTTTTTAGCACAACAAGAGCATCATTCTCCTTTGTTGTCACAAACTGATGTCCAAGAAGTAGAGGAATAAGAAGAAGACTCTCCAGAAGTCCAATAGCTGGAAGAATCTCATGAATAAATACCCCAACAACAAGATATGCATCCTAATTGGGGACAATTGGTGACAATTTCACATGTCCTTTATTTACTACACTTTGATCCACAAATGGCTAATAGGGTACATTAGGTAACAATTGCTGAGTTTTTAAACAGATCTGATGATGAAATTACAAATTCATATGATTTTGAATGGGATCACTTGTCTGATTCTACCATGGACATTAAAGTAGATGTAATTCATAAATTTTCACCTCTATTGGAGAGAGGAGATAGTTCTAACACTTCTCATAACACTACTCTTGTCACAGAATCAGATGAGATAGAACTGCCTAGGATTATTAATGAAAACACTGGTGTTTTACTAGGTCTAGAAGATATTCAAAGGATACAATATTTGAGTTTCAATATGATAAGAGAAGAAGAAGAAATCTCAACTGATGAGTTGCTAGATTTAGGTCCGCATATTACTAACAATGACCCTAATAATGATGATTTGACTCTTCATGATCTAAATGTTATAGAAGTCGACTTAACAAAACATGTCTTGTTAGTTAATAATATTAACGCTAACATGATGTTGTCCTTACAAAACTCTTAATTGTTATCCTTGGTAAACCCAGACCTTATTGATTAGACCAATTCATACCCTGCTCCTATCATGAACTTTCCCAGTGACTATACTTTGGCATGTTATCTAAATGCTTGTGAACCCTATCCTTCTTCCACCAATGCAAGGAGTGTGAACCTGACAAAGGGGGATATCAAGTTTCTTATTCACATATTGAAAAATAAAAAGAAACAAAGAAATGATGGTGAAAATCATGTTGTGGAAGTAACAGATTCTAAATTAGTAAAAACAAAAGACGTATATGATGGTGAAAACCTCTCAAAGGTGCCAAAAGATGAGATTCTTGATATCCTCCCTAAGCACTTTCAAGAAAGATCTTTAGTTCTGATAGTACCAACACAACCAGTCAATTTGGGAATAGTAGAAGTTCCTCAATTTGTTCACCTAGCACATTTATTATCAGAAGAAGAAAAGATATAGTTTCCCAAATTCCTCAAAGAGAAGAAGATCAACTTTGCATGGTCTTATACTGACATGCCTAGACTAGATCCTGAGTTAATAATGCATCGCTTATCTATAGCTCCTAGAATTAAACCCGTCAAACAAAAAATAAGAAAGATGCATCCACATGTGGCATTATTGGTGAAAGGAGAGCTGGAAAGACTCTTAAATTTTGGATTCATAAGGGTCATCGCTTATGCAAGATAGATTTCTAATGTGGTACCAGTTTCTAAAATAGATAAGTCTATCAGGATTTGCATAGACTTTAGGGACTTAAACAAAGCTTGTCCTAAAGATAATTTCCCCCTGCCAAATATTGATATGATTATATATCTCATAGCAGGATATCAAATGTATTCACTCATGGATGGATTCTTAGGTTATAATCAAATAAAGATTGCTCCTGAGGACTAGGAAAAGACAATATTTACATGTGCATGGGGAACATTTTGCTAGAACATCATGCCATTTGGGCTAAAGAATGATGGATCTATGTATCAATGAGATATGAAAACAATATTCCATGATATGATACACAAAAAAATGGAGGATTATGTGGATGATACATTAGCCAAGTCAAAAATAAGAACAACTCACATTGAAGACTTGAGAAAGATACTAGATCGAATGGAACAATTTCAACTGAGACTCAATCCAAATAAATGTGCATTTGGATTCCAATCAAGGAAACTCTTAGGGTTTATTGTATCAACTAAGGGAATTGAGATGCACCCTAAAAAGGTAAAAGCAATAATGGAAATGTCACCTCCTCACAATATCAGTCAAATGAGGATGCTTCAAGGAATACTTTAGTCCATCGGGAGATTCATGTCCCAACTAGCAGATAGAGCACAACCTTTCACTAAATTGATACATAAAGGTGCTACTTTCAAATGGGATGAGAATTGTGAAAATAAATTCAAAGAATTAAAAGACTATATGGCTAATCCTCCTATTCTAATGTCTCCTATTCATGGAAAACCATTGCTACTCTATATCTCAGCTACGGCTACATTGCTTAGAGTATTGCTAGCCAAAGAGGATCAAAACAAAAAGGAAAGGGTGATTTATTATATCAGAGGGACCTTGGTTTCTTATGAGCTCAACTATAGTATCATTTAAACATCTTTCTTAGAGGTTGTTTTTGCATCCCAGAAGTTGAGACACTACATGCTCTTGCATATAGTGAAAATTATTGCAAAAATTGACCCTCTGAAATACCTCTTGAGTAAAATGGCATTGATAGGAAGACTAGAAAAATGGGTCTTGATACTAAATGATTTTGATATCGAGTATGTTGACAAAAGGGATATCAAAGGACAAGTAATAGCAGATCAACTAGCTGATTCACCATTGCAAGATGATACACCTTTGATTATAGAATTTCCAAATGAGACAATCATGCACTTAACTGAATATTCATGGAAGATGTATTTTGATGGTTCTTTCACACAACAAGGATCTGGAGTAGGGGTATTATTTATCACTCCTCATGGATACAAGATACCTAAGGTATATAAATTGATGTTTCTATGTACTAATAGCATCTTAGAATATGAAGCATTGGTGAACGGACTCAAGCTAGCTATGAAATGGAAATTCGTTGAGTTACATGTGTATAGTGACTCTCAATTCATTATCAACCAAGTGAATGGTGATTATCAGACAAAAGATGAGAAATGGATGTCGTACAAATAGCTGGTAGAATATTTTAAAAATTAATTTGTTTTCATCACATTCTAACAAATTCAAAGAATAGAAAACAAAGCTACAGATGCTATGACTACGCTAGCATCCATGTTACAACTAGAAGAACACCAATTCTGCTATGAATTATTGGTGGAATAATTATTCTTTCCATCCATTGATACACCTGAATATCAAGTTATTTGTACCTTAATTGCCCAAGACCAATCTTGTTATGCCAAAATAGTTTCTTATCTTACAGATCAAACCTTGCCTAATGGCTTATCTAGGAATGAAAACTGAGCTTTAATTAGGAAAACATCGCGTTATTTCCTCATCACTACTAACTTATACATATGAGGTCTTAACATAACGCTTCTTATGTGTTTAGAACAAGAAGAGTCTGATCACACATTAAAATAGATTCACGAAGGTGTATGTGGATTGCACTTGAATGGTTTTTCATTGGCTAACAAACTATTAAGAGTTGGATACTATTGGCCTACAATGGAAAAGATGTCATGCAATTTTATAAAACATGTCACAAATGTCAAACACATGGAAACCTTATCCGTGCTCCATCCAGAGAACTCATACCTTTTATAACAGATTGGTCATTTCAGCAATGGGCCTTTGATCTTGTTGGACAGATTTATCCTAGTTCTTCAAGCGGACACAAATACATCATTACGGCCACTAAGTATTTCACTAAGTGGGTCAAGGTAGTGTCGCTAATCAAAGCCACTGGTAAACAATTTTCTATGTTCATCTTGAACTACATCATTTGTAGGTATGGGATACCCTCTTCTATTGTAACAAACAATGGGGGCCAGTTCAAAAACCAAGATATCGAGGACCTTTGTACACAGTTTCATATTACTCAGAATTGTTATCTAGTCTATTATCCTCAAGGTAATGGAAAAGATGAGGCTTCAAACAAGAATGTCATAAAAATCTTACATAGAACTGTAAGTCTAGCATAGATTTTTATTTGCAACTAAATTTGGCACTATGGGCCTATAGAACAAGTATCTGAACACCAACAGGAGCCACGCCATTTTCTCTAGTCTATGGTGCAGAAGCAGTGCTAACCATTGAACTATAAATTCCATCTTTTCAAGTATCTCTCCAAGGTCTTGTTACAGATGAACAATACCGCATTGATAGGGTTCATGCACTAGAAATACTAGATGAGCACAGATAATAAGTGTTCAATCATCTCAAAGTGTACCATAAAAGAATGTCAAAATGGTACAACAAGAAATTAAAGCCATGAAAATTTCAAGTGGGGGGTCTCTTTCTAAGAGAGAATCCTAAAAATGAACCAAACATAGAACAAAAAGGCAAGTTTGAACCTAACTGGCTGGGGCCTTTTATTATAACAGCAACTTTTTGGGCCTAGAGCTTATCAATTAGCTACACCTAAGGGATATGTTCTTCTTTATCACATCAATACCCTACACTTGAAGTGGTTCTATGCTTGAAATCCGGCTAAAGGGCCTATGCAGTGGAAATAGCTCTCAGAAAATACCAAAAACAAAATCAGAAATTTGATCCTGAAGAAAGCCAAAAATAGAGGAAAATGTCCTGAAAAAGGGTATTCTTGGTGAAAACCTGGAAAATAGGCACCTTGATACTAAAAAAATAAGAGAAAAAGAGAAAAAAGTATAAAAAATTTGAAAAATAGAAAAGTGCCTTGGTGAAAACCTGGCAAACAGGCATCTTGGTAGAAAAAATAAAAAACTTTGCCGACTGGTAAAAACCTGGCAAATAGGTGTCACTTGTACTTTGTTCTCCATCTATCAATGCACTGTTGACATTAATCATTCATGATCATACCTGTGCTATTGGTTGACGCTGAATTCCTCACAAATGTCATATCCTTGCCTTGGATTTTTCTGCATTTACGTCTTAGGGATAGTCATTCTACACTAGGGGCATCTTTGCTAGCATGTTCACTCAATGTTTGCTAGGTTGTCCTAGGTCCTTGTCTAGGATGGTTTGCCACTACAAATAGTATTTCTTAATACTTGCATCATAATGTCACTATCACAAACAAGGGTGTTTCTTAAACACCACCTACATGTAATAGACATCATACTAGTGTTTCTCAACACTTTAATCAAACAGTGTTCCTAAACACTACATTGGATTGCAATTTTTGATATAGTTTATCTCACTAAATCAAACATAAAAATATATTGCTTAATTCCAAGTTGCGATTGATGATTTCTCTACTATGATTGAAAAATAAATTAACGATGTTTCTCAACACTACTTAAGCACATCTAGACTGATCTTGGTTTCATTATGACTCTTCTATGTTCTAATGAAGTTTCAAACTAGGGGCATGTAAGAAGTTATGAATTTTCTTTGACTGGTTATCAATTGTTGATTGTTCTATCTTCTAAGTTACTCCATGATGTCTATTCAAAGACAAAGAGTCTCAAGGATAGGGTGCATAACTTTTTCTTAGTTTTCTCTGTATGGTGATTGTTTCAATGATCCTATAAAGTTTACCTAACTTGATGTTTATGGTAAGAGCTTCCAACATGAGTGGATTGTCGCATATATCTCAATCTTGGTTATGTGTAAACTACGGTGAGGTTGAATCGATTTCCTTGTCTATTTCTAATCAAACTCTTAGTAAGGTGTATGACACATTATGTACCCAAGGATATGAATATTGAAGTTCATTGCGGGATACATATCCTACATTATACACAAACAAAAGATGACTCTTAAAGAAAAAGGAGATAATTGATAAGTCATCCTGACCTCCATGCCTTGATGCTTATGTTTATTTTTTACTTTTCATCCAATAAACATAGCATTCATACTTTCATGATACTTTTTGGGTATCATTGATAGTTGTAATATACGATGTTGTTTGTTACACAAATGTCCTATGATGATAAAATGTTAAAATGTATATAAATTAGTGACAATCCTATAAGTATGCATTTAAGATTGCATGATTCATTTTAAAACAGCATAAGGGTTTGAGCTCAACATTATTTCCTAGTTCATTCAAAATCCAAGTTTGACTATTTAATCTATGTTGGTGATATATTCATGTCGTTTCATATCCATGGAATTCATTTTGCATTCATAAATGGAGAAAGAGAAAATACAAAAAAAAAGAATTCAAGCATTGCATTTATTTTTACATCCTAAATGCATCCATACATCTATTTGCATACAGAAAATTTCAAAAACATACATCTGCATATTCATCTAGAATCATTCAAATACATCTATATATCAATAATAAATCAAAGAGCATAAATGATGTCATCATATGAATATATTCTAAATCATCAAAAGACCAAGTACATAATCACAATGTGAATTAATCTAAACATCTATCGACAAAGAGAACACCTGAACATATCAGAATCAAAAGAAGATATCTCAGATATATATCAGTGAATAATCAGATCAAAAACGTGGAACTGTCTACAACAAGTATCAGTGAGATCATGATAACAACATATACACAAGTATCAAAATTTTGTAGTACAATGGTTTATCATAGAAGGATCAATATACAAAAATATCTCAGATATAATCACACATATCAGGTCTGACTACCAACATCTCCCTGATCTGGAGGAGGATGAGGTGGTGCATTGACTCTAAGATGATGAGATGGTGGAGGCATATCTCCCTCTGACTAGTGAGCAACAATGGAATATAAAGGAGATCTCTAAGGCTATGGCACTGTAGCACAATATAAATCAAAGTAATATGCAGCTCTCTAGCCCTAATGGGTGGTTGTCTGTTCCTTTATATCTCTCTATGCTCTTATCATCTCAAGCTTCCTATTTCTATTAGCCAACAATTTCTCTAATGTGGTAATCTGAGCTCTAAGATTCTCTCACTCTCTCTGGCACTGTGATAGAGGATCTTCATCCCTACCAGTATCTCTGCATGTATCTCTAGGAGGATCATGTCCACCTCCTCTACTCGGCACCTGCCCTGATGGTCTCTACTGTTGTTGTTGCCTGGTCAGTAAAGGAGCTAGATCCATATGTGTAGGCACAAATTTGAACCTCATCTATCTTCCCTCCCCACTTCCACCCACTCCACTACCATCCCTATCATCTCCTCTATCATCTTGGCCATGTCTCTGACCTCTATCCTGGGGAGAGCGTCTATCATCTCTGCCACCATCCCTACCACCCCCACCTCTCCCATCTCTCTGAGCTCCACCTCTACCTCTCATTGGTCCATCATCTACATGATCATAATCTAAGGAATCCTCTATGCGAGGTGCTACCTCATCTAGTGCTATGAACTAAGGAAATGGAAACTATAATAGATGTGCAAGATATACATCTGTGCACCCAGCATCAGCAACATCAAGAAGATAATCCATTTGACTGCAACCATCTTCCCAATCTCAAGTTGTGTAGTCTCTTATGCCAACTGAGATCCCCACTATGGCTTCTCATCATGGATCCAAGTGTAAGCTTTCAAATCTTGAGGCATGCCCTGAATCCATCCATACTGCCTAAGGACATGAGTAACAATAAATCTGTCCATAATGTAATGCGTCTTGCTGATCAAATATCCACTCTAAAAAAAATAAGGAATTTTCTACCTGTTTGATGTCTACTCCTCACAATCTAAATATGGTCTCCACTCAACCACTGTGATGCCATCAAAAAATTTTTGCCAGTATTCTAGCTTACCTAGATGGGGTTGATGGATGAATCCTAAATACATATATACATATGGCTCCTCTGATGCTCTCTATCTATCTACAATCAGTTGTGTCACTGGGATGTGATCCTAGGTCTAGATCTGTAATATCAAAATCCCAATATTCATACTCTAGGAATACTTTTACACTATCTTGTGCAATTCTCTATACATGTGTGTCAATATGCAACTTTCCCAGTCAAATCTATGTGATGAGACAACCATTTTCTCTAATGTCTCCACCTAGCCACACATGAATCCATGATGTCCCATGTCAGGAATTAATATTCCTCCAATCAATCCAGCAAGATAAAAAGGTAATCAATCATAATTATCGCACATGTAGTCCCAAGTCAGATATTGGTGGACTATGGGCGGATCTGCAAAGTATCTTTAGGAAAAAGCAATTGCTATGGTAGAGTGCGACTCAAACCGAACCTCTCGACCCATCACTGGAATGCGCATAATCTGCCACACATCCTCTAGGGTGATGGTCATCTCACTAGTTGGGAGATGGAAGGTGTTGTGCTTTGAGTTCCATCTCTCAGCTAGAGCAGTCAACAACCCTTGATTTACCCTAATGTTAAGTAAATCTATCAGTGAAGTCAATCCAAGATGCCCTATGATCTCAAGCTTAGGATCTGTCAATAAATGGGATAAGGAAAGGACTCGTGAAGGATGAGGTCCTCGAAAAGACACAACCTCGAAATCAATATGTCACAAACACAATTAGAGGTTTACATCAATATCCTAGCTAAGGAAACTATGCAGAAACTCTAGCAGTTAAATATTTTTGGCCTTCAGAAAGAGGGAAAATAGTGAAATTGGAAAAAAATAACTCTTTATACAGAAAATGACGTTGTTTTTCCCAGGTGTGATCTTTCATACCAGATGCAATGCATAATTTACCGAATGTAATGTGGAATCTAGGAAATGATCCTGAATTAATAGGATGTGACACGGGATACAAGGTGCGATCATGTTTTCACAAGACGTGAGACAATGTAAAAGATGGACAAAATTTACAAGAAATGATGTTATACTGCCTAACAGGATACGATCCTAATTTTATTGGATGCGATCCAAAATTCTGCAAGAAAACTAGATGTGACACAGGATTAACTGGATGCGATCCAAGACAGAGGATGCAATTCAAAATTGAAATGCTCCTAACTATGGCAAAAAGTGACAAAATCAAAAATAGAAAGCGTGTATAGGTAGGTATCGATGTACTCACTGGCTGTTCGTAATGGGTTGGGTGTTGGTGTTGACGTGCAAGCTCAAATCAATGTCTCTCCAAGGGGACCACCATCTTCTCTATAGAGCTCTAGATTTACTATGGATGGAAGTGAATGGGTAAAAAGTGATTTTTGAGACTTATATTAACCTTTTGAGCTGTCTGGGAGCTCTGGAACTCTTCTCAGACTATCAAAATTCCATTTTGTTCTTCTCTAATCTATCAGGAATAAAATCAAATGCACTGACAATGTTTTTAAATAACACAGTAAAAATTTTGTGACAGTCTCCCAAAATGCAGAATTACTCTATATGTTCATAAAATGATTCGCAGGCTTTACGCAATCAGTTTTCTGAGTTATTTATAAACAAATTGCACATTATTCATCAAAATATTGGTCATACATCATTTTATCTGACTCAAAATTTACTTTTTCAAGTAGTCAACTTGGTAAAATTGTGTTTTCTTTTAACACACCTTTTGGAAGTCCAAAATTCTGAGTGTATTTTGGAGTGATTATTCTGTAAATTTCCCTTAAGTGTAAGTTTTGTGGAGAAGGCCTATTTTGGATGCTTGTAAAAAGTGACCCGATGATTTTCATGAGATACCACTTGGACAGTGGGTTTGACACCTTTCATTTAGCAAATGCAGTGGGTTCCAGCTTTCATATTTGAGTTTTGACAAGTTTTGGAGGTAGCCATTTGGAGGCATTTACCCAAATCTACATTTATGCACGTTTTCAGATCTCACGACGTGACCTACTTTGACTACTTTTATCTTAGACCAGATGGATAGGCATGACATTATGGAGTGTTCTAGGATGTTGTATACATGAAAGTAAACCCCCATGCCTATTTGCAGATCCTTGTGAAGTTAGATGATTGGTTTGCCAAGGTCATTCAGTTTACATTTTATTCATTTTCTCATAATGTAATTTGCTGATTTCTAAGTAGCCTACTTTGAGCTCCTATTATTTGTCTCCAGTTCAACATCTTGAAGAATTGAGTTTTCCCCTGCATTCCAAACATGAAAGTTTACCTATCTAAGGATTTTCAGACTTTGACCAATCCAGTTGTCCGCTTTTCCTAGCCAATTCTAAATCCAATTTCTGCAATTTCACTGTGTTTAATTTCATAAAAGTGTTGAAGTGATGACTTTGCAAATTAATATCCATTGATCTGATAGACCATCAGAGAAAGCTAGTTGAAGTTTCATAATCCATAGTTTTGGGTATCAGACTTTAAGAGTCTCTTCTGATGAGTTTATGAATTCAAATTTGAAGGTGTTTTATGCATATTTACAGTGATATATAGAATTGATTTTGCAAAATTGTCATTTTCAGAAGGTCATAACTTCTTGTCAGATGGTTTTTTTGAGGTGTGAATTGTTTCCTTACACTCCTTGTAGTTGGATGTATTTTCCTAGACCAGTGGTGAGGCCTCAAGGTATGAGTTTGTATTTTTGCAAAGGCTAGTCCTAATGTAGTTTCTACTGATTTTCAGTTTGCACTATGAGAAGTTTTCCAAGGAGTCAACTTTGTGGATTAGTATCTTAATGTCAGATGACCTCCATACTAAGTGATTAGGTTCTCTAAATTCTGGGTATGCACCTCTGCAACCATGATGAATTTCAAATCTCAAGGTGTTGATTAGTATTGTTATGAGGCCAATTCTCAAATCAGTTTCCATCAGTTCAACAAGAGTTTTTGCAATTTGTATTCAGTGATGTAGAGGTTAAAATCTCACCTCTTATGTCATCAAGTAAAGTTGTGGGGAAATAGACATGGAATTGATTCAAAGTAATAATTTGGTTAGATCATTTTGAAAAATATTTTAATACATTATTAAAGAATTGGTACAACAATGAAACATTCCAAAAACACTTTCAAAGAATGCATTGAAGGCAAATTATTTCACACCATAAAGGTTATGAACCAGGACAGCGAGATTTGTTATTCAAATTTATGTATGAAAAAATATATGAGCCAACCATATTTGTGGGAGCTTATCAAAGAACCTCAATGTATGTCAAATCCTTTTGGTCGTACACTTCAAGCATGGATTGAGGAAATGGCAAACTTTTGTAAAGTCAATGGATAATAAGTATCTTTTCATTATTGGACTAGAAGGCTTCTATGGGTGGTTTACTCCTGATAAAGAAATAACTCATGGATATCGGGCTACATCACTTGGTTTAGATTTTATTTATAATTCACAAGTTGAAGAGATTAATTTTTCCTTTGTCCATGCTTACCCTTATAGTTGGATTCTTGATGTGGAGCTAGAGGATCATCTCAAATATATCTCTAAACGGGCAATTTCTCATATTAATGATTTTAGAAACCTCTATATATTTTTAGAAGCCTGTGCATTGAATTTAAAGATGAGGTGGAAGAATAGTATAAAACAATAGAGCTACGCATATTGTTAAGAGACTTATGCAATGGGGATCAGCCCATGTGGAAAGATAAAGAATCGCTTGCGCAAGAACCAAGGAGAGGTCCCACACAGCATGGGGAAGATGTAAAATATTCCTAACAAATGTTGTGCAGCAAGATGACAAATCTAAGACCAATTTAAACCTTTTCCAATGCATTCCCTTGTTAGCATGGAAACAAGAGAGGAGGTTATATGTTTTAAAGGAACAGTTCAGCATGGATTACGCAAGACATAATATTGAAGGCTGCGCAATTCATGATGTACGCAGCATTAAAGTAAACTTAGCAAAAGCACTTGGTAGATACATACATAGAGGTGTAACCCACGCAGCCATGAAGGAGGAATTTCTTGAAGTTTTCAAGAACCAAATGTTAATGCACAAAGAGGATGTTACGTAGCTCTGTGGAGAAGAGCAAGAACCCAGCAAGCAAGGACCTGCGCAGACTTGGGAGACAAAACAAATGCAAGTAGAAAAATGTTTAAAGTGGTTTGTGCAGAATATAAACAAAGAGAGACCAGTACAAGGAGTGAAGAGGGTCGCACACATATAGCAGAGGAGCTAAAAACATGAAAAATGTGAAAATTCCATTATCCCACATTTACCAGGGAGTGGGTTTTTCAATGTTTAAATGCAAAAGCACTTGTATTATGAAATAACTAAAAGGCCAATAGGCTTCTTGGCGGCCCCCTTTGCTAGATGATTTAGTGCACGGTGGGCCCCATAATTTTGACTCAAAATCCATAGAAAACTTTAAAAACTCAAAATCATTAGTCCCACATTGTTGGTGTAAGGGGAGATATAAGGATTTAGAAGAAAACACACATAGTATGAAATTTGAAGATGAAGCCCAGAGGCTTTGCACACACATGTAAGGTGTGCCTTGAAGTGCGTGCCAGCAACTGCAGACAAAAAATAACCAAATTTTGGCAAGACCTGTAGGGATGATGTGGCAGGTGAGTTGGCAGAAAAGGCTATAGATCGTGCACACATCCTGATTCAAAGGAAATCAATGATTCACTTAAAGGCTTAAAGAGAAAGATGCAGGGAAGATAGCATTAAGTGATTAAAATGTGTTGACACGTAGTAGGCCAACAGCAAGGTGATGAGGTGGAGGTGATGTGGCAGCATGCTGGAGGGGCCTATAGTTTGGGTGCAGATCCTAAGGTGAGCAAAATTGACGGCCAACTTAAAGGCTTAATGGAAAGATGCACGAAATCTACCCATTAAGCCATTAAGTCATTGCGACATGTGGCACCTGGGCAGATGGTAGGATCCTGTGCAGTGTAGAGGTGGAACTTCCCAAAGTGAATCAGAGATGGACACTTGTCACGAGCTAGTGAAATCTAGGTTGAAAGCAGAAAATAGAGGTAAAAGGATGCATAAAGGTATAATATAAGGATTATAGTGCAAGTAAATGCATAAATCAAATGGTAAAAAGCATAAATAAAATATTGAAATGCTCGAGGATAATAAGGATTAATATGCAGAAATAAATCAAAGGAAATAAAAGATAATTAAAATGCAGAACATTATATTAATGTCATTTTGAAATTAAATATGCAATCACCGATCAAATTTCAAAGGCATTCTCAGGATCTTTTTCAAATTATGGGGAGGTTAAGAAGATTTTCAAAGGCAGTTTAAGGAGATAATTTTAGAGATCAAATCAGATTTTCAGTTGAAGAAGAGTTCAATTTTGGAGATATTTGTGGGGAACAGACAGGTATCAGTTAGGTTGAGATTGTTTTTTCCTTTCTCCTATATATGGCTTTTTCTCCATTGTAACAAGGATGGTGAAATAAACACTGCAAGGCAGTATTCTGATTTTAGGGTCTTATTTTCTGATTCTTTTGTCATTTTGGATGTACCACAGCATAAATATCTTAATAAAATACAATGGAATTTTCTATTTCATATCTGTGATGTCTTTTTGTATTTCTGTCTATGCTCTTGTATGCTTAATCTATAAGGCATTTTGAATGTACTGGTTACAAGGTAACTGTGTGATTATTTGTAAGTTTCTTTCAAGGAGGGAGTCAATCTTATGAATAATTCCAGAGGGCTAGGTATTAGTGTGAGAATTTGATACATGGGTGTGAGAATGAGAAGTTGATTCGTAAGGCATCTCATCTAGGTTTTATTTGTGTTTCTATTAAGTAATTTTTTTGGATGTACATTTGTTTGACTCTGTTGCCTAATAGATAAGGCACTAGTCTTTGTTGGTTATGTAGTCTTTACCATCAATCATTCAAAATCAAATCATTTTCCATTTCCTATTTAAAAGCATGAATGTTCAAAATCTATATTGAATAGCACATACATTATTGGTGATTCTTTGAAGAAGTGAATCTATAGGTTAGCTTTCCTGATCTTAAAGCTCGAAGAGAAGAAGGATCTAATCCTTATTGTAACACTGACCATTTTCCTAGTTCTGAGAACACTTATGCAAGTGGGATCTTGTGTAAGATTGGTTGAGTCTTGGATTCCTAGTTTATACACATCTAAGAACTATACACGGTCGCATCTGCATAATGGGGTTTAGCTAGAGAGTGCTTATGTATGCAGAGATTGGTTATATTTTGGGTGCACCCACCTAAGCTTGTAGAGCTCGAAGTAGAAGGAGGATCGAATCCTCATCAATTAGTCTTTTCTTGCCCCTTAGTTTGTAGGAAGAAGCAAATTCATGTGAGTTGGACTAAGATCCCCAAGTCTGGTTCGCATATTCTCTTTTAGAACTGAGGGATACAAGAAAAATCGCTAACAAAATGGAAACTCTGCTGGGGAGAAGTGGATGTTTTTAATGTATGTAATGAATAACTCTTTATTGTCCATTTCTGGATCAGTTTGTGAATTTTAATCTCATACTTGTTTTGGGTGGCGACTCTGTTTGGATTTGGAGAATCCTGGTTGTTTTGTGCCAGTGAAAATTTGTGATTATGAGTTGTTATTTGAAGTTTAAGATCAGCAATTTTAAGATGTGTGTTTCCTTGCTTGGCTAAATCAATATCTGAATCTGATTTTAAGAAAGAGAGTCAGAAAAGGAATCTGAAATTTGTTTCAGATCTCTAAGAGAAAATAGCCTGGAAAGTGTTTTATATTTCCAGCGAATAAAAAATGTTATGCAACTTTGCTGGTTAGAATGAGTTTCCAGAATTAAAAGTGATTTCCAAATAGCTCTTGTTATTTGATATTTTTCCTCTGGAAGGAGGTGGTGACTCTACAAAAAAGAACTGGATGGAGCTACAAAATAAGCTCTAGATTCACCATGTTTCCCATCAAGAAGTAAAAAGAACAGCAGCTGCAATTCTTGTCCAGGTAATCCTCTATTTTTTATAAGAAAGAGAAGTCCCTTAATAGGTGATTAAGTCACTAAGAAAAGGGGAAAAATAGTTTTGAAGTGTGTCATGCTTCTTGGTTGAAGTTTCACTTTCCAAAATCAGAAGTATGTTGGGGTTTCATGAAGTTAATGGTTTCATAAATTTAGATAGAAATTTTTGTGACAAAAAATGATGTATTGTTAAATAAGTGGTAAAAATGGAAATTCCAGCCTTCATGGATCAAGATGTGTTTTCTAGATTTAAAGTTTATGAGCAAGATCTTCAAAATGTTAATAGAAAAAAGGATATTCAATTGATAAATCAAAGAATATAATAGAAATGCATGTTGATTTTAAGATGTAAGATAGGAGAGAGAAAATAAGAATCAACACTTTTGTTTTATAATAAGTTTTGTGAAGCTTATAATGAGCTTCCAATGGGTGTTGATTTTCAAGAGTCCACATATGTTGAAATGTTCCGAGAGCTTAGTATGCATGAATTAGTCAGTTGGTTTACATCTCTTAGATAAGAAGCAATTGAACATACCATAGAATGGATAGATTCGATTGAGAAATCATAATGTGAAAATGCTGAGGATGTTGAATATGAATCTAGTTATGAGATGATATTGAGTCTACTTATGTTGAAATTATTGATTATGATGTTGATAATGAAATCTATGAATAGCAAGATGATGAAGATGATTTTGTAACTGAAAATGACTCCATTTAGTTTGTAAATTTTTCCTTTCTTTAGCATAACAATGTAGATTTCTTTTCCCAGTTTGAAGAAGTTTTGTGTGAGCAGCAAGAGGATGATTATGATGTGGATGTAAGTTGATGTAGTTATTCCTTTGCACAAAAGAATACAAGTCAATAAGTCTTGATTCTTGTTTCTAATGAGGAAGAAGTTTGCAGCACTAAGAAAGAGGCCAAAGAAATTGATTATGAAGTCCAATGCCTACTAAGCCGTGAGCAAATTTTGAAACTCTTAGATGCTGATTTTCAAAGGTATGCTTCTAAATATGACTAGAATTTCATGCCCAATGGATATATGTTTTGATAAATAGGATATTAGTGAGGGCATGAATTGTAAAACATATGTTGAGTTTCTTTATCCTACTTTTGAGGCATATAATATGCAAGTTGAAATCACATATGATTGTGAGAAATTTGATATTGTCATATATGACGAGTATGAAGATGTATGTGCTGCTATAAATTCAGATTCTCATGAGTCTAGTGTCAGTGATTCTTATATATACCATGATGCTGAAGAAAGTGACAAATCTGAATGTGTTTTCTCAGATTTGTAAGTGATTAAAAAACTATTGACTGACAATGTTTTTCCATGTTTTAAAGATATTGATAAGATTTTTGATCAGCAAGCTACCTCTGAATTTTTGCAATCAATTTTTTGTTTTGAGATGTTCTATTTTAGTTTGCAAATTGTTGTTACAAAAGAAGCTTGTTCTTTGGTACAATCTAATGTTCATCATATGGATGTTTCCAGCCATGAGAGTGAGTTGGAATGTTTCTTTTTTCAGCAAGTCAGTGATAGTGAAGGGTGTGATATTCTAGTGTCACATAGTGATCAACATTTACAATAGTTTGATGACTTGGTTTTGCCAATTGATTGTGATTTTTTTGATTGCTTCTTGTTTGATATGATGAAGATTCATGGCAGCATTTTTTATCTTGTTGATGCAAGAAATAATTTCAATTTGTCTTTGATCTATGGAGATGAGAATCAGATGTATGACAGAGGTAAGAGTTGATTCCAACTTTAGGGCTTTGTGCCTTTTGTAAATATTTTATGTGCTTGTATAGTTCCTTTCCTTTCCTTTAAGTTGTGTGGTGTGTTTTATTTCAATAAAGGGTTCCCGGTTTTTGAAAAGAGAAGAGAAAGAAGAAAAGAGAAGAGAGGAAAGTTTGATTTATTTTGTGAATGGTCTGTTGTACCATGAGATTCTGAAGTTCTCTACATGCCCACATGGGGTAGGTGTCCTCGGTTAGAGCCACTGTTGAAACTCTAAAATTATGAGTGTATTTTGGAGTGATTATTCTGTAAATTTCCCTAAGTGTAAGTTGTTGCCCTAAAAGTCTTGTGGAGAAGGCCTATTTTGGATGCTTGTAAAAAGTGACCCGATGATTTTCATGAGATACCAATTGGAGAGTGGGTTTGAAACCTTTAATTTGGAAAATTCAGTGGTTTCCAGCTTTCAGATTTGAGTTTTGACAAGTTTTGGAGGTAGCCATTTGGAGGCGTTTACCCAAATCTGCATTTATGCATGTTTCCAGTTCTCACTAAGTGACCTACTTTGACTGCTTTTATCTTTGACCAGATGGATAGGCATGACATTATGGAATTTTTGAGGATATTTTAGACATGAAATTAAATCCACATGCCTATTTTCAGATCCCTATGAAGTCGGATGATCAGTTTTTCGAGGTCATTCAGTATACATTTTATTCATTTTCCTAGAATCTAATTTGCAGATTTCTAAGTAGCCTACTTTGAGCTCCTACTATTTGTCCCCAGTTTAAAATCTTGAAGAATTGAATTTTCCCCTACATTCCAAACATGAAATTGCACCTATTTGAGGAGTTTCATACTTTGACCAATCCAGTTGTCCACTTTGCCTAGCCAATTCTAAATCCAATTTCTGCAATTTCACAGTCTTTAATTTCAGAAAAGTGTTAAAGTGATGACTTTGCAAATTAATATTGGTTGATCTGATCGACCATCAGAGAAATTTGGTTGAAATTTAATTATCCATATGTGAAGGTGAATCCATGTTCTGGGTATTAGAATTTAAGATTATTTTCTAATGAGTTTATGAATTCAAATCTGAAGGTGTTTTATGCAGATTTATTGTGCTATACAGAATTGATTTTGCAAAATTGTCATTTTCAGAAGGTCATAACTTCTTGTCAGATGATTTTTTTGAGGTGTGAATTGTTTCCTTACACTCCTTGTAGCTGGATGTATTATTGGGACTAGTGGTGAGGCCTCAAGGTATGAGTTTGTATTTTTGCAAAGGCTAGTCCTAATGCAGTTTCTACTGATTTTCAGTTTGCACTATGATAAGTTTTCCAAGGAGTCAACTTTGTGGATTAGTATCTTAATGTCAGATGACCTCCATACTGAGTGATTAGGTTCTCTAAATTCAAGGTATGTACCTTTCCAACCATGATTAATTTCAAAGCTCAAGGTGTTGATTAGTATTTTTATGAGGCCAATTCTCAAATCAGTTTCCATCAGTTCAACAAGAGTTTTTTCAATTTGTACTAAGTGATGTAGAGGTTAAAATCTCACCTCTTGTGTCCTCAAGTGAAGCTGCAGGGAAATAGCCATGGAATTGATTCAAAGTAATAATTTTTTATATCATTTTGAAAAATGTTTTCATACATTATTAAAGAATCGGTACAACATGAAACATTCCAAGAACACTTTCAAAGAATGCATTGAAGGCACATTATTTCACACCATAAAGGTTTTGAACCAGGACAGCGAGATTTGTTATTCAAATTTATGTATGACAAAACATATGAGCTAGCCATATTTTTGGGAGCTTATCAATGAACCTCAATGTATGTCAAATCCTTTTGGTCATACACTTCAGGCATGGATTGAGGAAATGGAAAAGTTTTGTAAAGTCATTGGATAATAAGTATCTTCTCATTATTGGATTGGAAGGCTTCTATGGACGGTTTACTCCTGATAAAGAAATAAATCATGGATATTGGGCTGCATCACTTGGTTTAGATTTTATTTATAATTCACAAGTTGAAGAGATTAATTTTTCCTTTGACCATGCTTACCCTGATAGTTGGATTCTTTATGTGGAACTAGAGGATCATCTCAAATATATCTCTAAATGGACAATTTCTCATATTAATGAGTTTAGAAACCTTTGTATATTGTTAGAAGCCTATCCATTGCATTTAAAGATGATTTGGAAGAACAATATAAAACAATAGAGTTGTGCGTATTGTTAAGAGACTTATGCAATGGGGATCAGCCCACGTGGAAAGACAAAGAATGGATTGTGCAAGAACCAAGGAGAGTTTGCACGTAGCATTGGGAAGATGTAAAATATTCATAACAAATGTTGCAAAACAAGATGAAAAATCTAAGACCAATTTAAACCTTTGCTAGTGTATTCCCTTTCCAGCATGGAAACAAGAGAGGAGGCTATATGTTTTAAAGGAATAGTTCAGCATGGATTGCGCAAGACATACTATTGAAGGTAGTGCAATTCATGATCTACGTAGCATTAAAATAAACCTAGCAAAAGCACTTGGCAGATGCATACATAGAGGTGTAGCCCGCACAATAGTGAAGGAGGACTTTCTTGAATTTTTCAAGAACCAAATGTTAATGCACAAAGAGGATGTTGTGTAGCTCTGTGGAGAAGAGAAAGAACCCAGCAAGCAAGGATCTACACGGACTTGGGAGACAAAACAAATGCAAGTAGCAAAATGTTTAAAGTGGTCTACACAGAATATAAACAAAGAGAGACTGGTACAAGGAGTGAAGAGGGTTACATATGTATAGCTGAGGAGCTAAAAACTTGAAAAATGTGAAAATGTCATTATCCCACATTTACCAGGGAGTGGGTTTTTAAATTTTTAAATACAAAAGCACTTGTATTATGAAATAAGTAAAAGGCCAAGAGGCTTCTTAGAGGGCCCCTTGGCTGGATGAGTCAGTGCGCAGTGGGCCTCATAATTTTGATACACAATGCATAGAAAACTTTGAAACCTCAAAATCATTAGTCCCACATTGCTGGTGTAAGGGGAGATATAAGGATTTATAAGAAAAATGCAAAGTATGAAGTTTGAAGATGAAGCCCAGAGGCTTTGCACGCATGTGCAAGGTGTGCCTTGAAGTGCATGCCAGTGACCGTAGATGAAAAACAACCAAATTTTGGCGGGACCTAGAGGGATGATGTGGCAGGTGAGTTGGCAGAAAAGGCTACAGATCATGCATGCATCTTGATGCAAAGGAAATCAATAGTTTTCTTAAAGGATTAAAGATAAAGACGCGGGGAAGATAGCATTAAGTGATTAATTCATGCTGATACGTAGCAGGCCGATAGCAAGGCGACGAGGTGGAGGTGATGTGGTAGTGCGCTGGAGGGGCCTGCAGGTTGGGTGTGAATCCCGAGGTGAGAAAAATTGATGGCCAACTTAAAGGCTTAATGGAAATATGCTCAAAATCTACCCATTAAGCCATTAAGTCATTTTGATATGTGGCTCCTAGACAGATGGCAGGATCCTATGTAGTATAGAGGTGGTACTTCCCAAAGTGAATCAGAGATGGACACTTGTCACGAGCTGGTGAAATCTGGGTTGAAAAGCATAAAACAGAGGTAAAAGGATGCATAAAGGTATAATATAAGGATTATAGTGCAAGTAAATGCATAAATCAAATGGTAAAAAGCATAAATAAAATATTGAAATGCCCGAGGATAATAAGGATTAATATGTAGAGACAAATCAAAGGAAGTAAAAGATAATTAAAATGCAGAACATTAGAATAATGTCATTTTGAAACTGAATATGCATTCACCGATCAAATTTCAAAGGAATTCTCAGGATCTTTTTCAAATTATGGGGAGGCAAAGAGGATTTTCAAAGGCATTTTAAGAAGATAATTTTAGAGATCAAATCAGATTTTTAGTTGAAGAAGAGTTTAGTTTTGGAGATATTTGTGGGGAAAAGACAGGTATCAGTTAGGTTGAAATTGTTTTTTTTCCTTTCTCCTATATCTGGCTTTTTCTCCATTGTAACAGGGATGGTGAAATAAACACTGCAAGGCAGTATTCTGATTCTAGGGTCTTATTTTCTTATTGTTTTGTCATTCTGGATGTACTGCAGCATAAATATCTTAATAAAATATAATGGAATCTCTTGTTTCATATCTGTGATGTCTTTTATATTTATGTATATTCTCTTGTATGTTTAATCTGTAAGGCATTTTGAATGTATTGGTTACAAGGTTACTGTGTGTTTATTTGTAAGTTTCTTTCAAGGAGGGAGTCAATCTTATGAATAATTCCAGAGGGCTAGGTATTAGTGTGAGAGTTTGATACATGGGTGTGAGAATGAGAAGGTGATTTGTAAGTCATCTCATCTGGGTTTTATTTTTTTTCCATTAAGTAATTTATGTGGATGTACATTTATTTGAATGTGTTGCCCAATAGATAAGACACTGGTCTTTGTTGGTTATGTAGTCTTTACCATAAATCATTTTCCATTTCCTATTTAAAATCATGAATGTTCAAAATTTGTATTAAATAGTACAGACATTGTTGGTGATTCTTTGAAGAAGTGAATCCATAGGTTAGCCTGCCTAAGCTTAAAGCTCAGAGAGAAGAAGGATCTAATCCTTATTGTAACACTAACCATTTCCCTAGTTCTTAGAACACTTATGTAAGTGGGATCTTGTATAAGATTGGTTGAGTTTTGGATTCCCAGTTTATACACATCTAAGAACTATCCACGGTCGCATCTACATAATGGGGTTTATCTAGAGAGTGCTTATGTATGCAGAGATTGGTTATGTTTTGGGTGCCCCTGCCTGAGCATGCAGAGCTCAAAGTAGAAGGAGGATCAAATCCTCATCAATTAACCTTTTCTTTCCCCTCAATTTGTAGGAAGAATTATATTCATGTGAGTTGGACAAAGATCCCCAATTCTGGTTCACATATTATATTTTTGAACTGAGGGATACAAGAGAAATCACTAACAACACCTTCACTTCATTGCATCTTCTAATTGATTATTTCTTGATCCAATGTATTTGTTCCATTGATCTATCATTCTATAGGGGGATTTTATTCTATTTCCTTTTATTTGATTGCCGAGGGGGCATGATCACTCTTAAAATCAATTAAATTCTTTCTCACAAAGAAAAATTGACTTTATCATCAAAAGACTAGGGGCGTGGCAGTTTCCTTCAATCAAGTTGGGACTGTTGGAAAGAAGGCTTCAGCTATAAAAAATCTAGATATCTATGCCTACAATCTCTCAAATCTTTATCAAGCTCTTAGCAGCTTTATACTGGCCTTCGTTCGATCAAGTTCAGAATCAGTATTATCAATTCTCATTCGATCAAGTTTAGAATTGATACCTCATAGCTCACAACAACTTTGTACTGACCTTCAATCGATCAAGTTCAGAGTTAGTATTATCAATTCTTGTTTGATCAAGTTCAGAATTGGTATCTTTAAGATCTTTTTTTATCAACCTTTGTTCAATCAAGTTCAAAGTCGATACTATCAGTCTTAGTTCAATCAAGGTTGAGACTAATCTTGTCAGTCATTTCATTCAATCATGGGCAGAATTCTCAAACTTTCTAAATTCAACATCAGGCATTCTTTGAATCAATGCATTGCTCGCACATCAATTCAAAAAGGAGAAAATGTAACCACCCTAATTTGGTCTACTCTAACCAGAGACCCTATTTTCCCAAAGTGTGATCATACCCCTAATTTTGTCAAGACAATTACTCAATTATTGACATAATTCATTAAAATCAATTTAATCTCCTAAAATCAAAGTGATTTCATCACTAACTCACATTAATTACCTTGGCCTATTTAAATCAAATCAAAATAATTAAATACTTGGCTAAAGTAACTAATTAAAAGGAATTAAATAAATCTCCTAATTACAACTCCTCACTTGCACATGGAAAGTCAATCCATTAGCCAATGAGAGTTAACTCACTTGGATCACTCACATGGATCACCAAAGATTCAATCTCCACCTCTCTTCACAAATCAGTTTCAACCACTCATTCCTCAGATTCTTCTATAAAAGGATTGAATTTTGAGTTCAATGGGCCCCAATTCTTAGAATTTCAATAACAATCTTATGCTGCTCTAATTTAAAATAATCTAAATGCACTCTTATGCTTCTCATTTTAGTTCATGATTTCACATAGATAATTACATAATCTCCATTTGTGCTCTAAAATGAACATTTTCATTGCAATTAGTTTCAATTCTCATTGAATCTTCAGTTCTAAGCTTGTATATGTCACTGATTTATACATACTCTGAGAGAAATTATAGCATTTTTCATACTCTTCTTAGATAGGAAGAAATATGTTGGTTTTAGTGATTTTCATATGCTTTTCCTTCAATCTGTTATGTTTTAACCACTAATATAATGACATATTGAAGTGTTGTGTTGTAGCTTGCATGTCCAATAAATACACACACACTGCATAGGACTAAGGCCATGTGACATAATCATAAAAAACAAAATTGAAATTCAATAAATGAGTTGAAGTGTAATGAATGTTTACATACCTTATGTGTACATGTCTTTTGTGTTATCATCGATTGAACTACGTGATCTTGGATAGCATTAATTGGAAGTTATTGCAAAAAGGTGGTGATGAGGTGATGATGTGCAAGAAAAAGAGAATGGTGCGAAGGAATGGATTTTATTACAGAGAAAAAGTGTTTCCAACTAATGTGAAAATATTTATTATTCATGTATGAAAAATTCTTTTAAGAAGAAGGAATTTGGACACTCGGTGGACTACTCCTTCGCTTGCAAGAACCTTAGGTGAATTATCCTCCAAGAATTGTTGCATGAATTCTAAGCTGCTTGTTGTTTTGTGATGCAAATTACACCAATGACCATTAAGAAGCAGCTTAAACTTGACTGGATCAATTGTTGTGAGCTAAACTACTCCATTGTCACACACCTTGTTGATGTCATATGGTCTTAGCCAGCGAGTTTGGAACTTACCTGGATTATCCTGATATCTAGAGTCATAGAGAAGAGTCCAATCTCTACGTTGAAATTTATTTTCCTTGATATACTTATCATGCCAATTATTCCTTTGCTTTTGAATTATTTTGGTGTGATGTAGGGAAGATTTCCTTAACTCATCCAAATCATTAAGCTATAGTATCCTCTCTCTTTATACAGTGGTAAGATGAATGTCCAGGTTAAGAGTCGTCCTCAGAGTTTTATGCTCAAATTCAATGGGCATAATAGTTTTTTATCCATACACCAATTCAAATGGTGTGAATCATGTTGTAGTTTTCCATGTTGTCCAGTATGCCCATATTTCTTCTTGTCTCCTATTAGCCTGGTCCTTCTTGTGGATGGAAACTATTTTTTGTGATAATAGACTCAATTTACCTATTTGTGATCTTTACCTAGCCATTAGCTTGAGGGTGCTAAGGTGAGGATTTTGTGTTCATGATATTGTATTCATTGACCAAGGTTGTAATTAATGTAGAAGTGAACTATGTTCCTTGATTAGTAACTATTTCCCTAGGGACTCCATATATGGTAAAGATTTCTTCATATAGGAATTCAACAAGCTTATTATCTCTTCCATGTTTCATAGTTATATCTTGAACCCATTTTGTAACATAATCTATGGATACCATAATATAGGACTTTCCATGTGAGGATGTGATGTAGAGCAACACTGCGAGAAGCCCTAAGTGAACCCAAGTGCTCAAACTAAGAAACTTTGATTCTTCACTGATCTTTCCTTCTACAAGGAAACTAACAAGGAAATATTCATATTTCCTAACAACCAATCAATCCATTGGATGAAACACTTCATTTAGCTTCTATGGGTATGAAATCACCCATTTTTTTTGTATAGCACACACCTCAAATCACTGAAACCAATACTGTCCTAGAAATCCTTGTAGCCTTTCTAGAAGGTTTTCCTAAGACAAATTTTGTTTTTGCAAAGAGAATTGGAAGATAAATTATAGAATTAGGTACCCTTTATGAAGTTACAACAAACCCAAAATCCACAGAGACCGACTCTACTCTAGGACCCATGAACACCTGCAAGACACACAGACCTAATTGGCCAAATTAGGCTTGGTTTGCAAATAAATTATCAAGAGGTGGGTACACACAGTTGATACAATCACCCAGGAGTGTTAAAATAACCCAAAATATCCTAAAACACCAACCTACCAAGTCCCATCAGATGATCCATTCATTTGTTCATACATTTTCTTACTTGACTAGTCAAATACATGAGGATATTTGACCTAGGGCTTGATCTTAAAAACCACGGACCTAAATTTGAGTGCCTGAGCTTCTGGAGTCCTATAGTAAATGTCCCTAACTTGCATTTTCTAAGTGGTTTTTAGGATCCACTGGAGAAATACCAAGTTAGGGCTCCATCTTATGCACAGACCCAAAATAGGAGGGTTTATAGACTACACTTACAAAAATACTTCGAACTTCTACAAATCAAAACTAAATTAAATGAAGAAAATTGCAACATAAAGTAAACTCACAACACCATAAAAATATGTTATTGGTTTTTCTTAGTGGAACCACACAACACCGTACACACTCAAAATACTCAAAAATATATTCATATTCCTTCAAAACTTATCAAGCCATACATATTTGTTACATATCTATCTTCTCTCTCCTCGTGTCTCTTTCTCTCCTCTCCAAGGAAGAATTTTTATAGCATCATACCATCGATTCAACTACCCCTCTATGAGTTTTAACTGATGGAATACCAAATGACACTATGTCAGGTTACTCAGAAATATGTTGACAACCTGACACTCGGCAACAAGCAACTTTTCTCAGTAACAAGAAACTTTTCTCAGCAATAAGCGACTTTGCTTGGCAATAATGTAACTTTTCTCAGTATTATTTTGACATTTTTTGGAAATATTGCAAAATACAAAAAAAACTAACTCCAAACACTTAGGGGGGAATCTAAACATGACATAACCTTGTACTAAGGTTAAAAAACAACAAAATGGTAGGATCTCTGGTGTTAATGGCTTAAGGAGAATTTAAGGTTTATAGAGTACCGTAAGACCCTTAACCTTACAAATTATACCAAGCTCTTATAATAGGATGATCCAAGGAATCAATCCTTTATTCTTAAAACAAAATTTAACCTAGAACTAAAAATCTAGAGAAAACTATCCTATCATAGAATAATCCGAGGGATACTCCTCTTGAAATAATAAACTCAAGCTTCTTGAGTTGGTATGTCTGCAACTTTGATTCCAGTCTTTTCAATGGTTTCAAGTGTCGTCCATGAAGCATCTTCTAGGGGTTGGTTTTTCCATTTGACTAGAAACTCATATTAATTTTTCCTTCTCATTTGGTTAGCCACTCTCTTATCAACAATTTACTCTATCTCTGGAGCAAGTGACTTGGGTAAGTCCTAGAACACTTTCTCTCAGTCTGGATCCTAGTCTCCTGTAGTAGAAACATTATCAATAGTACCTTTGAAAGAATAGATGTCAGCAATGTTGAAGGTAGGAGATAAACCAACACTAGGATGTAGATCAATCTTGTAGGCATTGTTTCCACATTTCTTGAGAATTTTGAATGGACCTAACTTCTTCATCATTAACTTAGTGTACTTCTCCTTAGGTAGCCTTTCCTTCTTGAGATGAATCATCACCATATCTCCAACTTCAAACTGCAAATCCCTTCTCTTTTTATCTGCAAATTCTTTTTATTTAGTGGATGTATGTTTCAACTTGGCTTGGATTTGTTCATGAATGTCCTTCATGACCTCAACAAAATATTCTTCTAGAGCACTCCTCTTGGCTAAATCTTTCTAAACCAATGTTTTTTTTCACTGAATCATTATAGGAAAATTATTCTTGAGCTAATATTCTATCCCATGTGGTACCGTGTTCTTGTTTGAGACACCTTAGTAAATTCCAAAGAGACCTGTGGATGACTTCAGTTTAACCATCTGACTGAGGATGGTAAGCAGATGAAAGTGACAAATTTGTACCAAGTTTCTTCCAAAGTGTCCTAAAAACTTTGGATCTCTATCTGAGATAACAGACAAAGGTAGACCATGAAGTATAACAACCTCTTTGAAGAACAAACTTACAATGTGAGAAGCATCATGAATGGTTTTTCAAGGGATGAAGTGAGCCATCTTTGAAAATATGTCAACAACCACATACACACTTTCATAACTAGTCTTTGGTAGTCCTAAAAAAAAATCCATGCTGACTAAATCCCAAGGCTTAGCAGGGATGGGAAGTGGTGTATACAAGCCTGCATTTTAGGTATGGTCTTTAGCCCTCTGACAAATCAAACAACTTTCCACAAACCTTCTGATATTTGATTGCATTTTAGGCCAAAAATAGAACCTTTTCACCAAATCAAGGGTCTTATCTATCCCAAATTTCCCTGACAAGCTCCCACAATGTTTTTCTTTAATAATATTTTCCCTCATTGAACAAAGAGGTATAGATAATTAACTTCCCTTAAAAATTTACCTTTCTTAAATGATAAACTCTGAGAAATTAGTATGATACATGTCCCCTAATTTCTTGCAAACTTGATAGGCTTCCTTAAAGTTTTCATCTTCTAAGTACATATCTTTCAAAGTAGGAATGCCCACACTTTCCAACGAGATTTATTGAATAAGTAGATTCCTCCTATTGAGAAAATCGATAACGTTATTATCTACTCCTTTCTTGTGCTTGATGGTGAAGGTGAAAGCTTGGAGATATTCCATCCATTTCAAGTGCCTCTGATTTAATTTCGCCTGTCTATTCAGAAAACTCAAGGCATGATTGTCACTATAAACAACAAACTCCTATGGTAATAAGTAATGTCTCCATTTTCTTAAAGATTGAACCATAGCATATAACTCTAGATCATAAGTAGAATACTTTTTCTTTTCCTCATTGAGTTTCTCACTAAAGAATGCCACGGGTTTACCCTCTTGGCTCAAGACACCACTAATAGCTCTCTTGCTTGCATCACACTCTATTTTGAAAATCTTATGCAAATCAGGAAGGACTAGTATAGGTTATTGTGCAACCCTTATTTTCAAATACTCAAAATACTTGTGTGCATCATCATTCCAAACAAAGTGATATTTTCTACCTCCCTTGATGGTATCAATCATTGGTGCAGTAACCCCACTAAAATTTTTAATGAATTTTCTATAAAAGCTAGCTAGTCCATGAAAAATATTTACCTCACTGACTAATTTAGGAGTTGGCCAATTCAAAATGGATTCAACTTTGGAGGGATCCATCTTTGGTTTCCCTTTGAGATGACAAAGCCAAGGAATGCAAGTTATTCTTGCAAGAACACACACTTCTCCAAGTTGATCCTCAATTGTTCTTCATGCAACCTTTTCAACACCATATCCAAATGCATTAGATGATCATGTTCATTCTTACTGAAAATCAAAATATCATCTAGATATACAACAACAAAGTGATTAATGAAAGGTTTAAGAACCTCATTCATGAGTCTCATGAATGTACTTGGTGCATTGGAAAGACCAAATGGAATAATAGCCCATTCAAAAAAACCCTCATTGGTCTTGAAATTTTTCTTCCACTCATCTCCCTCTCTGATTATGATCTAGTGATAGCCACTCTTCAATTCAATTTTTTAATAGTACCTTGCACCTCCCAAATAGCCCATTATGTCCTCCATTCTTGTCATTGTGAATCTATATCTGATAGTAATCCTATTGATGGCTCTTGAGTCTATGCACAACCTCCATGTACCTTCTTTATTAGGAGCTAGGACTGCTGGAACAGCACGGAGACTAATACTCATCCTATTGAAACCCTTTTCCAACAATCATTGAATCTGTCTAGACACTTCTACATTTTGTTTAGGGGTTAACTTATAGGAAACCTTATTAGGTAGTGTGGTTCTAGGGATGAGGTCAATACAGTGACTAATCTCCCTCTTTAGTGGCAAAGACTCTGTACTACTATCTGCAACTATGCCCTTATACTTATTCAGTAATTCTTGTACCTCCCTAGGACCAATGTCTCTCCTTGGTTCTCCATTCTTTGGTTTATTTTGGGAATCCACTTTACGTTTGAAAATGATTGCAAACCATGGTTTTTTATCCCCTTTAAGAACCTTCATGAACTCCTTTTCACCTACCAACATCACACTATTAGTCACAGTTATGTCCTTGCTATCCTCTAGTAAAGGGGTCATTGTGAAACTTACATCATTCTTGACTAGGGTGTATACATTTATCTTTCCATCATGTTGAGAATTAGTATCATAATGCAAAGTTCTCCCTAATAGGAGATGAAAATCATCCATGGCTACAATTTCACATAAAACTTTATCCTTATATTCCACAATCTGAAAATCTACCCAACATTGTTCATCAACTAAAGTCTGTTGATCCTTACTTAACCAAGATACTTTATATGGATTAGGATGTGGTATTCTTTTAAACCCAAGATTTTCTATCATTTCTGATGACATGTAACTGATTGAATGTTTGATAATGTTAAGTTGAAGATGATGCAAAACATTAAACCAGTTAGTGGTTTCTATTGTCATTGATGTTAACTTGATATCATCTGTACAGTCATATACATAATGCCAAAGACTTCAGAGAATCAATGGAATGGAGGTTATGCTTTCAGTAATGCATAAAAGTCAAGTATTCACTAAGTGACAGACCACATCGACAGAGTACACACCATCGATAAAGACAGAGATAAAGTCACAATGACGCCTGATGAGCAAGAAGATAGTGTTACCCAACGAGCAAGAAGATAGTGTTGCCCAATGAGCAAGAAGACAGTGTTGCCCAACAAGAAAAATCCAATGATGCCCGACAGATAGAGATCTTGAAGCTAACTAAAGTTACACTGACAGAACTGGCAGTTGTCATCATCGACGAACTGCAAAACTGACTGATAGAACAGAGAGATCAGAAAATGACAAAATATCTAGCTGGCAGAGCTTAAGGATAAACTTAACTGATTATTTTATTTGTTTTATTCAACCATAGTTAAGCAATTTATTTATACAGTTGGCAAGAAGATAACTACCAAATAAATCAGGAGTTAAAGTCGTAAATCAAATTGGCTGGATTGTTTTTCATGCCAAGAATCAAGAATCAAGAATCAGAAACAAAGGAATATCGTTTCTATATAAGAGACAAGCATAATTCATTTCTGCAAACAATCAGATACATGGCGGAGTGAATTGAAAGAAGATGCTGAAGAGAAACTGGTGAAGGATAAACTTCATACAGTCCTGATCAATCAAGCTAAGGGAGAGCTAAAGAATTCTGTAGATACTGACGAATAGTGAAGCACAGCATCAGAGAGTAGAAAGTGTGAAGCACAAAGGAATTGAATTGATACATTGATCAAAGAGGTATTGTACGTAACTAGATCTAAATATCTGCAATTCAAAGTTGCATTAGAAATAGGTCATTGTGTTTTAGTTTAACCATTGAAGCATTAAGTCTCTTAATAGAGTAGGACTTAACCATCTTCTATAATTGAGGTATATCCTAATAGATTACCAAAAAGGTTGATTCATGATAGTAGCATTGGTCTTACCCAAAGCCTATTGATAGTCTAAGAAGGAGGCTGATTCAAGGATGGTAGTAAGATTAGCATAAAGCCTATTGACAGTCTAAAGGTTGATTCAAGGATGGTAGCGTAGATGCCAGATACTAAGTGACAACC